>CM060203.1:15235693-15835693 GCA_030562195.1 Nipponacmea schrenckii
ATAATGGTGTTAACAATAATATTATAGATTTAACTAGCTATCTATGAAGATAAAAACCTCAATTGGTTAAATGATTGGAAGGCTATTGTGTCATTTACACAAGGTCAAAATGAAATGAAATGAATGGAGTTTTACGTCCTACTCTTCTGCACCTTACCCAAGGTCAAAGTTATGATTTTTTTCATATCTGTAAAAGAGCAGTAGAGTGAGCTGAATTCTAGAGAGTTTGAATGAAATTCTTTAAGTCTGGAAAAAATAAGTCAGTTTTGATCTGATCGGCTGACCTGATAGTGGATATGGATGGTAAATTTAAGTCCAGTCTTTAAGTGAGTCGGAACACGTTGATCACTATTTCCGTCATTCCGGTTTCCAGTCTGTAGTCTGGTTCCATTAATTACAGACAATCTTGAGCCGGACTTGTCGAACCTACTTATTACAGGGATCACAGACGCCGAACAGGAAATTAAAATGGCGGAAATAAAAGCTGTAAGTGTCTCTGATGCGCACAGAAATGGTCACTTAACCTATTTATAAATCACGCAGTGTTCCAGATAGGTCTGAAAATGGACTTCGTTATTGTGCTTTAATATGATTTAACGCGTATTTTACCTGTATCTCGTTGGTTCTCGAGTAATCGATCCCATTAACTTAGTAAATAACACTCGGATTATATTGATAAAGAAAAAGAAATTGATCTGGAAAAGATAAAGAAAATGTTACACTTTGCCTTATTTGAGGCTAATTTTTCGGAGCGATTGTACCAAACCCTATTTATTGAGGTCACATATAAATTAGAATGGACCAATTCTTACCATTGCAACATTAATAGCCAGGGACAGACTGGAGGTAGGACGCGCTCAGAAAGACAAAAAGGTCCGGTCCGGGATCCTGCTTCTATTACAATTCTTCTATATTTTCCTTTTGAATTTATTTAAAACAATAATGGCGTAAATCCGACGAGAAAATGACAATTGCTTTTAAATCTATGGTATAATTCTATCTGGTCTGAAAGTGCTAAAGAGTTTGGATGACCGTCTTTTCTAACAATTACACATCTTGACAGTTGACGTGATTTCAACCATTCAACATCCGATATCGAAGCTATTAACAATTCACCATGAAGTTTCTCTATAGCGCTCGTTAACATGTCACTGTCCTTAATGGCAGTTAGCTTTACCGTGCTATTTCCAGGTTTTCATATGTTATAGAATAAAAAGAAAAAGAAAGAAACAACTATATTTCACAAGGATAACAACTTAGGTTCAAAAGTCCGCCGTGAGAGGTATTTTTTCTACTAGCTGGTTCTTGGCCAAACCTCCAATTGTGGCGGTTCAATCTTCAGGCCCTGATTGCTCTGGACTACAAAACGCTAGTAAACTATAACTTCGAGCACTATATTCTAACCGAAATTTATGTACCCCCGAGTAGGATTCAAATGATCCGTTTCATTTTGAGGTTTTAATAGGTAAGTTATAAACACAATATATGTGTAGCTAATACATATCTTATTACTACTTACTAGTATTCTACCTCAAATCAAAATAGGTTGTTCTTATTTTGAATCGGATCTTGATGTGCAGAATAAAATAATATCTCTGCTCGACAATAGTTAATATGCTAATAAGTACTGGGCGAGGAATATATTAGTTTTGGTATGCACGTAGACTGGTATTTCCAGAGCATTCGTAATGTAAAACAACAACTTACACAGATTGAAGCGATAATAGGACCTCTGATTATCCAGTAATAAAATGTGTAGTGAGTATTCCAACATCTGAAAAGCAGGAAACATATAACAGTGAGATTTCCGTTGATAAGATTAATCAAAAGCAAATGTAATGGACACCTTATTTTTTGTAACCAAACGAGTTATAGAGAGACAAACTGCACATAAATTAAAGGAAATGCAGTTATCATTCCCACACTTCTGCACATTGTGCGTATAAGGATAAGGACAGCGCCATATAGAGTGCAAGGGGGGGGGGGGGGTATATTATAGGGATTACGACATATACCCTTATTTTTGGACTTTTTTCGAGGTATCTTAGCACATCTTCGGTTGAATTTTCTATCTGAACGACCAAACGTCCTTTCCAAGTCAGTTCTTTTGACCTGCATGACCGATACGGCGGGAAAACCAGGGTTGAAAAATCTTGACCTATGACTCTATGACTGAATTGAAACCTGAACCTTTGTGTGTTTGTAGCACATTCGCTGCTCCCTCAGGATCAAATTCAATATGATACTGTTTAAGTAGCCATTTATTACGTCCATTGCACACCGAGGATACTGCTGGTGGATATGACCCAGGTCATTCTTCAACCTATTTGCTTTTTTTTAGAATTTCAGTTAGTAATTGCCGTGGTACCTACTATCAAGACTATTAAAGTGGACCAGGCTTTATTTTTTTCGGACAATCACCCGACAGCCTCAAACACATGAAATCTTTTGGTTAGCTAATCAGAAATAGTCTACAGGGCTTACCTTTGAAATTTGAGCCTTCAAATCCATGTGTATCCATAATTATCCGTGTTTGAAAAATCATAATGTATTAAGAAATTACGAACGTCCCGCCATATTGGAAAACGGTTCGTCTTGATAATCAAAGAGTTATCCTTCCCGTCGTGCAATAGCGGTCATCTATATAAATAGACTACAACGCATTTTCAATTGTAGACTTTGTCAACAGGACACACAATTGTCAGACTGACTGGAGACCAGCCGCGTACAGCACGGAAAAAAAAATGAAAAGTGAAATTTTTTGTTTGAGGCATATTTCAAGGTATTTTGCGATTTTCTCAGAGCTTGAATATTTCTGAGGACTGTTTAAATGTAACAAAGGCCCAAAACGACCTCTAAAAATCCAGCCTGGTCCCCTTCAATGAACGTATGTGTTCCTCCGTATACTTACAATGTGTCTTCTTTGGTAGCTCTAACAAATACCCATGGCACAACGATTAATATTGATGAACCTGTGGTGAATCAGATGGTGATATTTTCTTAAAACAAGTTAAATCATTTAATATATCGAGCATTTAGTATATAGAATTGGAATAATAGTTATATGCCTTAATTTTTAATGAAGAAGACAGCCTCCCATTTGGTATCTGAAAATCCATTAGGAAATATGACTATGCCGATAGATATCTTTACTGATATATTTGAATCACAAATCGCCTTCTGTGGAAGGAGGAGTACCGGAACATATCCTTTCAGGTTTGGTGTATTTGCAGGCGTAATGGGTCGGAAATTCGGAGGCGGCACGTAGCCTCAGCGGTCAGGCGCCTTACGACCTCGTTGACAAAACACTTTGAATATATGTCATTTTCAAAATTTTTTTTTATCATTGATGTCATTGAATGGAATAACCGTGGTTAAAGCCAAGGCTTTTCCTGCTTGGTGCCGAAACACTTTAATTTCAAGGTCTCATCTACGGTCTCAAAAATTTATTCGAATAACTGAAGTATATACTTACACCAACCGAGTATAATATACAATACAAGGTATAATTTTCTGATGGAGAAAACGGTAAAAAATATCAGGTTGTGTAGATACAGCCCTTCCACAAAAACCCACATATAATTAGTACACAGGGTATAGTGAAACATGGTATAAAATAATTTGCATTGCCAATGCTGAAAAATAATTTAAAATAGCTTATTATAGCACTTATGTATGGACATGTTCGGAGGACGGTTCTTTTTTTCTCGGAACGGTTCCCAGCACGGATAAATTTGTATAACAAGCCTAATACCGACTAACACTGTTTACTGTGCATGCTATAACCGACCTTCACCTCTTTTTTAACGCCATTGTTACTATAAGGGCTTTCGTCAACTTCTTGAAGAAGAGTTCCATATATAAGCAATATGATAACACTACATTTGCAAACTTTTCAGGTCAAAATGTAAGTAATGCAATTAGCCACGATGTTTTACTGCCTAATTTGGTGGTGGAAGATGACAGTTAAAGTTCATCTTAAGCAGATGTTGACATCGCAAACTAGGTAGGATAAGTAGTTAGCGGAACGCTTCATTGGTTTCATGAGATCTAATTTTTAGTCAGATTGAGCCAAGCCAGGCCTGTTTATCAATCTGGAGATGGGGACTGTTATTGATTGGGTCGCCTCATCGAGCTTGATAGATTAATATACAGATTATTGTGTGGCTATTGACTTGCCCATTCCATCCAATTAATTAAGTCTGAAGAAACAATCAGTGAACTTCTAACATCTGACCTCTGACCCCTAAACCAGTCTTTTAGTTTGAATACTATCAAAGTAATTGACTTTATGCATCGTTTCATATTCTGCCATATAGTACTTGGTTGGTTTTATAGCCAAAACAATTTTATTTCCCAAATAAAACTAAAAGTGGTTTCAAATACCAACAACATGAAGGGTTCATCCCTCTGATAGCTGTTTTTGTCGCAATAATGTCACTTTTTCAGATATACTTTACGAAAAAACTACCGAATTTCAACAACGACCTAGCAATTTGTTAATTTATTTGCTCGTTAACCTTAAGGTTAAGCCCCTTGGTATCGAATTATCCAGCTGATATTATTACTAACTACCTTGAGGCGATATCTGTTATCTGTTAGTAATTGTTAACCTGCTCGGGTACCAAACAACCGTTAGCTTACGAACGTAAATCAAAATTTAAACGGTATTGAAAGCGACATATAGAAATTGCTGGTGTATTTATTCATAAACCTAATTAAGCCTCACATTACTCTGTCCTATCTCCATCACACGAATTCTCTGATTCCTAATGATTTATGCATTAAGCATACATAATCCCATTTCCTGTTCAAATTATTGGATTGTTTAGCCTGTCTGCTAACATTTATTTATCGCTTTGTTAAGCCTTGAATCGGTTTCTGGTTGTCGTTATTGACGTTCAAGGCCGCGGTTAAGACACGGACGAGAGCATGATTTACTGCTTTGTGATCTTTGTGATGAGACTAATTGAATAAGTTTCTGAATAATTGTCTCTCTGTGTACGCTTCTTGGCTTAAATTGTGCCAATCGGACCTGCCAAACAGTTCTTATTAATCAAGACGGAACTAACCCGTCGTCAGAATTAATTGAAGAAGTCTTAGCGTTTTTATTGAAATTTAATCAAGAAGGCTTTAAGCTATAAGATCAAATACTGATTGTATTTCTAATGACTGCGTCGGAGGAGACTACTAGTATTCCCTTTAGTATGGAATTAAACAACAATGGGTGCAGCTATTTACAGCACATAATCCATGTCCCTTTCCTCTCAATCCATTTTGTCAATGCACCTTTTCTGTAGCATACATGTACTTTGAATCTTTGGTCAGAAAGACGATTGTAAAGAATTCAACAATCCTCCACTATTTCTGTTAAGTTGAATCTGTTGCCGAGCGCAAACAGTAGAGCATTGTAAATAATACTGTTTAAACGCTGAGATTGATAAAATGTAAAAGTTAGCTCGTACTAGTAACATGATTTATTTAGTAGAACATCAGAAAATGTGTTAAGTAAAATTGATTAATGTTCTATGATATTCTAGAGAAATGCCAGTAACGGAGAATTGAAGAATCATAGAAACTCATCTATCAGTCTTTATATTCAACGACTACTAACAATATTGTCTGCGGTCATCATATTGAGACGACTTAACGCCACTCAAGGGTCTTTTTTTTGATCCAAGGGCCACTGAAAATTAATAGACCATCAAACAATTATGGACTGCTTCAGACGAGAGGCACATGTATAACGAAGTATAATGGTATATTTAATGCGCTGCACGTCAACATTTATAAATGACAATGGAATTGTTATGCAGTGCATGTCACACGAGTCGATGGCCAACGCAATGAGGTCTTAATACCATATAATGTCGATTATAATGCGCACCCATTCTTACCTTCCTGTAAATTTGTCACTGTAAATACTAAGCACTCTGTTCTGACGCAAACAGAAATGGACGGCATAATTTGTGTTGTATCAGCCTACATCCAAATGAGTAGAAAATTCGGCCAAAATGCGTTTTGAATATAGAAAAATCACAACGGAAAATTACTTACCGTCCCCTCTTCTTTGAAATTTACTTTTCCATTAGCGTCGTATTCAATATCCATTTCAAAACCTATGCCCTTTACAATAGTAAATTCTTTTAATAGACAGAGAACAGCTCGCAATAAACAGGAAAGAAATAAATTAACGTGAATAGTATTTCTTTGACAATGAAGTTTCCTGAAATATAACAGAAAGAAGTTAAATTCCAGAAGATTAATTGTCAATTGCATCAGACTCGTATTCACAGAGGACAAATTTCCATTAACCCACCGGATATATTACTTTAGCAATGTTGTCAGTGCGAATGCTAATCGGGGAAATCCAACGCCAAAAATCTATGCTGTCCAAAAGGATTCTTCACGTAGAACTTCCTTTGTATTTCTTAAGGAATAGTGAAATGCCCCGTGCAACGGATCCTATATAAAACTATCGAACAAGAAACAAAGGCATTTTTCTAACGAATGTTAGCCTGCAATTTTTTGAGTCATCGACCAAAAAAAACCCAATTGATTCTAGCGAAATATTTAACGCTGCTCCGCAACCTAATATGTCAACTCCGCTCGGAGTATGGATTACTATTTACATACATAGGTTTAAATGGAAGGCATTTACATAGAACTACTTACTTGAAGTATATCATAATAGCTATTGCAAATAGTAAGAAGACTATAGAAATACTGTAGCCTATCCGAGCCAGTAAGGACATCTTCGGAAGGTGAATCTGTAAAGCGAAAACATATTGAAACAGAACCTGTGGTGTCTAGGGGCACCAATTATAGAAATGTTTAACTGTATGATGTCACAAAGCCAAAGTATTTAAAAAAATCTATACTATGCCTTTAGAAGAATTGCAAGTCTCACAGACATCGGACTGGAAATGTTATCAACGGCTCCGAAACATATGTATAGTAAATCCTTTCAAATGTTTCTTAATTGAAACTTTCATTGATATATAATACCCGTTCTCGTGATTCACTCACCTCCATGAGAAATTGCTTACAAGACAGCATATCTGTCCACGTTTGATTATATTGAGGATTAACGTACCATTCTCCTGTTTCCAAACATTTTCTCTTGGCCGTGGCTGAAAACAGAGCCCAGTATTAATGAAACGAATATTTTAGAAATCCACCTCTACCATGCATTGCTTGAAAAGCTTCCGGAGTCACTGCCTAATGAGCTTGACTCTTGTTGCCTATGTATTATGAGAAGCTTTTTATTACGAACTATACATACATGTAGTATACAGTCCGTACATCTACTGTCCGTACTGTACATACAGATGTCCACTGTCTGTATTGTACATTTACATATGTCCAATGCTCGTACCGTACATCTACAGATGTCTACTCTCTGTGCTGTACATTTACAGATGTCTAATGTCCGTTATATATATCAGCAGATGTTCGATATCCGTAATGTACATCTACAGATGCTTACTATTCGTACCGTACATAAGCAGATGCCTACTGTCCGTGCTGTACATTTACAGATGTCTTTAAGGAATCTGTCTTCATCTACTTTAGATCTTTGAATGTTTACTTATATCTTTGTTCAATATGTCTTTGTAGGAAGACGCTTACCCCTAGTATTAAAGCCGGAGACATAACTAGGACAGGACTGTACCGCTGACTCACCAGCTGGGGTATAATCCCAACACATTACACCGTCAAACGCCATATCACAATAAAGACCTAAAGTTACAAAATACTTCTGATATCAAAATAGTGTTCAAATCACAATATAGAGCTGAATAAACAATTACATAATTTTCATAATGCTTATATCACAACATGGGCCTGAAAATACTGAAACTTACCATCATCTGGTTTTTTGGTCGAGTTGAGTTTCTCATAACATTTCACTCCGGCATTATACAACGCATTAATCTGCTCGTTTTCATTCTAAACAGGAAATAAAATTAGGATAAATAAAGGCCTACATAACAAAATAGATCATAAAGAAAAAGGAGATATAGAATCAAAATAGAATATACTGAGTCAAAAACAGAATATATAGAATCAAAATAGGATATAAAAAATGATAAGTGGTTGCCTAGCAAGATACGCCCACTTTGAAATATATTTTCTGTTTTAACACAGGCAGAAATTTCAACATTATTTAGGTCTAAACCAAGTTCGCATCAATATGAATGTTCAAATCAAATTTGATTCAAATCAGATGAAACGTAGTCTCTATTGTATTTACTAGCTAATTTTCATGAATTTGGACTAAGTCAAGGGCAATAACTCAAATATAGTTCATCGAAAATTAGTAAATATTGAACTTGTTCAAGGTCTCAGCAATAAAAATGATTACATCAAATTCCATTTAAATCAGATGAAAACTGTATTATCTATCGCAATCATACGGTGGCTGGTATACGCCACCAAATTTACAATATACATTTTTTTTATATGTTATGGTAGTGATTTTGACTATTGTATTTTAAACTTGACTTTTCACCTGGGTTAAAATACTTTCCACCTGGGTGAAAAGTCCAGACTTAAACATCAAATTTTTAGACTTTTCGCCGGGGTGAAAATACTTTCCATCACGGTGAAAAGTCTCGACTTCAACATCAAATTTTTCGACTTTTCACCGAGGTGAAAATACTTAACACCTGGGTGAAAAGTCGAGTATAAAGTCGAAATAGGATATATAGAATGAAAATAGGGTATAAAGAATAAAAATACGATATAAGGAATGAAAATAGGATATAAAGAATGAAAATATGATACATAGAATGACAGTAGGATATGAAGATTGAAAATAGGATATAAAGAATGAAAATAGGCTATATAGAATGAATATAGGATATACATGTATAGCCCAAAAATAAAATATTATATACAATCAAAATATGATAGATAGAATCGAAATAAGATAAATTGAATCAAAATATGATATATAAAATAGAAATAGGATATTTTTAAGAATGAAAACTGGATATATAGAATGAAAATATAATACATAATATAGAATATTGTAATAGAATATATAGAATGAAAATATGAAACAAAGAACTAAAATAGAATATATAGAATCAAAATAGGAAATAAAATGAAAATGAAATGAATGGAGTTTAACGTCCTACTCTTCTGCACCTTATGGGCTAATGAAGACGGGCAACGCTATGCAGTGTGCAATGAGGGAAATTTTGCCAGGACAGCGGCATTAGCCTACTCTTTTTGCGATTTCCAACTGTCGAGGGATCTTTAACGTGCACAGCCTGTAGCACACTGGGCCTCGGTTTATTGTCCCATGCGAACGACTAGACGCTTTTTCCATGTCAGCCCCTCCGACCTGCATCACTGACAAGGGGAAACCGGGCTGAAAAATCCGAAAGTTCATCTCGACCTTTGCCGGGATTGAACCCTGGACCCTTAGGTTAGCGAGCAAGCGTCTAACCCACTGAGCCACCGCGGCACCCTAGAATCAAATTAGAATATAAAGAATAAAATGTTCGCACCACACTATTGTGACTATAGGTTTTTCAATTTTTAAGAAGGATATTGGCGTAGTGATACGAGGAGTATGCGTAGAAATATTTATGTTACGTTTTTAAAATTCTCGATCAGAAATTTCACCTCACATTATTTTGTGAGAATTAAACCTTCTCTTATCATTCTACAAAGTTACCGTCGTTTATAAGCTTCCAAGAGCTTCGACAATAAACTGAAGGGTTTTGGACGGAGTAATAAATATAAATAAATTCGAACTCTAGACAAAGCTTGGATTAAAACACAGAAACTTGATTCTCGATATCTTATTTCATTCCCAGTAGGGTTTTTACTTAACAGATGTTTTCATATCTAAACAGACATTTGCCACATCTAATCGCATTAACTCCAAAAAGCAAAACCGATTTTTCAGTCCCGATGTCACCATATCGAAGGACATTCTGACATTAAAGTGGTTAGAAATTGTTTGTATGTAGATCAGGATCATTTCCCATTCAAATATCTGTGCTTCTTGTAAAAGTAGAAAAGATTATATTGTGTACCCTAACAATACCAAATTCCCAAAGTTTTTATTACCCAGTCGCCTAGAAATTTTTATAATAATATATGTAATACAACATTGCTGAATTTACTTGCAAATTTAGGCACTTTTTTAATCGTTAACATAATCAGAAAACTCAGACATTTTTAGAAGACACTTCCAAAGTTACATATTTTTAGCACTACAAAAATTGATAAATTTACTTGCAAATTTAGTATTATTTCGTATTTAAAAAAAAATCTATACTATGCCTTTAGAAGAATTGCAAGTCTCGCAGACATCGGACTGAAAACCTTATCAACAGCTCCGAAACATATTTATAGTAAATCCTTTCCAAAGTTTCTTAACTGACACTTTCATTAATGTATTACCCGTTCTCGTGATTCACTCACCTCCATGAGAAATTGCTTACAAGACAGCATATCTGTCCACGTTTGATTATATTGAGGATTAACGTACCATTCTCCTGTTTCCAAACATTCCAAAGTTATATTTTTAACACCACAAAAACTGCTTAATTTACTCGCAAATTTTAAATAGGCACTTTTTATTCGTTAACCTTCTTCAGAAAACTCGAAAAGACTATCTTAAGTATGGGTGACTACCGAAGATATCGTATAATAAACAACAAAATCGTTTAAATTGATTTCAAATTTCACACCATCTTTAATTGTGTTCCTAATTCTTTTTAATGAAAAGTACCGGTATATAATATACCACTAGAACAATCTACCTAATGACCACGTTCAATTAATGTACACGATAAAGAAATTTTCTCTGTCTCAGATTTAATAGTATATAACTTATTCATAGAAATTCTGGAAAAAATATCCCCAAACTATCAATTACTTGTCGACATTCCATTCCAATTTTAAGAATTATAATGGCCATAAATGATTTTCTTGTAATTTAAAAAAACCTTATTGTTTTTCGAGACAAAAGTACATGAATTATCAATATTGTGCCCTCTGGTGCAGTTATTGTTTGTTAAGATTTTACTTTTCAAACTTCGTCTTTCATTTCTAAAGCATGTGTACAAATTACTTCCTTTTATAGACCTATAGATCAACAAGATGTACAATATTTTAGGCAGAAAACCAATTAAGATAGAGAAAGTTCTAGTACTTCTAAAAACTATTGACTTATATCCAAGGCCCATAAATCAACCCTCTAAAATGTCGATATGTAAAAGTTTCATATTAAGCTATTGATAACTGCTTATCAAGTTTAAAACTTGTACTTGCACATCAATAACATACACAAACCAATAAAAATATGTGATATTATTATTTCAGTCACGAAACAGTTTCGCTCTTAAATTAACTTTGATCGGCAAAAGATAAAGTTGTTTTTTACTCTATCAATAACCATCATTCGAGTTAATCGTTCTGCTATTGGCAATCATCTTGTAGTCTCTGACGCCCAGACAAATCCTGTCTGTAGTCGCGGTTATTTACAAAGAGTTTCATACAATCTTTCGTAGATGATGTGCGCAGACAAAATTGAACTGGATGAAAGTTAGTCATCTTATAACTCTTCTTTTATATTTTGAAAATTCAAATTCATTTCTCTCCCATGGTACTTTGTACACGGTAACATGCCAGACACATCCCAAACGACCAACCACATAAATCGACATGCCTGAATTAAAACATGACGGTGCACATAAAAGATACCTTGACAGTTGGAATCGTAAAAAGATTAGGCATATGCCGCCGTCCTGACAAAACTTCCTTAATTGCATACTTCATGGCGTTGCCGTCTTGTAGCGCATAAGATGCAGGAGAGTAGGACATAAAACTGTATACAATTGATTATTTCTGGCAGTTGCAAACGTTGAAATTGGTCGGTTTGGGTATTATGCCGAGAAAGCTCTAGGACCAATGATGTCATACCGCCCCCGGTCATCTTACGATTCCTAATAGCAAAATAAGATACGCAATAAACTAATCCATTTAAGGCTGTTTATTCTTATTTCATTCAGCATGGGGGTTCTTTATCATAACCAGAATACATGTTCAATCATGTTGCTCGCATCAATGGAGGGATATGGAAATCTTCAGACTTTATACGCAAACAAATTTTTAAAAAGACAAATTTACAATGGAATCGCCAGACTATTTCCTTTCCTTTCAAATTTCATTTCTCGACTTGGATATTACATTTAAAAGGATTGTAAAATTGTCTACACTTTTTATGTGTATAGATGTAGATGATACGGAGGGCATCGATTTTCACCTTCCCAATTTTATCAATCAGATATCTTTGGTTCTGGCAATTCCACTAAAACTAAACATTTAATAACATCACTTTGACCAAGAATCTTATAATGAGCACTCTTTGTGATAGCGATGTCATAAAACGGTTCACTTTATTAGAATTGCAAGACGTCTGAATGAAAATTTGTAAGTTGAAAATCCATGCTATCAGTGTCCATGATACACGTAAAAATTTAGAAAACCTCTTTAAATTCCCTTTAAATGTGAAACATAATTGCGCTAATCTAAAAATCTTGGTTTCAGATGAACCGTCGATATTATAGATTTCAAAACAAAGGTAAACAATGTTGTTCACTTCAGGTTTCTTATGTAAACATTAAATTACATTGGAACCATATTTAGGTAAAATCCGTGTACGTTGACAGATGGACTTTTTGACGACGTCAATATCTCCAGGCTCGTATATAATCAGCACTGTAATAATTCAGTATAATATATCTATTTTAGCACAGACTCCCCGATACATCATCACAACAGCGTCGCATCAATTAATTTCTAACAGATGTATCAAGAACGATGAATTGAAGGCATTATACGCAAATGACGTCAGGACGTCTCTCGATCAAACGTGTCAGACCGCCACCGATTGTGTTACAGAACTCTAATCGACCACTCATCACTGACCGATTTTTCTTTAACCCGGTAAGGTAAAAGCTATATATGCCATAACAGAAACCCAACATCTAAGCTAAAAGATGTCTAGAAGTCTTTATGAAAAAAGTTCTAAAAATTATTCAAAACCGTATTCCTGATCCGATGCTTATAACAAGTGGTCTTCTGTTTAAAAAAGGGTCATGGTACTTTTAAAAAAAGTTCTTTTTGAAAGTTGCGCTCTAAGACCAGTCTCAAACTGTCGAGGACGAGTCTTTAAAATAAAAGATACCCTAACGTCCAACGCTCAGACTAGGCATAAAGTTATATGACTTCTCCGACTCCCAGACTGCTCACATGTACGAAAAATCTTTGACGCCAATACATCTCTAGCCTACGACGAGTCTCTCACCCCTAGACTTACAATGTCCTAGACTTACAGCTGAAATGTATGTAACGACGCCGTGAAGCTCCATCTATAAGTCTCAAACGACCCTCATAAGTTTTGTACATCAATATTTGATAAGCTGGATTATCATGAAGACGGGTAATACCATGCAGTGTGCAGTGGGGGAAAGCGGGTAGCGGTATCAGCCAACTCTTCATGCGATTACTAATTGACGGGGACCTGTTACCTGCACAGTCTGTAGCCTGATTTATTGTCCCATCTGGACGACTAAGATTGAAGAAAAAAAAAAGAATATAAAATTTGTTTTTGACAAGATATCGTGCAATCTGTAGTCTCGATATTATCCATGCAATCTATTTCCTCCGAACAGAACTAATAATCGTTATATGTGTTTTCTGAAAGAAACGTTATTTGTTATGTTATAACACCATCAACATCAACATCATCATGAACACAATTATGCCATCAACTTCTTCATTAATGACTTGCTGCTGCTTGAGGACGGCTTGTAGCATAGATGGTTAGAGAGTTGGAATATGTACATCACATCATTTACTTGAAACATTGCATAAATGATGATCTTGGGTTCTAATCCCGTTGGCCGTTATAAAATATGGCGCCTTAGGGCAATCTGTATTCCAGTCCACCCTGATATAATTGGGTACATATGATCTGAAAATGATCCATGTCGAAAGGTTTGGTTGGGTGGACAGGATCCTCGCGAATCCCAATTACTGTTTCTATCTTAGTATCTTTCGTTGCTTGCTATTGACAATGTATTGTTACTGAGTGGCTTTGTATCATTTTACTGAGATTTTTTTTCTGATGTTCTAAGGAAATTTTCTAGACTTTTTTTTATGTGTATAGAGGACACTTATATCTTTAATTAGCGACATTCCAATTTTCAACCGAGACGTTTGTGATTCCTGAAAGAGTTTACCGGAAAATGATATTGTCGTCTCACAAATGACGAATTTTGAACGTGACATTCTGTTTGTCACGCTTGTTTACCTTAGTTACCACCAGGGAGTATCATGCGTGAACAATCAAATAAAAAGAACAAAAAATAACCAAGTTTGACTAACGTGAAATAAGAAATCTTAATGAAATGTAGTGAGTATCATTAGTTTCGTATGCTATATAATTGGTAATCTGGACTAGTAATGTTGTCGCGATCTACAGGGAGTTTCATATTTCATACAAACTAATTACTGATATTCTCAATGTCTTTTTGTGATTTGTTGTTAAGTCTATCCAATTATCATCTTGTCTTATTAACCTGCATTAAACTAAGCCGAATACATCTTCGTTTGTAGGCGTGTAAATAAGAACAAAACATCTTTAAGGAGTGGTCTGATTTGATAGGCTAGGATTTTCTACAAAGATTCTAGGGCCAAATTTGATTGGACAGTATTAAGGTATGAATGCTTAATTTTCCTTACTGGTACTACCACGACCTCGAGGAAGTTTGATAAATGAGGCATGGTTTGGCCGCAATGTCCAATTATGTGAGAGTACAAATTATACGTAGCTTGCTTCGAGGGCCCTATGTTACAGCCTAAATTTAAGGGATTGTAAAGATGCATTCTAAACTTGTTTGTGTATCAGGGACAATCCAGCACGTCGTAACTTTGCCGTTTGCCGTCACTTCAAAAAGTGCTTTGAGTCTATCTTTTCTTATTACAAACTTAACTTTGGTTCAAAAGATGGTTCAAGTTAACTTTCCTCATTTTTCACGTAATCTTATCAATTAATTAGAACCATTTGCAACCGAGAGGTCGATAGAGACTTACATCGACCGCATGTAAAATAGTTATGGTTCATTATACACATCTCAGAACTCGTCTTTTAAAGTTCGTACAGAATAAAGAATATTTTTTTTAAAAAATCAGAGGGAAGTTCGAGTCCCAGCTCTTAAGGTTACAAGATATAGATTTTGCAGGAAATTGCTTACTTCAATTCAAATTTTTTTTGAATTTTGTTTCAAAGTTGTCTGGATAAACCTCGGGTATTATTATTGAATAATTGTAAAAAGAAAGTAGACGTGAACAAAGAGACTTTTTCTGGTGATTGATAATAACAAGTAGATTGCTTCATATTTCATGAAATCTATATAAAAAAGACAAATGAAGAATAATAAAAAGAAAAATGAAGAATAGTTGAAAGACAAAAGAATAAAAATAAGCGAAGAAGAATGAGCATAATACGAATAAGAAAATGAAAGAATGAATAAAAAAGGGTTACTCACCGCTGGCTTTTGCTTGACACAATGAGTAGATTTCAGCAATAGCAGAAGCAGTAAAATTGATGATACAAACGTCATGTTGTAGTCAAATACCAGAAGATAATGTAGTAAAAAAGTTCCTTGTACGGTTCTGTTAATGATTGTGTCTGATTTGAGTTTCTTTGGGTAATAAACAATTTTCCATGATTAGAATTTAATCCATTCCGAGGTCTAAACGATTAGCTTTTAGGAATGTCTTAGGGCTGTTAACAGTCTAGATCTACGGATATTGGACCAATATTGTCTAATCTTATGAGTTCTTTAGATATAAGTTACACACTTTTTGGTCAATCAAAAACTGTTTATAATTCAGAATGACAAAATTAGTAAAATATTGGCATAATATGTTCTAAAACTCAACAGTCCTACAGTAGTTTTTTGTAAGATAAGTTTCGGTCCAATTTTGTAATTGTTAAACAGAGATATTAGTGAAGCTGGACGATGTTTTCGTAAATAATTTTCACAAAGGCGTTTGACAGGCACACCTTCTTCTTTGATGAATTGAAATCGTAGTAGAATGCAACAAAGGTAACAGTATTTCATCCGACCGATGTTAAATGCAACAATATTAGTAGAATACAACGGATTTCTTTGTGTCTGTATTTACGCCGAGGTTGAATACAACAACGTTCTCTCTATGTCCTTACACCAATGTTGAATGCAACAAAGTCGTTCGTGTTTTCTTCACGCTTGTAGTAGAATGTGACACAATTTTCTTTATCTTTATGCTGAGGTGTTCGATGAATGCAGCAAGGCCCGTTTCTTTGGTTTTATTCCAATTTTGAATACAACAAAGATCGTTCTATGTCTGTACGCCAATAGCAAATGTATCAAAGTACGTCTGAATGACTTCACGTTCGAAGTAGAATGCAACACATTTGAAAAAGTTGCGTTTACAATGAGACGGTTGTTGAATGTAACGCTTTCACAAAGGTTTTATCAGTTATATAATACAACACACAATTTTTCAAATTTTAGTTTCTATTGTCATCAATGTAAATGTTTATATCACTTCGCAAGCTGGTACACTTTAAATTACTTTTGTGCTCAAAGTGCGTCGAAAGTCCGTCTACCACTGTTTGAAAAGTTCTTCAATTTGAGACTCTGCTTCCAAAAACTGGAAGCGTGTTTCAATAATCTTCACATTTTATGTCGTGCTTCGTATTAATATATTGGAATAACAAAAAGATTTAATAACACGAGCCGTTTTAATATTATTGATCAAATGAAAGGTGTTTTAGCGTTAAAACGGACATATAAAACATGCCCCTGGGGCGATACTATCCTATATTAGCAATATCACACCTTCACTTAACTGCTTTTCCCTTCAGGCGACAGTCTGACGAAGATCAGAGCCAAGGCTTTATCGATTATATTTTAGGTTTTTAATCCATCAAATTGAAAAATGATGCCAAACCAGTTGTCCTTCCTTTCTGGCTCAGATACAAGTGCAACAGGGAATCCCTTCAACTGAATCTGAAACAGAAATAGCAGTGATTATAGCTTTGTGTTTTAAAGGGATACACGAGCTAATTGAAATTAAGTTTTCAACTTTAACCGCTCAACATGACGGGAAAGGTAAGGTTTTATTGTCCTAAATAAACCGGCGTAGATGGAACAGTTATTATTAAGAATTGGAAAGGTGTTCCTTAGAATGTCATGGCGTCTTCGCCCTGTCTCTATTGTAATCTTACAGGTTTTATACCAGAGACTAGTTTAAAAGACTTACTTTTAACCAATCAAGTCTTAGCACTTTTTTTTTAAAAACCTATGACGTATTATGGGAGCGGTACCGAAAGAGACCATATGGTTACTTTTATTCTAAAGTTTTGGATAGACTGAATTAGATCCCACCGTTTCAACTCGATATACAGCATGTATTTCTGTATACCAATTTGTTAATGATAAAAGTTATGTTCTCGTTTTTACACTAGATTAGCCTGATTAAAAAAAAAAAGATTAAGCCGGTTCGCCTGATAATGATGTTTCCAAGAATATACTCGTATTGCTTCCAAGATAACACATTTGTCTATATATGTCGATAATCCTGCAGACAGATTAGAGCATTATATTTTTCCGTTGATGAAAGCGAATAATTTCTTTTTTTTTTTATCAAAAGCGGAATGATTTTATAAAATTTCACGGCTATTTAAGTCTTATCTATTTTTCTGCACATTCCAATTAAAAAACTTTGTTTGGACCTTCATCAGATTGTTTTTTTTTGTGTGTCATATCGCGAGGCTTACCTCAAATATGTTGTAGATTTGATTTTTCTTTGAACTGAATAAAAACCAAATTCAATCACTGATCAACATTTTCTGTGACTTGTTTTTCCTTTTATATCACTTTGATGATTCCTGAAAAGATAGAAAACGACTTTCAGATTGCAATTTAAAATTCTATAACATAACGGTACTGTTAGATACATTACGATCTTCATTAAATTATGTTATTTATTGAAGGGATGTATTCATTTATCAAAATTTCAGTGGTCTGATCAATTATGACCCCGGCTTGTTTGCCGTTTAATGAAACCGAACGGACAATAACAATGGGGTATCTTGTATAGATCCTAGTAAGGAATATAAAGAGAATGGAATATATCAGCTGAAAATCTAGGGGCCACAAGCTCTCATTTGGAGTACAGGAGGATATGCCACTATTTAAAACTTCTTTGGAAACCATTTGCTTTATAGAAATTCGTTCTTCTGTTAAATCAACTTTTTAGAGGTTTTCTTTGAAAAAAGAAAAAAAATATTGATTCCTCTATAGAGCAAATCTGAGACCGTGACCGAGAAAAGATGACTTACTGAAGTTCATCAGATTTTTAAAAATCGACCGAAATTAGAACAACCAACCACCAAATTGTATGACGTATCCAAACAAATAACACGGTGTAAAGTTACCAACGCTTTAACCGACTGAGCTACATAACCACCTCAATGAAGGAATTTAAATCATAAAAATTGTGTTACACATGGTTCCCGCTGAACTTTCATGCTGTCTATGAAAATTCCAATATCAAAATCTTTTATTGACATGCGGTACGACAATGGCACCAAAAAATATACTAATGAGAATAGTTTAAGAATATTATAACAAAAAACGTTTATTAATATTTTACAAAAACATAAAAGAATGTTATATCTTTTGAAATAATAATGATTACGAAATATTTCATTATGTATTATTTTTTATAAATTCTACAAATGATATGAATAAAAAATGATATTTTGATGGGAAAAAAAAACACATTTCACAAGGATAACAACTCTAGTAATTCTCTTAGTTATATATTGAATATTTTTGTACAAGTTAGCACAACTTATACATCTGTAAAAGCATTAAAAAACTCATTTAAATCACATGCTGTTTTTTGTTGTTAATCATTTTATTTGATAAGTTACCTGTATGTGTTTCGAAACGTAGTATGTCATAAACCTAGACGTAGTTTATCCATATATCTTGTGTTTTTAATGCTTATACTCCTGCTTCTATATGTCTTATAAATAATACAATTTTACAAATTCAAACAAACTCTTTACAATACCATTAAGCGTTATAAACATCATAAAAAGAAACACAGAAGACCATTTTATTGGATGTTTTTGACACAATATAAAAGTCCCCAGACAATAGCCAAGTACAAATCTAATCAAATAATATGAAATTGAATTAAACAGAATTGCTTGACAAGAAAACTTTAAATGGTTTTTTTCTTCAATATTTTTTATCACGCACGAAACACTTGTAATTATGTTGATTAAAACTAACTCCACAATGTTCTGTTTTTACAATTAATGGAACACAGATTTAACCCGTAACTCTTATCATTATTCAACTAGTATCTCTGTGAGTCTTGCATCAAATCAAATAAATTGTCCAAACTGATAAAAATTTAATCTAAAAGGGATTGTTAAATGTGTATCGGGACACTGGTAGCATCATTCTAATTTTCAATCTGGCGTCTATGGATTCTTCGGTTACACTTTAAAGCGTGAAATTTATTTTAATGAAATTGCAAAAGGGTTTCTTAATGTTTAATTTGTATAGGGGACGCCTATAGCATCGATTTGCATCATTAAAATTTCAGTCCGATGTCTGTGGTACCTTCAATACTAATAAAACTGGGCGTTTTATGACGCCATTATCGTAAAGCCCTTCGATATCGTGAAAAGCTTATAATCGGGTTTAGAGGGTATCTAATAATATAATATAATTATAAAGAAAGAAAGAGAGAAACAACTATATTTTACAAGGACAACAATTTAGGTCCACAAGTCCGCCGTGGCAGGGATCCTTTCTACCAGCTGGTCCTTGGCCAAACCTCTTCGCATATATCATATATAACATAAAATTGGTCAAGACTAGTTGACCAACATAATCAAATGACAACAGTCGAATTCGATCTTGTATTTTGACTCCAATCATTCAGGAGAATTGATTGAATTTGATTGTAGACGGAATTGACAAAAGTTTTAATTCTGAAAATGCCATGGGTACCTTCAATTCAGCTATATCGAATTATATAGCGAAAATTACATATTGATATGATTCCTTTCAATGAAGCCACTGACCTCATCTATGGTAAAGCTACATCAGCGAATCCCGTGGTAACTGGATAGCACCAATGTCATTATTCAAATGGTCACGTATCTCGGTCAGTAGCTCTGGTGACATTAATGACATTTCACAGAGTCGCGGGCAAAGGGAGAAGCTTCGAATGCATAATGACACTATGCATTAACAAAGGCATACGAGTATTGACCATTGTTGAAGCAAAACATTATTTACAAAATAATCTTAGAACATGATTCTATGGACGTCCCTCATTATTATAATTATCTTTATCTCATTATTATAATTATCTTTATCTCATTATTATAATCATCTTTAGCTCATTATTATCATTATCTTTATTTCATTATTATCATTATCTTTATCTCATTATTATCATTATCTTTATCTCATTATTATAGTTATCTTTATCTCATTATTATAATTATCTTTATTCCATTATTATCATTATCTTTATCTCAATATAATCATTATCTTATTATCAATTATCAATCAATTATTTAAAGCATCATCATCATCGTCATCGTCATCGTCACCGTCGTCGTCGTATTATTATCATATTCCATACTTTTAGTCATCGTCACCATCTTCATGATCACAATCTTTATCATAATCAGTAACATTATCATATAACTATATCAAGATATATATAACCAGACGTATGTGTGGAAGATAAACGCCGTATTTCAGGCGTAAATATTGGCCAGACATAATGAAGACCTTATTTCCACTGAAGAAATCAAGTAGAGGCAAGTGACGTGATGGTCATGACAAATTGGAAATGGAAACGGAGACAGTTATTTTCTCAACATTTCCGGTATAAGAGAGAATTTTCTTAGTACACTTAGATTTCACTCTTTATTTAATAATCTGTAAAAAAAGTTATAAAGAACATCTTTTTTAATTTGATGATCGAATCAAGTCTTTTTTCTTCGTGTTCAATATAAAAAATTGCCTTAAAACGCAACCTTTTCTCATAACAAAGGTGACATTAATTAGGTACCACAAGACAGAACAACAATGAGAGGGTCTGAAGCTATTCGGCATTTTTAGACAGTTTCTGTAAAACTGAATATATAGCGTTACCTTTTATTGGCGATGTACCAATAATTTTGTCAAAGGAGCCATTTAGGAGATAATTATGACTACCACACGGGTATTTAATTGTATATATTGTGGCCACCTGTTTACAAATTATACATTAAAGGTAAAGATGACTTATTCAAAGTCATTGGACTTCCACACACCGAAAGATATCGGAACCCATCGAAAGGAATGTTGCAAATCTTGGTACAGTCTCTATTAAATCCAACGAGAGAACTTACTAATGTATAATCACAGGCAGTGTCCTTAATCGACACAGACACCCAGAAAGTTAATCTATGGGGGTAATTGAAGATCTAATAATAAAAAAAAACTTAAAAAGCCGTTTAATGTTTAATCAAGCATTTAATCCAAGGAACGAATTTGAAATTCCAAGTTCTCTTAATAAATGATTTTAATAAAATGTTACTTCACTCAGATATACTCACATGTTCGCCTTGTTATTTAATTGTTAATCATATCCACTCAAAAAATGCTGAATATAATGTTATTTTCCTTAGAATTATTCATATTATGCCTAATTACTTAATTTATAATCAAGTATTCAGTTATAAATTTCATATCCACTTCAGATTAAAAAATGTTTCAATATTATGTTATTTTCCTCAGTTATACTCATATGATAGCCTTATAACTTAATTTATAATCAAGTATGCAGTTATAAATTTCATATCAACTTAAGGTTAAAAAATGTTTGAATATTATGTTATTTTCCCAAGTTATACTCATATGATCGCCTTATAACTTAATCTATTATCAAGTATTCAGTTATAAATTTCATATCCACTTCAGATTAAAAAATGTTTCAATATTATGTTATTTTCCTCAGTTATACTCATATGATAGATAGCCTTATAACTTAATTTATAATCAAGTATTCAGTTAGGAATTTCATATATGCACTGAATCTGTTATTTCGCGAATCGCCTTGTTAATGAACTGTAAATCAAATATTCAATTATGAATTTCATCAAAATATTTTTGTAGAATATAGGGCCTACTCGAATAATCAACTGATTATTGAATTGGGACAGTCTTTGTTTGTCAACGTCACGCTTTATTAGTATCAAGATTTATAATCTGTTGTTGAAAACTGATACGTACGTGGTGGTAAATGAATAGGATTAGGAAACTTATTGACAATGGTCCCAAAGTATCGATCACTTCAGGCAGACAATACTCCTGCATCTCTTATTTCTTATTTAATTCTAAATATAATCCTTTTATATCCGTTTGTCGTCGCATGGATAGACATCATTGTCTTTTAATAGATCTATAAGTTGTCTTGTCTCATGAAAAATAAAAACCTTAAAGAAGACATCCCAGATAGAAAAGCTACCCAATAGCGGATATTCCTGTAAAAATTGAAGCTATATATAATTCAAAATAATGTTACTAAGAAACGTTACGAAGTAATGCAAAAATATAATTGAAGCCTACCAGTGGCTTTTTGATATCCAAAATTATAATATATCGACAACATAAGGTCTATCTGGGATTGTTGCTTTAAATATACATGTATAAATATTATATAGTTTTACTGAAGTACAAATATATTATTATAATTCATTCTTAGAAATAAGTCAGTATTAGTGTCAAAATTAAGAATTTTTATTGGCTTAGGACTACACACCCAATTTGAAACAAGTGAATTAAAATGTGATAAAAACACACAAGTGTGTAAAAATATGATAAAATCACACAATTAAAGCTTTTTTGCTTTTTATGATATATCAGGGATTTCGGAGAAGAAACTTTGGTTAGGTCGCCAGGCAATCGCAACACAGTAATTTGGTCGGTAGATAAATGGGTCACAACGAACGGTGTCAAAGTAGATCGGTCACAGCAGATCGGTGTCAAATAAATTGGTCACAGCAGATCGGTGTCAAAGTAAATAGGTCACAGCAGATCGGTGTCGAAGTAGATCGGTCACAGCAGATCGGTGTCAAAGTAAATTGGTCACAGCAGATCGGTGTTAAAATAAATAGGTCACAGCAGATCGTTGTCAAAATAAATAGGTCACAGCAGATCGTTGTCAAAGTAGATCGGTCACAGCAGTTCAGAGTCAAAGTCAATTGGTCATCTAAATCTTTACCAGAGTTGAACTCAGAACCTCCAGGCTAGCGAGAAAGCATCCAACGAACTGAGTCATAGTGGCTCCTTCAAGAAACAAGGTTTTATTCCTAAAAACCAATGAACAAAATCTAAATAAATCTAAAATCTTCGCAACACTGTAAAATTCAGCTTTATTCCTCTTTTATTTAGAAGCAAACGCAAATAACACATAATATTTTCTGTTGTAAAATTCTACTGTAAAGTAGAAGAACAGGAAGGAATTTGACAGTTTTTAAGTGCCATAATCTGGTTTTAAAATCTATGACGAACACAATTGTGACTTAATAGGGTAATCCAATAAACTTAATCTACTTACTTACAAATCTATTTGTAGAGTACTTTTAATCGTACAAAACTTCTGACCTCAATTTAAAAGCTGAAGGCACTACCTGCGTTAGATCATTGGTAGAGTGGAACCCTTGAACCCTTAAGCTATTGAGCCCATTATTTTATGCCTTAGGTCCAGACTATCTTTGACCAAAGCCTAGTGCGTATCAGTAAGCGTGAAAATTTTATTAGTTTAAACAACTCTATTTATCCGCAATTTGTACTGCGTACACGTAAAAGTCTTCACGTACCACATACTGATAGGAAATAAAGCGAATCATTGCGCTCACGGATGCTGAAATCATAAAATAGCAAGGATGATGGTATTCTCAGAACAGGTATATCTCGACAAACTTGGCCAGATTATGTCTTTATGCATAGTTAATAACATACATAATTGTGTATACGTTATAGTTTTGGTAATTTTTATTAGGTTTAGTGAAATACAGATATCACTGTTATCAACATCTCGCCTCCCAATGCTATGATGATACGTTTCGAGGGAATATGATATGAAAGTAGCCTGGTTTCCTGGGGCTGAGATCTACTCAATCCCACATTATACTTGAGCGAGAAAAAATTGTTTCAAATTACATCAATTTAGTGTAATGGTACAGGATGTCATTGATACAGGAGAAAGAGTGGCTGCCTCCGGTGACCAATAAAAGAACCGTATTAAATAAGAAACATCGCAATTTTACAGTACCTTACTCCAATAGAATTAATCAACTGACATTATTAGCCATTTGAACACTTTGAAAGCTGATTTGATTAAACATTAATTCGAGACTTAAGTATCGGCCGTGCAAATATATAAATTCAAAAAGATATTATTCTATTTGAAAATTATCATTCTATTTGAAATCATTATTATTATCATTATTGTTATTATTGTTATCGTTGTTGTCATTGTTGTTGTTTGTTTGTTTGTTTGTTGTAGCTAGGTGAATGGATGCATTGGGGGCGGTGGTAGAAATGGGGGGAGTTGATTGCCAACAGAATAGGAAATCATATGAAATAATCGAAGTACTAAACGTTCACTTGAGCAATCTCATTGATAGGACAGCCAAAAGTTTTTTTGATCCATGAAAATCAAGACAATCCTTATTATTACGGAACTACTTGTATGGATCTTACATGGAAATAACACACACGTACACAGTCGACAACCACTTTGAATCACGAACTCGACTACAATTTTTCAACTAAGCCTTTAAATTAGGTTTAAAAATTTAGATGTAATTTGAAGGCTTTGTTAAATTATATGAAGAGATACAAATGGTTGTGGACAATTTTCGTGTGTTTTTTATGTAAGAACAATACGTTTTGCATAAATTTGTATTAACCAGACCACAATGGTATGCATGATATTAATAGGATTTGGAAGTTGAAAGGAGACCAAAGCATGGATCATTTAATTCTTACGTGTTTTCTCAAAACATAAAAAAGGGCCAATTAGAAAACAATAGAACTAATAGTTTTAGTAGAACAACTAAGTTTTAGAACCATTAGACTAAGAAGTACTAAAACGTTTCTGATGGTATTGAAGAAATCGATAATAGTAAATCAATAACAAGAAAAGACGATCACATTTACAAATTATAAAATATATTATCAACATTTACAAACTTGTTATAAGAAAGAAGATCGATTCCAAAGTTTATTTTAAAGAATGTCGATCTTTTAAGTCGTAATAATTTGATCGAGTTGTATTCAAATTAAAGTAGCACTTTACCAAAAAGAAAATTCGAAATTGAGACTTTAGTACCGGAACCGGAAATATTATTTTATCATCTTCTTTTACACAATCATTCTCGCTAACAGTACCACATTTTGATATACAATATTTGATTAACCAGCTCACAATTCATTAACGTCATTACAAGTTGATCAACTCGTTTTATAAAAGAAACCAAAAGTAACATTTTCAATATGAAAAATATTTGCCAAGTTTAGAAATAATTCGATGACTGCACATAAAAATATTGGTATTTTACCTGTTCAAATCCAAAATATTCAGAATAATGTAATTTTAATTTTTAAATATTTCAACAATCTGTTTGCATTTTTGACAGATTTTTATGTCAGAGTGTTTTGCTCATAATAATAATTGAGGTAGGTTTTATCATAGACTGATCTAAGTTTGTTATTCATGGATTGAATGTGGATAATGTCAGATATAACCACGTCACTTTATTATTTGAACCCAATTCTGACCCATGCAAAATAAAGAGTCTTAGTTTGTCCCCCGTGGGCCGCATGTTATATACAAAAACATATCATCATAGGTAATAACTGAGCGTCATACAAAACCATATCACTTTGGATTGGATCCAATTCTAACCTATCTAAAGTAAAGAGTCTTAGTTTGTCTATATTGGCTGTTAGACAGGACCATGTCCTTGTGTATTGGACTTAATCTGACCTATATAAAATAAAGAGTCTTAGTTTGTCTCTATGGGCTGAATGTTAGATATGACCATGTCCTTGTGTATTAGACCCAATTCTGACCTATATAAAATAAAGAGTCTTAGTTTGTATCTAAGGCCTGAATGGTATACAGACCCAAACCAGTTGTGTGTATTGGACCTACTTATAACTAATGTAAAATAAACGACTTAGTTTGTCTATGGGCTGAATGTTATACGAAATGATCTCACTTTGGCGTATAAGACCTAATTCTGACCTATGTAAAATAAAGAGTCTTTGTTTGTCCAATTGAGTCGAAAACAGAACCATGTTACTTTGATGTATTTGTGACTCGATCTTTAAACTAATAGTATATTTGATTTGAAAGAGCTCATGCTGAGTTAAGAAAAGATACTGGGATATCTCTATTCATTTTCGCGTTTCTTTCAAGAAACTTTTTTAAAAACGATTTAAAAAGTGGTTGGAATTCTCTTAAACCATCTTTGAAACAATATTAGTTTAATATTTGGAAAACAAAACATAAAAGTGGGTCGAAAACATATCTTACTTTAAAGGAGCCCACCCAATTACAAACAGAATACAAAAAATCTTTTGAGATGAAAATATCAACAGATATATACACCTAAAGTACAATCAATTATATTTCTAATTTACTGTTATTTCTTATTTTCGAATCATGTTATTTTCCAAATACAATTCACGTTATTTTCTATTTGCAATTCATGTTAATTTCCATTTACAATAAGTCTTTTTTTCTTATTTACAATACCTGCGAATCTCATTTACAATTCTTGAAATTCTTATTTAAAATTCTGTTATTTCTCATTTACAATTCCTATAATTGTCATTTCCTAATCGACCTCTTCTTTAATTTCTCATTTACAATTTCTGCCAAATTTCATTTACAGTTCATATCATTTTCCATGTACAATAAATTCATGGTATTTCTAATTTACAATTTCTGTTATTTCACATTTAAATTCCTGCTATTTTTCATTCATAGTTCATGTTATTTCTCATTAACCTAACCATACATTTTATTCTTAGTTACAATCCCTCTTATTTCCCATTTACAATTCTATTAATTTTTCTTTACAATCCCAGATAATTCATGTAAATTAATAAAGCTCCAGAACATGGATTCTCAGCCCTTTC
Source organism: Nipponacmea schrenckii (assembly GCA_030562195.1). Lineage (NCBI taxonomy): Eukaryota > Metazoa > Mollusca > Gastropoda > Lottiidae > Nipponacmea > Nipponacmea schrenckii. Next base: position 15,263,020 of record CM060203.1, read on the forward strand.
TTTTCGTTACAGCTAACCGACTATTCATATAAGGTAGTATATCAATTAGAAATGAGTAAATATTTCCTTATGAAAAGTAGTATCGGGTTTTAGGAAGAGCAAACATTTACACCTGGTGTCGTTGCTGCTTAATATTCGAACAAACTTTATAGGTTAAAAAATAAAATTAGGCAAAGTAGGATCGGGTTTGTTAGTTAAAGTTCAACTAAGGCATGCAAGTTAATAATTGGTGGTTCCATCGTATGTCTGTGCATCTGGAAGAATCAATCCCTACCCCGAAACCCGAGCGCATAAAAATCAACTTGCCTGAAGATAAAAGTATCGACAATCTAGGGAAGTCCATTGGATTGAGACATTAAATACAGCAAGACCTATATGACTTAATATTCACCATAATTTGGGCATATCAACCTTCGTCGTCCCCTTCAATACAACCAGTAATAAAGCAAGCAAGATAGTTGATGCCCATTATAAAAGTCTTCAAGAGAAATTCTCCCATGTTTATAAGCAGAAAATAATAGTGGCATGTTCCAAAAATCAGAACTTAAATGACAACCTTTTTCATAGCAAACTAAAAACAATCTGTACATAACAGGTACTTTACTTGGGCGAGTTATATTTTTCTAATTCCAGATCAGAACAGAAGAAAAACAGATCCAGACCCTTTATCACAATTTCTCAATGAAATATTTGTTCCACCCTAGACCTGTACACCTTGGAGAATCAATTCCCCCTTCCCTGAAATCAAAACAATTGCAAAAAGGGATTTGAATCTATTCTTGAAAAAAAAAAAAGCAGAAATAAATAACATTTGCAATCCATGTTTAAAAAAAATGTAAACTTACGTTTTAACAGCGAGTCAACTGAGTAAATCCTTATAATGTGTTTCGTTCACGTTAACTACAGGAAACCGAATGAGGCATGAAATTTGTAGCAAATTGGTTGAATGTGTTCAAACTGGCTTTTAAATAAAACACGCTAGGAGATCAAATATCGGTGATTTGTCGAGGGCTAATTTGTCATCTAACACCAGTTTCAATAAAAACTGCTATTGATTCCACTAGTCAATCCGTTCGTTATCAACATGTAGCCTCCAATCAAACACGTCTTAGTAGCCTAACGTAGATAACTGGATGAAAGCGAAGTTAAAGACCCGTTAAGAGCTTTCAGAAATCTCATAATATCTCCAAAGTACTAATTAGGACACTTAACTACCGATGGCTGTGCTGAATTAAAGGTCCCGCGGTGGACATATGACATTATCGTGTCGAACAGGTAAGCTGTCGATTTGGATACGATGATAGTGAACCACATTAGTAAAGGAGTAGTGTTTAGGGGGATTGAAAGGGTGCCCTGATTTTGTGTTTTTATTTTAAATAGAATTTCTTATCTTTCTGCTTAAACTGCTTTCTAGCCCAAGAAAGAAATGGATCTTACAGTTTCATAGCTGGATTTGAAAAGAGAAACAATTTTAAAAAAACAAAATGGATGAAATGAGTCAATGGGCAAATTAAATGATTCCAAATGATTATCTGTTTCACTTCATAATCCGTTTTCAGAGTTTCAACTGATTGTCATTTTCTCAATTCACGTAGTTTCGCATGATACGACGAGTGTCGGTTATCATAATGTATTCAAGTGTGTGTGCTGAGAATTACAAAACAAACCATAATGAAATCATTCAACATAAATAATAAATAATAAGAGGATTGCCTGGTGAAGTGAAACATGGTAGAAATTGTTACTAGTTTCAGGCGTGTAAAAGACACGATATTCGTGGGATTATACAATAAACGTTTCTTACCAAAATAAAGATATGTCGATTTTGACACCTAACACTGTGCGACATCAAGACGAGTGGCCCCTGAGACAAGATGGCAAACAATCTACATAATCTCTTTTAATTACGCGACTAATAAAACTTACAATTGCTTGCAGGCAATATTCATTCAATTAATGTCAGTTTCGAGTGGTATATATGATGCTCAAGGTTGATTTGATCTCAACTAGTTGTTGAACAAGGTCGTGTATCTCATGCCACTCTGTCAAAGGCGGAGTATCTCATGCCACTCTGTCAAAGGCCGAGTTTCGCTCGACCAAATTTAACAAACAGTAACGAACAATTCAATTGATTTGGACCCCCCTGATCCGACATCCACTGTCAAGGGCCTAGGTGTCATTCAACCCGATCGTAAGCTTATCACAAAACAACCACCTAGTCTGTGATATCAGTAAGTTAGAAGCAACGTTAACTATTCATCAAACAACTAACTAGTCTGTGATATCAGTGAGTTGGAAGCACACGTTAACTTGTTACCGAACAACAAGTACCTAGTCTTTGATATCAGTGAGTTGGAAGCACATGATATCTTGTTACCGAACAACAACTACTTAGTCTTTGATATCAGTGAGCTGGAAGCACACGCTAACTTGTTACCGAACAACAACTACCTTGTCTGTGATATCAGTGAGTTGGAAACACACGTTAACTTGTCACCAAACAACTACCTATTCTATGATATCAGTGAGCTGGAAGCACACGTTAACTTGTCACACCAAATAGCTACCTAGTCTGTGATATCAGTGTGTTGGAAACACACGTTAACTTGTCACCAAATAGCTACCTAGTCTGTGATATCAGTGTGTTGGAAACACACGTTAACTTGTCACCAAATAGCTACCTAGTCTGTGATATCAGTAATCTGGAAGCACACGTTAACTTTTCACCAAAAACAACTACCTAGTCTATGATAAAAGTTAGTTGGAAGCTAATTTTAACTAGTCATCTACCAACAACAACTTACTGTACATAATATGTGATATCGGTTAGCTAGGGGTCAAGATGAACTTTCGGATGTTTCAGCCCGGGTTTCCTTCAGCAGTAATTCAGGACTGACATGCAAACACATAATTTGCAAACCGCGACGTAATGATTTCAACGTGGCATAAAACATTATGTTTTCTGAACATTATATAACTTATTGTTATATGTACATAATCTGAACATAATTTAAATACTTTTTGATCATTGTGCACATAATGAAACTTGAAATATGCACAGTTAAAAAGCAATAAAATGTCAACAAATTGTTTTAATAATTCAATAATGTATTTTATATTTATCGCTAATATCACAACGTGTAAACAAACACATTTTTCTCAATCATTTTATAGTGTTTTATGTATGAAAAATTTCTAACTGAAGAATGTTCTAAACATATTTTATGATAAACGATTTTTTTCCCATATCAGAAATAAACTCGGCATGCCGTAGGTTGATAGCTTCCTGTACCGACCTAACAAATAGATTACACAACCAATCTAAAATATTAAATTAATGGCACTTTAATTCTTGTTTAGTCGTTTAAATACCCAAATTGATTGTAACTGGTCTCTAACTCGGTTATAAAGTTATATAGTCATTTGAAATTCAGATACAGAACGCTATGCTCTGAGACCTTTAGATTACTACGTATGTAATTAGTTCAAAACGAATTGTCATAACCTATATAATTCTAAAAGTAATTCGTAATTCAAGATTCTGTAAGGGAAAACATTTGATTACCAACATAAAGACTCAAATGGAGGCAATCCGTATCATCATCATCATCATTATTATATTAAATCTCACGCCCAGTTCGTCTTTAATTAGATATAAAACACGGAGTATTCCTATAATAAAATTAATATTTGATTGTAATTGAACAGGATTTTGACTAGGAAGGCATTTTACACGCCAATATCTCTTCTAATGCCACCAATAGGGCAATAGGGCAATTTATACAGATAGGTGGGAATTATTTCAATATAGAAACCATAAAACCACTGACGTAGGCTATCTTGATTACTATCATTATAACAATTCGTTGTTCAAATTGTGTTTGTAGCAATTCCAATACAGAAATTACAAATTTACTATTGTATCTTGAAAACTGTCAATATAAATATAGTGTATAGATGGAATTTCCACTACAGAAACAACAGATATACCAACGTGCATTATCAATTTTTAAATAGGAAATTCAATAAAGTTAGTGTCAATGGAAATTCCACTACAGAAAAAACAGATAAACTGTCGTTGGTATTTAATAAACAGAGTATAATATGTGGAAATTCCACTATAGCAACAACAGGTAAACTAACGTACCTTATTAGTCTTCAGTATTTATAAAGAGAGTGTAGGTGGAAATTCAACAATAGAAAATATAGATTTACTAACGCACTTTATTAATCTTCAATAGGATAATTAATAAAGAGAGTGTAGGTGGAAATTCCACTACAGAAAAAAACAAATTTACTAATGTACTTTTTGAATCATCAATAGGATAATTAATAAAGAGAGTGTAGGTGGAAATTCCACTACAGAAAAAAAACAAATTTACTAATGTACTTTTTTAATCATCAATAGGATAATTAATAAAGAGGGTGTAGGTGGAAATTCCACTACAGAAAAAAACAAATTTACTAATGTACTTTTTGAATCATCAATAGGATAATTAATAAAGAGAGTGTAGGTGGAAATTCCACTACAGAAAAAAAAACAAATTTACTAATGTACTTTTTTAATCATCAATAGGATAATTAATAAAGAGGGTGTAGGTGGAAATTCTACTACAGAAAAAACAAATTTACTAATGTACTTTTTTAATCATCAATAGGATAATTTATAAAGAGGGTAAGGTGGAAATTCCACTACAGAAAAAACAAATTTACTAATGTACTTTTTTAATCTTCAATAGGATAATTAATAAAGAGGGTGTAGGTGGAAATTCCACTACAGAAAAAAAAATTTACTAATGTACTTTTTAAATCATCAATAGGATAATTAATAAAGAGAATGTAGGTGGAAATTCCACTACAGAAAAAAAAAAATTTTACTAATGTACTTTTTAAATCATCAATAGGATAATTAATAAAGAGGGTGTAGGTGGACAACAGAAAAATAGATATACTAACGCAATTTATTAATCTTCAATAGGATAATTTATAAAGAGAATGTAGGTAGAAATTCCACAATAGAAAAATAGATATACTAATGTACTTTTTTAATCGTCAATAGGATAATTAATAAAGAGGGTGTAGGTGGAAATTACTTTAGAAGAATATCAGAAACAGACACTAGAAATCCCATACCGGAAGTAGGAAACAAACCAGACATATCTTTTATTTAATGGAATATCCTTTTTCGTTTGTATAAATTATTTCAAAGTACCGGTATTGTATTTAAAACTACTAAGCGATGTATTCTTTTCAAGTTAAGATTCTTCCACTCTTATCTTTAAAGATCCAATGGAAAACTACAAAGATTAACTGAAGAACACTATCCAGTTATTAGACAGCACCAAATAGACAATCGTCCAGTTTCTACAAGAATAATGTATACCGCCCGAACCCTAAAACAACATAATCCCAGAAATTCAAAACCTTGTTCAGAGTGGTATCAGGTGTTCTGGAATGGTTTTCTGTTTGGATGAAATAAGTATTATTCTGAGATTTTAACATATTTTGTGAGGATTAATAATGTTAAGGTTTCTTCAGGAAGGCGATGCGATACTCAAATATGAGCAACGACTGTGTGTTACTTTCAAAGGGGTTCATACGAGTGAGTCACAGTGTCTTGGCCAAGATAATGGCATACACTTACAAACTGGTTTTGGACCAATATTTGAAGCATGTTTGATCACTGGTATTTCATTAATAAAAATAAACTTGCACCAGAGACGCTTGTTAATGCAGCTATTTTTTTTTATAAGATTATACCAAGCGAATATGTACAGCAATATCGTGGGCCCTGATTGACTTTATTTGGTAGCATACAATCCTCCATTTACAATCATGTATGAAACAAAATCGTGGCTAATTCCTTTTTTTTTCCTTTTTTTATAAACAATATTGGCTTTAGCCTATATAACCCCTTTTCCTATGTGAGTGGCTAATGATGTCAAGGTATCAGAAGTATTAGTAATACTTTGACAATGTGAAGATGCTTATTTGAAATGACCAAAAAGAAATAACGAATTTTAGTAAAGAAAAAATTATATTCGAGATTACTGTTATTATGCATAATGGTTTTATCTTTTAAAACAAATAAAAAAGTCTTTCAGACACTGATAGGGAGTTTATCTTTTATATATAAACGAGTACATAATTTGTTTATGAATGAGATCTTAAAGAGAAGAGATTTTTCCTAGGTTTCTACCTTGAAGTAATTTAAAACGTCCTTCACTTCATAAGATAACGATATTTTCTGGAAAATTTCAGTAATAATTCAGATAGTCCGAAATTCTGGAAATTTGGAATGAGAAAAATCATATGGGCAATTCGATTAGTGTTTTGATTGCAGTTGCTTGTTGTGGGTCAAATTCTTAACCTGTGTCCTGCTAGGATCTGGTGTGAAAATTCAAACCGCAGTCGACCTGGGAACACCTTTATATATAGGAACACAGGGAATATATTATGGTATATGACAACTATTCAACATAATCTACTTTCGCTGGAAATTCCCTTTAATAAAATGATTTCTCATCTTGTGAATAATTTAGTCACTATAGAGGTTAGTTCAAGTGTTTAAATGAAATTAAATGATTTGAAATGATTTAAAAGGCAAGTTGTGTTATCAGAAATTGACTTCGTTCGCTCAAGATATCATTATAAGCATCATCTAAAGTTTCTGTACAAGGCAAAAATGGTGTTCAGATTAAAACATAAATACTTGATATAAAAATGACTGGAAATTCTAATAGCCTGGCATATTGGACATTTTAATAGTCTGACATCTTGGAAATTCTAATAGTTTAACATCTTTGAAATGCTAAAAGTTTAAATTCAAACAGCTGACATATTGGAAATTCTTATAGTCTGACATCTTTGAAATTCAAAGAGCTGACATTTTTGAAATTCAAAGAGCTGACATTTTTGAAATTCAAAGAGCTGACATTTTTGAAATTCAAAGAGCTGACATTTTTGAAATTGTAGAAGTCTGACATATTTGAAATTCAAAGAGCTGACATCTTGGAAATTCAAAAAGCTGGCATATAAGAAATTCATTTTGTCTGACATATAATAAATCTTTCTATTAATATTTTCTGTAATCCAACATCCTGCAATTTAAAAAATTTATTAACAGTTACAACTGGAATTTTCTAAAAGATCGCTTTAAAACATACAACATAATATATAAATTCCGAAAAAAGGATGATTTTAAGAGAACAATCTGACATTTATTAGCGAAAAATCGGAGCTAGACAATTTTAAAATTTAAACCCTGGATTATTTTGATTCACGGTTCCAAGGCGTCTGAAAGCAGGATTAATTTTATGTTAAATGAGAAAAATGATAAAAGCAGTGAACAAAAAAATACATTAAACATAAAAAATACATAATGATAATCAAATAGCGACAGTCATTAAGTTGGTGTATCAAAAACGTTATTAATTATACAGGGGAAATTTGAGTTAAGGTTTAAACTAACAGTCGGTTTGTTTATTTGTTTTCCGATCGCTGAAAGCAGAATAACCGCAACAACTGAGGTTCACACAGATCTGGACTAACAGCTCGCTCTTTACAAAACACCTTTGGATTCATCCTTACAGGAATATACGTTCCCATTTACAGATGGTTCGACCGGAATAATGAGATAAATTGATTCAAGATTAAACGCCAAAATTGGCGGCGTCAGTGGGGAAATAAGCAGTAACAGTGTTTATTTTCGCCCCAACTGCACCCTTTTATTGGCAACAAATGAAACAATATACATGTACGGTATTGCCAATGAGTTTTATCACCTTTAAATACTCAAGTTTTTAAAAACTGTCCTTTTTTATCTGTAAACCAGAAAATGATGAATGTCAGGAAATTTGACAAATTTCTTTCAATTCAGATGTCAGCTTTTAATTGCGCTGTTTATATCCAAACCACTAACAATGTGCATCGACCGTTTTATTTAATACATTCATTAAAAAAAACTTCGCACCTCGGATTGATAACTGACTTTTCACCGGAAAAACTTTCACTATTTTAGGAAAATGGATTCAGTGCCAATTTGTTACAAAATTGATCGGTAAATCGCCGAGATTTTGAGATAAATCTTTTTATTATTGATTGTACATTCTCAACAGATTGCTCTTAAAACCCACAATAACTCATGCAGCGTGACGATTAGAATTGTAATTTGAAACCGACGATAGCGATCTTGTTTACAAACGTGTCTCCATCATATATAGATAAAACTTCGTTTCAATTACTCCATAACACCTTACACAATGCAATTCTAAATTGTCGATAAATACAGTTCTAGATACATGTATATGAATTCCCTAACCCTTTTCACAATGAAAATTCTGTATAACGAAAAGAAATACTAGATGATTAAATTTGAATTAAGCAGTTTCAGTCTTAACTAACCTGATGTCGACTTTGGTATTTTAAAACGTGATCCGGGTTCTTCTGAAAACCATTACTTGGCGTAAGATAATACTTCTGTCTTCCTGCCAAATTTGCTACACTGCGTTATCACGCTCGCAACCCAATCAAAGCAGACAATTAACGGGTAATTTCGACGTAAAAATCCATTTCACAGTTCTTTGGATACTTTGTTTACAAGTACAAAATTGGCGGCATATGTTATAGCTGAACTTTAAATCGCTGTGTGGCTTGTCCAAATGAAATTACTGGAAATTTACTCCCATTGCAGACAAATCTCATATTTTCCTCTAATCTTCCTTATAACTCAAACTTACTCATGTGGAATATTTTCCTTATTTTACAGACTATGTGCGGGGCAGGTTCAAATTAACACAATCTACGTTATTATCATTCGTGTCAAAAACATATAATGATGCAAAACTTTATCAATATAAACCTACACTAACTCTTCAATAGTGTCCAATACATCAATTGTAGAGTGATGTAGAAATACCACTGTTAAAATAGAGCTCAATACATCAATTATAGAACGATATTGAAAAATTAATTTTTAAAAAGAGCTCGATACATCAATTGCAAAGTGATGTAGAAATACCACTGTTAAAATAGAGCTCAATACATCAATTATAGAACGATATTGAAAAATTAATTTTAAAATAGAGCTCGATACATCAATTGCAAAGTGATGTAGAAATACCACTGTTAAAATAGAGCTCAATACATAAATTGTAGAGTGATATTGAAATATTACTGTTACAATAGGGCACAATACATTAACTGTAGAGTAATGTAGAATACCAGTGTTAAATGGAGCTCAATACATCAATAATATCGTAGAGTGATATACAAATATCAGTGTTAAAATAGTGCACAATACATCAATATTGTAGAGTGATATACAAATACCAGTGTTAAAATAGTACTCAATACATCAATATTGTAGAGTGATATGCAAATACCATTGTTAAAATAGAGCTCAATACATCAATTATAGAACGATATTGAAAAATTAATTTTAAAATAAAGCTCGATACGTCAATTGCAAAGTGATGAAGAAATACCACTGTTAAAATAGAGCACAATACATCAATTATAGAACGATATTGAAAAATTAATTTTAAAATAGAGCTCGATACATCAATTGCAAAGTGATGTAGAAATACCACTGATAAAATAGAGCTCAATACATAAATTGTAGAGTGATATTGAAATATTACTGTTACAATAGGGCACAATACATTAACTGTAGAGTAATGTAGAATACCAGTGTTAAATAGAGCTCAATACATCAATAATATTGTAGAGTGATATACAAATATCAGTGTTAAATAGAGCTCAATACATCAATAATATTGTAGAGTGATATACAAATACCAGTGTTAAATAGAGCTCAATACATCAATAATATTGTAGAGTGATATACAAATATCAGTGTTAAATAGAGCTCAATACATCAATAATATGTAGAGTGATATACAAATACCAGTGTTAAATAGAGCTCAATACATCAATAATATTGTAGAGTGATATACAAATACCAGTGTTAAATAGAGCTCAATACATCAATAATATTGTAGAGTGATATACAAATATCAGTGTTAAATAGAGCTCAATACATCAATAATATTGTAGAGTGATATACAAATACCAGTGTTAAATAGAGCTCAATACATCAATATTGTAGAGTGATATACAAATACCAGTGTTAAAATAGTGCTCAATACATAAATTGTAGAGTGATATTGAAATATTATTGTTACAATAGGGCACAATACATTAACTGTAGACTAATGAAGAATACCAGTGTTAAATAGAGCTCAATACATTAATAATATTGTAGAGTGATATACAAATATCAGTGTTAAAATAGTGCACAATACATCAATATTGTAGAGTGATATACAAATACCAGTGTTAAAATAGTGCTCCATACATCAATATTGTAGAGTGATATGCAAATACCATTGTTAAAATAACTCTCAATACATCAATATTGTAGAACGATATTGAAATACCACAGTAACAGTCAATTGTAGAGAGATATAGAAATATTACTGTTATAATAGTGCTTATTGTAGAGCGATATAGAAATATATCTAAGTTAGAACTTGTTCTCTTGTCTACATCTTTAATAAAAGACGTGTGCTTTGGGGCTTTAATGAAAATATAAAACCCATATAAATGCTTAATGCCTTTGGGGAAAATATCAAACGTGATAGATAAATAAATGAAAGCTTGATAAAAATAATGAAAGCAAAACATGGTTGAGAGTAGAATTTAAACATTTCCAAATCAACTCAAATCAAATCTTTAATCGACCATTAAAATTAACCATTTTTTATCAGCCACTTGTGCAATATTAGTTTACCAAAATAGAATGCATTCCAAAAACGCTCCAAAACTCTTTACATATTTCTTTCTATAACAAATCGCTCTGAATATATTTAAAAGTAATAAGTACACTGCTGTGTCATATTTAACTGAACAGTAAATATAGCGATAAGGCCAATCCACTTTTTGTTAAATCCAAACGACCAATTTCTAACGTTATATGAGTTTTATATGAAAGTTTATAAGAAAACTTGTATTTTGTTTAATTTCTTCTTTGTAAAATATTGTTTTTCCTTTTTTTTTAAGAACGCACTTAGGCACATAATTTGCTTGGTTAAGTAGAAACATAAATGAAGTGTTACGTCATACTTTAATGCACCTTCTGGTCTAAGGAAGACTGGCAGCGCCATGCAGTGTGCGATGAGGGAAATCCTGCCAGGACAACGGCATAAACCTACTCATTTTAGATTTCCAATGGTCGAATCTTTAAACTGCATATCCTGTAGCACACAGGGCCTCGGTTTATTGTCCCATCCAAAGGACAGACATATTTGTCCTTGTAATCGGCACTGACAAAGGACAAGGTTGGTTGAATCTAGTTAGTGGTTGGCATGTGTTCTTATTATAGTCGGCATGTGGATATCAGGTGACCACCTTGCCTAATAAACACAGTTTGTAGACAGAATCCTCGTGAATCAAAGTTGTTAATAAATAGCTTCTTTCAAATATCGGCATAGACACATTCATAAAACAATATGTGTGGGTTTCATAAATAAGCAATAGCTGGCAATTAAGTACATCCGCCAAAGACATCTTCTCGGGTTTCTCAACCCTTTTATAGTTTATAACGAGTAGGTTACAGGCGACAGATGTAAGTCTAGTGTCTTGCTGATCACAAGTGACTGACAATGTTTCAACAAAAGTTCTCTATAACCGTGAACATCCATGTTAAAATTTTAATACACGGTTTATAGACGAGGGGCTGTTTTAGAAATTTTAAAAAAGCTAAATTTGAGCAAAATTACAAGATTATTAAAATAGTTTAAATCATTAAGAACAATGGTGGATCACTGTTATCGAGTCGAAATCTTATTTGGACACGGTAGTTGTAGGTCAATGGTAGTCCAGTGTTATAGTGTATCAATGCTTGTTGGTAGTTTTAGATTAATGACAGCTCACTGTCATCGTGTCCCAATCTGTTAAGTATCATCATGAGTTGCACCGTGCTGTCATGTTCCGATTCTGTCTCCTGGATGGACACGATAGTTTTAGATCAATGATGGCTCACTGCTATCGTGTCCCAATCTGTTTGCGAATAAGAATAAGCTGCCTTATGCTATCATGTCCAAATATTTTTGCTGGATGGACACGATAGTTTGCGTAGGATGTTCAAAAGAAATTTCAGTTATATACAAACTTGAAGATTGCTTTAATCAATGAACTAGAATATTTGAATAATGTTTTCAAAACTAAAATGTCGATATTCGTACAGCGCAATCTATCATTTTATGAATATGATGAACTTTTTCTCATTTCAGCCATCAGGAGCACCATTTATCACAAATATAATTGATCGAAATTTTCATAAAATACATGCAATTTTCCTTAACTTTCTTCCACAAAATTGGTTCATTAAAATTAACAACTCAAACGATCGGACAACAAGACTACTCCGAGAAACATCAATGCCAAGAGGTTTTGCTACGGACCAACTGGTCGACGTTCATTATCCTTGTGAAAAATGGATGCTAATGTTTTCAATGCATGATGATGAAAATGAAATGTAGTTATCCATCTTTTCTGCACTTATTTGAATCAATGACGGCAACGCCATACAGAGTGCTAAAGGGAATATTTTGTCCTTTGCATTCGACTAAACTTTTTTTAATAGTGGTACACAGCTTTCAGTACACAGGCTATAATATTCCAACAAAGCCTTCAAATAATATTTAAAGCCATTTTTAACCTTGTATGGTGATTTGAAATATCATAACCTTTTTTTAATCAACTTATTAAGTCGAGTTTGTGGTTCAAAATGGCTATGTACTACGTTCGTGTGTGATATTTCTATGTAAGAACGATGCAAAATTTCGTATGCCAAACTATTAGACGCTTTTTCCAAGTAAGTTCATCCGATCTGTATCACGGACCATGATGAAAACGACGATGAAAACGGCAATGCAAACGGACACTTGGTAGAAATAATGGGTTTGTTGTTTAGTTAGTAAAGAACTTAAAATATAGAGAAATATTTCAATCTACTCATAAAATGCAATCAAGTTGTGCTAATATTTGTAGATAAGATTGTATACGGCTTTGTCTAATGTGTCCAGTAGAACAGTTATGAAAAAATTCACCATAACTTTTTTTTGTCAAATTAGTTACAGTGCTTCTTGGTTGTTTTCCCTAATGATTGTGAAATCTGTTCATACGCCAAGGTGCACGAATGGAATAAAAAAGATATTTAAATCCTGTTTTTCTGCACTTGGTTGATCTAATGAAGGCATAAAATTCAATGTAGTTTTCAAGAAGATTTGTTAAAGAGGCATTATGTTGTTTTTTTTTTTCTAGTTCTCATAAATGAATACATTAAATCAAAATCTATCGAAATGTGTCTCTATTCAATATTAGATAGTTTAAATAGAAAAATACAGTTAAATTATAAACGCCAAAACTGATTTAAGGGTGTACATAAACATTGCGTAAACATTTTATTTTTTCTGAGTTTTAAGGAAACTACTGTAAGGATTTACGGAACCTTAACGCGTATATTACAAAGAAAGATGTCCCCTACTTATTCTGAAGGCTTCAATTAACTGATAATTTTTCCATTCTTAATTAACCCTTTTAAAACAAATTCAGTTTCAGTAAGTAGATACGTGGATATAAAAGGAAAGCTTAGAATAGACTGTGAACTTTCTCTCATTGAACACATGATGGGGCAATCATGGGTATTGGGTATTGATTTGCACAAATACAATTTGTACACCGATGGGCACGTACAGTCTGGTGTCAACAAAACGAGGTTTGGTCAACGAACAGCAGAATGTATGATACCTATGTTATCCTTATATATTTGTTTCTTTTACTTTCTTTATCTTGACTTCACTAGATACTTTTCTTGTATAACGGATTGCAGCGATTGGATTTTCCGTCCGTGATTGCAACCAATCTGGAGCCTGTTTCAAGAAAACTTTACTTAAAACGGTTTTAGTGTTCCAATGGTCAGATTGGTCAATCACTCAAATTGAGTTTTTTTTAACCAATCAGGTTAATGTATTTCTTAAAATGTTGATTCTATCATTGTTAAAATTTTGTGAAACAGGTCCCAGAGCCCTCGACACATTGTAAACATCATTGCTCGATGGGTACAAACTTTAAATCCGGGCATCAGATTGTCTGCATAAATTAGCATACAATTAAATTAAATAGTTGTATTTACAAAAAAAAAAAAACTGTGAAATGTGGTTATTGCAGTCAAGGTATGTGACTGATGATCTCAAAATCAATGTTTGAATTCGACAGTTGAAAGGAAATATATAAAACGAGCGTTTCCGCTCCTAAACTTTGTAAGAATTGGACCAATAGAAGAGGAAATGATAAATTAATAATAAAACGAAGGTTAGAGAATTATGTCGAGATCGTGTTTCAAGACGTCCACGGCTATAAATCTTTCCTTTAGAACTTATCGAAGCATAGGAAACCATTTGATCGATTCTGGTACATTTACATAGCCATAAAATCATCTAATTCAGTTACAGATTATATCCTTGTTTTAACCAACAGAATCAGGTGTATTTTAAAGTCACGATATGCGTTCAGTATTATTATTTTGATATAGCGGACGTATACTTAGCGGAAGCCGTTATAATCCCGACTAGCAGGACTGGCAATAAAGCGCCTATTCACCCGATGGGACAATAAACCGTTAGCTACAGACTTTGCGTGGTAAAGATCCCTCGACGGTTGAAAATGAACAGAATGAAAATTAAATGAGAGTTTTACGTTCTACTCTTCTGCTTATGAATACGGGAGGAAATGAGGAAAATGTTGCTAGAGTCGAGCGATCTTTAACATTTAGAGCCAAATTTATTGCCCAATTCGACTGGAGGCTTTTTCCATTCCAACCATTTCTGACCTGCATTACTAACAAATATATTGAGCAATCAGGTTGAAAAATCCAATACATGTAGTTCATCTCTACTTTTGCCGAGAGTGAATCCTTGACCCTTGGCTTTGCGAGCAAGCATAACTAACTGAGCAACCGTCACTCCCTTGCCTTTGTCTACGCAATAATTTCAGAAAATGTACACACACACACTAGAAGATGCTATATGTCTCGTTACGTACTGTTTTTATATATTTTTCTTTTGCATTAATTGTCTGTAAGCATACCAAATTGAAACGAAGCGGTTGAATGACTTTTAAAGAATTATCATGCAAGAGCTATCAGTACGGTATTTGATATCTATTTTCTGTCTGTTATTCCTGGAAGTCAACCACTTAAACGGAAATTTACTAACATTTAATCCAGCAAGCAAAAAGATGTTTGACAGTTGACATCCTGACCTAACTTTGCCTCAAAGTCAAGTCTACATCCGATACATTTCTCGCAGAAGATACAATTAGAGGTGTGCATCCATACCAATTTTTCAAATTATCTTTCAAATCAATAGCAGATAATCTAACCTAACCAACGAGAACTAGTATATTACCGTCCAAAACGGATTACTTATATCATAACGTCTTGTGGCAGAATCAAGTAACTTATTTGAAGAGAGAAATTCGAAGTTAGTGAATTGATCATACGTCGCGTTTAGTGATAATCACTGACACGATAACTCATCCTTCTTAAATGAATAAGATAACAATTATTTAAAAAAAAAGTTAATATGCAAAATATGTAAGCTTTTTCAAAATACAGTTTTAAATATTTTTGCACGCTAATGGTGTGTGATTAATTCCTTCTCACATAGAATGTGAAAAAACCTATAGAGAAAAATGCAACCAAATCTATTTGTTTTTGATAAATATTCAAGATGACAGATAAATTAGGAAAATTAATGTTATTAATCAAGACCTAGACTGCCCCGTCTGTTCAATTATTTTAAATTTCCACTCAATAAAATCGAATCATCTATCTGTAAGACTGTTATTCTAGAAATAGAACGTCATAATGCTGCAATTGACAAACTTCATTATGTACGGGACACGCATCGTCTCTTCCACACGCCCAAAACTATTACATTTCTATTCTACTGTGATGTAATTGAGTAGGTAAAGACTTGAACTACACACAAGACGATATCATGGAATTGCACACTTCTTTAATAAGAAGTTACAAAGTACGTTTCAACATAATTTACACGTGTCGTGGTGTAACGGTGTAACACAATTAGGTTACGGAAATTCGCGTGCTGCATCAGAATTACGTCCATTACAAAAGGACTTTCAGCCCATGAAATATGTGAAGAAATTTAAAGAGATTTACTGTTTGTCTTCAAGACAAAAATGTAGCAGTTTCTACACTTTCTATCGAGACGGTAATTCATGAATCAAAGCAAGAATTTCAACCTTCCTGATGTCAGAGGGCACTGATTGGCTACAAATTATAGACAAAGTGACAAAACCTCCAAATTGACTTGAAATTTGTGAACCAAAAAGTCTGATCTTCATCCCTATATGACATTTAATTTCGCGTTACAGGTCTTCAATTTGAATTTAAAAACAGTTTGCAGACGAAACCCGTCCTGTTTATAAACAGAATACAAACTGAACCCGATAGTTGCAATGTCTATCGGTCTTTTCATAAAATGATAAGATCAAAATTTGACCTGAGTGTTAGATAGTATGCTATCTTCATTTTGTGTTACGAATTCCGTCTAATACCTTGGTATCATTAGATACTTTGGCTCTCATTATCTGTTTAAAGTGGATAAAATCAGACTATAGACTATGTTTAACAAGGAATATCCAAGAATTCCTTTCATATACTAAGAAATCTTTAAGCAAATGATTTGATTGGTTTAATATTGGTTAGCCCCGAACATGAGGTTCACAACAATTTAATCAGATCACGGATGCCAAACTCATGGAATAAGATTTGCATATTATTCAACAATCCTTGAATAAATGTAAAATAACTGAAGGTCTACAAGTAGCTCACATCGTTGACTATATCTCTTAAATCATACAAAGCGACAGCTGAAATTGCTTTGTGAATACGATTTGAAGCGTTAATAGAATTCCGATAAAATCAAAGAAGTAATTGAAAATATTCACGCAAATAATACTGCATAAATACATGCATAAGTAAAAGTCAACTTGACATACATTCTGACCACAGAGAAATTGCCTAGTGCCCAGCAGTGTGTTCTGTAGCTTGAATAATACATTGTCCGATAGGACAATATAGAATACTTTTTTTTTTCGCTGCACAATGTGCTGCCTTTTTATGAGCTTCAATTGAAGTAAATTTTTACGAAAATCATAAACGGGATACGAAGTGAAATTATAGACACGCGTTTTTCGTTACGTGAAGATCCTTATCAAGGAACATTTGATGGCAACGGAATTCCTAAAATAAGAGTATTCTATTACAAAAAATATAGATGACAGGGTTCCTCTCTAATAAACAAAATCAATTGGATGTTACGATATTGTATGAAACAATGATCGCTCTTTGCTATCGTGTCTCAATCTTGTAGTTGGTTCGTTTCGAAAGTTCAGTATGTATGACAGAACGTTTTAGACTTAATTACTATTCTTGTGATTTATTTTTTCCAAATGAATTTCTTCCTGCTGGAAAATAGTATTAAAACTTCAATTATAAAATATAGAAATGCCATTCATCTTGATGAATACAGGGTATTTGGAAAAGATATAGTCAGCCATTCAATTTAGCCCGTCTTTTCAATGGTTTAAAGCCAGATTATCAAGACAATAATCCTCAATTATAACACTTAGCAGCTTTGAATGACACATTTTCTTTCTGCATTTACAGTAGGTCAATAATCGACGACTCTGGACTTTAAACTGAAATAGCAATAGCCTGAAATACATTGCATAAATGAATATGAAGTAGGAACTAAAAGTTCTTAGGTGTTAGTAAACGGCCTCCATTTCTTAAAAAGACACATTTGAAAGAAAACAAACATTTTTTAACAAGACCGATATTACTAAACACGCATATTTTAAATAGACAGACATAATTCAATTAAACTGTCATACTTAAACAAGCAATCCGAAATAATCATACTTTAGCAAAACAATCATACATTTACAAAATAATCACGCTTTTACAAAATAGTCATACTTCAACAAAAATAAAAAAATAACCATACCTTACCAAATAATCATACTTTTACAAAATAGTTAAACATCAACAAGACAAACATACTATAACAAGACAAACATACTTTAAAAAGACAGACATACTTTAACAAGACAGACATACTTTAAAAAGACAGACATACTTTAACAAGACAGACATACTTTAACAAGACAGATATACTTTAACAAGACAGACATACTTTAACAAGACAGATATACTTTAACAAGACAGACATGCTTTAACAAGACGGACATATTTTAACAAGACAGACATTCTTCAACAAGACAGACATACTTTAACAAGACAAACATATTTTAACAAGACAGACATACTTTAACAAGACAGGCATACTTTAACAAGACAGACATACTTTAACAAGACAGACATACTTTCTTAAATTACATTAAACGATAATATTGATCGTAATCCCAATAAATAATTATGTCGGTTAAGGAAAATGAAGTGTTACGTCTTATTTTTTCTGCACCCGATTTGGTAAATGAAGATGAGCCTAATCTTTTCGATTTCTAACTGGGGATCTTTAACGTATGTGTACAGCTTGTAGCCCATGTGCCTTCGGTGTCGATGTATCAATCGAAATCAGTAGAACCTAAAGTACTTTATGTCAATTAGTACTCGAATCTAAATGTTTACATTGCTATAAATACTAGTTAATGTCAGGTGTAATTATAGTGTTTACTAGTCAAATACTATTGGTACTATAAAGTTACTACAATAGTACTTGGAATCTTATCTTCTAATCTTGGAGTTGCTATTCCAGTCATAGTAAAATAGGTCAAGATGGCATATAATTTGAAAAAAAAAAATCAATCAACGAAAAAATCTTAATGCCCCTTTAAGTGACACAATAAGTAACAAAAAAAAAAATAGAATTAGTGTTACAAATAGAAAGAAACAGAACGTACAAATCGAATGCATGTTCTGTTCGTCGCTCACTGACATCATCAATCATACATATTAATTCTATAGTGCAACGCACCAACATTTACCTTACAAAACTACGCACATGTATTGTTCTTTCATAGAAAAAACACACGAACGTATTCCTCAGCCATTTTGAATAGCTTCCCCGACTCTATAAGTCGTATTAAGAAAAAATATAAGCCTTATAATCACATGTTGGTGTTTAGAAATGGCTTTAGATGTGTGTTAAAAGCTTTTTTGAAATATAATAGGTATTTTAAAACTTTGACACATTAAGTCGATTCAAAATGGCTGTGACCTTCGTTCTTATGTGTTATAGTAGTTTCGTATGCAACATTTTCTAGAATTGATTTCTTACAATCGACCAGATTTACATATCAATATATTGGTAACAGATTTTCTCATTGCACTAATTTTAGTCGGTATGTAGTCTGAACTGTTAAGGTTTCTTGTTTTAAAGATCGCAGACATCGTTTTTAAAATCATGTCCATTTCTGAATAAACAGATGGCATCGTGGTTTACTTTATTCAAAAATATAAGGGGGCGAATTTTTCTTTATACGAAGCGTCTGAACCTAATTGGCCACCGAAGACAGAAATCCACTCTCGAAAATGACAAATATATACACAAGCTGAACAATATTGGACTTTAGTTCATTGTCCATTCCAACTATATATTAGGTACCTTGCCCCTATCAGCACTCAAAAAATGAAGCATTGATATTACTTCAACTTCGAAATAGAGCAAATTTTAACTCAAAGAGCCATCACGACGCCCAAACAATACTTTAGATGATATTAAAGAAAATCAATTATATACCTATAGCTTTAGGTCTGTCTAAATGTGTCAAAAGGAAAAGAAGATGTATTACTCAAATCCCAGACGTTAATTTTTCATGACAGCCTTCGTGTAATTTTGAAGGTAAAAGTATACTGTTGGCGTGAAAATGAATTTTATGTATTACTTAAAGGAATCGCTTCGCGAATTTTAGGGGTTGATTTAGTCTTGATCATATGTAAATAGTATTCAGAACAACTAGAAATGTACGAAAACTGCATTATTCGTTCAAAAATACCTCAAACTAGGAATGTTACTGTCTATTTCTATATCGCAGATTCTCAAGAAATAGCGAGTCGTCATTTTAAGTTCTAAACAAGAATAATTCTTGACACACATGGATTCGAAGGCTCAAATTTTGACAGTAAAATATGATTACTATTAATGATAAGTTCAGCTACCGGTTTCTCGGTTCTGAGACTAAGGTATGATTGGCCAACCTGCCCCTTTAAAGAATAAAAATAATATTTTAGGAATGCTAGTTTTTGACAAATGAGTTGTAATTTTTCTTTATTTTCTTTGTAGTTTCTAGGTGAAGCGAAATGGAGATTTTTAGAACAGTAAACTAATTATCTACCATCGGAAAAAATCTTTCAAACATCACAAACATCTATCTATGTTGATAAATAGAAAGAAACAACCATTTTGTTAAGGATGATATAAACTTAGGTTCACGACTTTCTAACAACTTGTTCTTGGCCAAAACTCTCAGCATTTATTTTTTTAGATTATACGTACACTTTTACAGTTAAGTCGACTGGAATAACTGAGTAAAGATTATTTATTCGAGATCAATGTACTCTCACACGCCGATCAAATTTAAGCCCGTTCCCTTAATATGGTAGATTAAAAAAGGTAACAAGATCACGTTTGACTTTAGCATAGCGGCTTTTTTGATAATGACGTCATGAAATGCTTTGTTTTATTTAAGTCGATTTAAAAGAACCATACGTATTTGAATACACTGGTGCATCAGTCTCTTTAAATGAGCACCTTTAAGAAGGTTAAGAAGAGTAGGGCGCAAAATTTCATTCGTTTTATTCCATTGAATTGTAGGCTAATTGGGACAATATAATTAGGCTTACAGATCATAAGGCCATCGCTATAATTGAGATCACATCACCAAACTCCTAGTTTTATTGGAATTGCAGGAACCACAGACTTCGGACTGAAATTTGAAATGGTGCAAAGTGATGCTATCAATGTCCCTAACACAAATACAAAATCTAGAAAGCCTCTTCAGAATCTCCTTAATTATAAGAATAATGAATGTCCCACTTTTCATCACACCTCCATCTTCGTTAATACCAGAAAAATAACACTTTTTAAGTATCACAATAAAATGCTTTTAGTCGCGATTTATATTGATATATCTCGGATATCCAGTAATTATTTTGTTTTAAGACAATATCAAATTAATCTGATTTTACTAACTTAATTACAACCAACCTGTCACACAGAGACACTTAAAGGATATAAACGAATTAAAGGATGAACTACTTCGTGTAAGTCAACCTACGAAGTTTAATACATCGGTACTGAGCGATTGAACACACAGTACCTGCAATCATAGGACCAGATACTTTTCGTCAAATGTTAGAGGTCTTGGCCAGTGTTACAGTGTTACGTCGTTTACGCTTACATTTTCGGGAGTATTTAATTGAATTTGCGAAAGTGATACATGTAATTACATTTAAAGGGGTAGTATGCAAAATGTTCATTATTAACACCATTAATACAGTTATGTATCAACTTCATCAAATGGTTTTGAAAGGGTTAATCAAAATTACAATCGTGTACTAATTGTTGATTTAGCAACTTAAACTAGTTGTTCATAAAATTGTGGGAAAAAAACGAAATAAACAGAATACTCCATTAGGACGTTTTGCTTCTAATTTAGGTAGCAAGCAATGTAAGAGCGGATAAGTATACAAGAAGCGCACAGAACTTGGTTTTAAATGGTCCCTTTAAAATATGTACGAAGCAAAATGAAGTGAAATGAATGGAGTTTTACCTCCTCCACTTATGCACCTACATTAGCCTACTCTGGATTTCAAGGGGCAAGTGCTCAGGTAATAGCAAACAGGGCCTCGGTTTATTGTCGCATCCTAACGGCCTGACGCTTTTGTCCATGTCGGCTCCTTTGACCTGCTCTGCTGCTGCATTACTGACAAGGGAAAACAGTCCGAAGGACTATCTCGACCATTGCCGGGATTGAATCCTGCAACCAGTGTACGAAAACAAGTACAAACAAGAGTACTTTATGACACGCCTCTATATTATGTAAGCAGTAAGTTAGTATTTTGATGTAGATTTCTTGTTTTGACTCGTATCGTTCCGATCTAGAAAATGTTTTATGTACAGTATAAAGTTTTAAATCTTATCTTTCGTTTCACATCACAAAACCTATTCTATCATTCCTAATTTTATACAGTATCTGTCTGATCGGTAATTAAAAGACATATCGTATATCTGTAATTGAGTTAGCTTGTAACAGTTATATACTAATTTTAGGGTTTTTATTCTTTTGAATATAAAATGACAAACAAACCGCCCACAACCAGCCCAAAACGATACTGCATGAACGCATTCTAATCGAAATACTAAATATAGCGAGCGTAAATAAACATAGATACGTGCGGCTGGAATTCAGCATTTGAATGCTTATTTCATGAAATAAGTTTAGATTAAAGGATTTAAAACCTATTATATATCATACAGGCTTTAATCCCTTATAAACGGGTCAAACTAAAATGACCTTTGGAGTTCCATTACATATCAAAATAATATCAAACCGGATGTCGTTATGTTTAATCGTGTATAATTTCTGCATTTAAAATCTAAAAATACTAAAACTATTACCTATACTGATATCGATTTAAAGTGGGCGTATGATGGCATATTGTATGTTAGTTCAAATTCACAATTGGGATACCTTAGGGTTACCATGCTATCGCAACCTGTTGGTTGGTAAAAGAGTTCTAATTCACAAAATACATTAAGGTTACTATGGTATCGCAACCTGTTTGTTGGTAAAAGAGTTTTAGTTTACAAAATACATTAAGGTTACTATGATATCGCAACCTGTTGGATGGTGAAAGAGTTCTAATTCACAAAATACATTGAGGTTAATATGGTATCGTAACCTGTTGGTTGGTAAAAGAGCTCTAATTCACGAAAAATATTAGGGTTACTATGGTATCGTAGCCTGTTAGTAACCCTCTAGGTTGGTAAAAGACAAATTGACTGTCACTTATAACATCTATGTATGTAGGTTGGTATCGCAACCTGTTGGTTGGTAAAAGAGTTCTAATTCACGAAATACATAAAGGTTACTATGGTATCGTAACCTGTTGGTTGTTAATGAGTACTAATTTACAAAATACATTAAGGTTAATATGGTATCGCAACCTGTTTGTTGGTAAAAGAGTTCTAATTTACAAAATACATTAAGGTTACTATGGTATCGCAACCTGTTGGTTGGTAAAGGAGTTCTAATTTACAAAATGCATTAACGTTACTATGGTATCGCAACCTGTTTGTTGGTAGAAGAGTTCTAATTTACAAAATACATTAAGGTTACTATGGTATCGCAACCTGTTGGTTGGTAAAGGAGTTCTAATTTACAAAATACATTAAGGTTACTATGGTATCGCAACCTGTTTGTTGGTAAAAGAGTTCTAATTCACGAAAAATATTAGGGTTACTTTGGTATCTTAGCCTGTTGGTAACCCTCTAGGTTGGTAAAAGACAAATTGACTGTCGCTTTAAACATATATGTATGTAGGTTTGTAATACATACTGCTATTGCATCACGTCACACACCTCTATACAATCTCTTTAAGCTCGATGGCTTTGCGAGACCAAGTGATTTGGTCTTAAGTAAAAATATTTAGCAGGAAATCCGAAGAATTTCTCTTTAATCTAACTTGATGCCAACATTCCATTAAAATATTATTTTACTTAATGAGCCTAGGAAGATATATAATATTTCAATCATCTAGTAAGCTTTTATTTATGCTTGATCTTCCGATTTACTAGTTGACGATAGATCAAAAATAACGAGGAGACGCCCATAAAACTTACGCCCTTGTAACCATTATTGCAAATATAGCTCAATGCAAACAAATATCCAATTTCATCGATGTTTGACATTTTCTTTATAGTAATTTCTTTGTAATATATTTCATGCCTAGATAAACTTGGCCTTTTATTAGCGTTTCAACATTAATAGCTTTTTTACACGAGACTGGCAACAGTCTAGTAGATTTTTGACTTCACTAAGTCGCTTGTCTTTTTGCAGTAGAAATACAGACTTATTAGGGATACTACGTTAACAAAAGAGAAACAGAAATGCGTAACTTCTTTTAATACGCGCAATATGAATGCTAAACGTCACAGAAATCTCTGCTAGGCACATTGTACTGTGCTCAGAAAGGTCTTATACTCGAAAAAGTATTGAAAATGGAACTGATGGGAATTTTACGTCCTATTTTCCTCTATCTGATTTGGTTAATGACGAGGGACAATGGACAGCAGTGTTCAATGGGGATAACTTTGCTTAACATCTGTATTTAACTACCCTTGTACAGTTCCCAAATGTACAAGATCAAGAACAAGCGTCCAAGCATCTTTCTCTTCATTCCTATACATCCATGTCTTATTCCTAATATTTCTGAAACGAACCCTAGCCCAACCGCTGTCCAATACGACCTTCTCAAGATGACCTATATAATCAACATTCCTAAAGATTCATTTTCGACAGTCTTTATCAATGAACTGCAGGAGTTATCTTTCTTTTTCAAATACCAAGGGTCAAATTAGGTAAATGACTTTGAGAGTTATGGTTCTTAGAATATCAGACGGATCCCAGACGCAGAAGACTTATGGCCATTTTATCTTACTCCTGATAACAACCGTGTTATGATAAAAACTTACCACGATAATTGTCTCTGAAATTAGAGAGTTTTTATTGAAGTAAATTAAACTTTTATTTTATCTTACATATTCAGTAAGTAACCTTGACTACGGTTGCCCCGACCCTACATGCAACATGGCGGCACTTCCGCTTTATCAATGATTAATGTTTTTAGTAGTTAAGGTGGATTTGTTTATGTTTGCTTGCAGTTTTAAAGGAATGAAAACAGTTGCATTTGAGATCTGACTTGGCCTACCAAAAAAAAAGGTAGAAAGGAGAAAAAGAAAAAAAGACACTTCACATGGTTACCAATTTGGCTGTTTGCTCTCATTTCCTACTTTCCGAACCCTTTTACAAATTGATCCCCTATTCTTATCTTAACAAATCAGAATTGCAGTCGTCTTCTTTTTACACTTTACGCTCAATTCGAATTGCTTCTGTCCTTTTTTTGTACAAATCTAAACCCAAGTTCGAATTGAGACTGACACCGCTGCTTTAAGCGAGTGCATTTACGAGCTTTTTATCAACATTGGTTATTATCCCGGGACGTCTTTTCATTTAACATAACAATTTAATCAAAATTATGTTAACACCTTTTTATCGCGGGAGTAGTTTACCACCTTCTGACTTGTTCTAGTATTACTTTTTATCAGCTGGAGAAATATAGATGTTAGATATCAACTCACATATACATACATATTCGAGATTGTTAAAGGTTTTTACGATATATAGACACAACATTTTGCCACAGTCATATTCCCGTGGACAACAAAGTAAAGCAGTAATTACAGTGTTGTATAAAGCCGTGATGTGATTTTAAAATTTATTTTCGCAGTACCATGTCACTGGCCACTTCTCCATCGAGCTCCAAGAAAGAAATGAAACAATCAAGTATAACAACTTAGATTCATGAGGATCTCTGCTACTGTTAGTACTTCGTCAAACCCTTTGGCATTGATCTTCATGGATTATCCGTACTCATTTAAAGCTGGGTTGAATTGACATGCCTTGTCTATAATAAACTAAATAATACTGAAACTGTAAATACTATATGTCATACAGCTGCATCAAATTATATATTTTTACAAATTATAATTATATTTTTTAACTGTAATCTGAATCGGAGCACATACGTCTGTAAATTGAATATTACTGATTATTTCGAACGATTTGAATATCAACTCGAGAACAGTAGTCAAGAAAGTCATGGCGTTGATAAAAACGCAAGAACTTATTATTACTTTGAAATTTTCTTTAATCAATTTTTTTTTTTACTCTGCAACATATTAAGACAATATTAAAATTCACTTTTCATGAAAATTTGCATCGTGTATAACAGAAGGTTGTGGTAAAGACTGGGTTCAAATCAGCAGTTGATTGGTTAATAGAAATTAACCTGGATTTCTTAAAATGAAATGAATGTAGTTTTACGTCCCACACTTCTAATGTGCTAATGAAGACGGGCAACGTCATGCAATGTGCATTGAGTGAAATTTGCCAGGACAGCGGCATTATGTTGCTTTTTTGAGATTTACAAGCGTCGGGGGATCTCGGCCTATTGTCCCGACTGAACCACCGCTTTATCAGTATCCGAACATGTATTTCTAAAATGCTGGTATTGTTTTTGTGATCATTGACGAGACATGGTCATAAAAGAAGAATTAATGAGCGGAATATTCGGTTGAGACGAGAAAGAAACCATAACAATCAAATCACTGGTAGAAATTCGCCATAAAATAAATGCATAATGATCGATGTTTTTGACCCAAATAATTGCTAGGTTAATCTGCAGTCAACTATCGTATTTTTTAGTATCTGATATCAATTCTTCAATTACAATGTCTTACAGCTAAGGGTTTCTTGGGTTCAACTTGTGATAATAATGAAAACGCTCAGTTGGACAAATCTAATATGTTTAAAGAATACAGGCTACCTAGATGAAATCCACAAGGGAAGAGAAGACCTTCTCGACATGCAAGAAAAAACCGACTTCAAATATCTACCTTAGTTTAGGAAATACAGACTACTAGTATATTGTCAAATAAGCTTACAGTAAATAAAGTTTAATCATATCCTTCAGTTTAATTGCGCATACAAATATTTTTGATGACTATACAGATAGATCAAAATGAGCTGTATCCGCTGGTAAAGTAAATTTTTGGATAACTAAACAGGTAGCTGAATTTGAGCTCTATAGCTATATACAGCTACTAAAACATATATGTTTGATGACTATGTAGATAGCTGAAATAGAGCTCTATTAGCTATATACAGCTACTAAAACATATATGTTTGATGACTAGGTAGATAGCTGAAATTGAGCTCTATTAGCTGGCAAAGTAAATATTTGGAAAACTACACAGCTGAATTTTAGCTCACAAGGTGGTTTATCAAATATTTCTTGATCACTAATAGCTGAAATTGTGCCCTATCCTTTAAGCTGGTAAAGTAAATATTTGGATAACTAAACAGATTGCTGAATTTGAGCTCTACTGCTATATATACTAGTAGCTAGTAAAGCAAATAATTTTGATGACTAGGTAGATAGCTGAAATTGAGCTTTAGCCGCTTGTAAAGCCAATAATCTCGAGGACTAGACCTATTTAAGAATAATGTAATAAATTTGTTCATTCATTAATTAGTGTGTTTACAATATACTGTAATTTGGCTGGAGTTCAAGCCAATTATAATTCTGACACAGAAATCTGACAAAACTGTGGCATTATCTAATTGGTCTACGTCGAGAATTAAAAATTGCCCGCCTCGTCTTCTCAGGAGGTCACAATTAAAGTTGAAACATTGCTGACTGAATTGGTAAAATTACTTGAAATGATGTAAAAAATGCGTGTCGGTCTCATTAACAGATAACAGATGAAATATTGCACTGACGTCTCATGACAACACCCACAACTTTTCTTATTCTTATATAATATATGAAATACAACGAGGGGCATGAAATAGAGTCTTGCATATTATAGTTTTCCGTTTGCGTCAATAAGAGAGGACAGACCAGGTCGTACATTTTTGATAATGCCAGCCCGTATAATGAGAACATTTTTAGAACAAGGTAGTCTGTACAATAAATAAAATGAGGACACATTTAGAATACAATAGTCCGTACAATGAGGAAATTTTAGGAACACAATAGTCCGTACCATGAGGACATTTTGGGAACATAATAGTCCGTACCATAAGGACACTTGAGGAACATAATAGTCCGTACAATGAGAACATTTATAAAACACAAAAGTCCGTACAATGAGGACATTTTATGAACACAGGAAACTAACAATGACATTTATAAAACACAATAGTCCGTACAATGAGGACATTTTATGACCACATGGGAAACCTTTTTACAAATGAGACATTTATAATACACAATAGTCCGTACAATAAGGACATTTTATGAACACAGGAACCTTACAATGAGGACATTTATAAAACACAATAGTCCGCACAATGAGGACATTTTAGGAACACAAGAACCTTACAATGAGGACAATTTATGAACACAGGAACCTTACAATAAGGACATTTTAGAACACAATAGTCCGTGCAATAAGGAGATTTATGAAACACAATAGTTAGTACAATGAGGACATTTATAAAACACAATAGTTCGTACAATAAGGACATTTATAAAACACAATAGTCAGTACAATGAGGACATTTTTGGAACACAGGCACCTTACAATGAGGACATTTTAAAACACAATATCCGTACAATGAGGACATCTTTAAAACACAATAGTTCGTACAATCAGGACATTTATAAAACACAATAGTCCATACAATGAGGACATTTATAGAACACAAAAGTCCGTACAATGAGGACATTTTATAACACAATAGTCCGTACAATGAGGACATTTTATGAACACAGGAACCGTACAATGAGGACATTTATAAAACACAATAGTCCGTACAATAAGGAGATTTATGAAACACAATAGTCAGTACAATGAGGACATTTTATGAACACAGGAACCGTACAATGAGGACATCTATAAAACACAATAGTTCGTACAATAAGGACATTTATAAAACACAATAGTCCATACAATGATGACATTTTATGAGCACATGAACCGTACAATGAGGACATTTATAAAACACAATAGTCCGTACAATGAGAACATTTCAAATCAACCCATACGATAAGAATATTGTTTCAAAATATTAGCCTGTGCGATAAGGACATTTTTCACAGAAGTCCGTACAATTAGAACATTTCTCCAAGAAATTATTTAGTACGATTATGAAATTTTCCCAGAAATAAGCGATGGAAATAAGTTTCCAAAACAATAACCAAAGAAATGTAGTCATATTTACAACACATTTACTTATATGATGACGACAATTTTCTATCCAAGACATAAGGACATTTTTCAAGACAAAACCGTACAATATTATCGGCTTATATCGATATTCTATTCTTTAGTCATTTTATTTGGAAAGCTTAATTGATGAATATACATAAACTCTTATTGATCAAGTTTGAGAATTCTATGTCCATTCTAAGAGGAAGTATTCCTTTAATGTATTATGATCCCGTGTCCACATACCATAAAACTGATTATAAATCAGTTGAAGTATGAAAAAGTACACGCTTATCTATCTACAATTTATCGACGGCTCAAAAGTCAAAGGGACCATTGTTGACAAACACATTAAATTTTATCAACGTAAAACGAATATATCATGTCGTTACAATAAGAATTATCTTACTCGATTACATAATTAAAACCATTTTCAGTTAATGGCCTGGAACTTTCATGATTTGAACAATGTCCCGTTTCCGCTATAAATAGGAAATAACTTACCATAGCATCGATTATCCTCGGATCGGTTTTCCGACAACTTTTTCGTCCATGTCCAAAGCTAGCGTACAACCTAATAATAAGACCAAGAGTCGGAGATGATTCTGTTGTTATATTGGTTCACAAGTGTACAGTGATTTATTCATTTTAAGTCCCTTCTGTAATTAACTCACTTTTTTATCGTTCTGCTGCTACACTTTTCTATCGCCTGCCAAGAATTTCAATGAATTGTTGCTCGAGTTATCCCCCTTTTTGTTATTGTTGCTATATTTGTTTGAAGCAAAGGGCAGGGTGATAAAGATTTTTTTTTTCGTACGACCTACTCTGCACTTGCTTCGGTTAATAAACACGGACGAATTCATAAAATGTACAATGAGGGAAATTATACCAGTATACTATTAAAGTTACCTTTGTTATGTTTTAAAAGCGACGGTCCAGCTTGATCTTGACTATTTCTATCGAAATAATTTGGATTGTTAAATTCTTTTGTTTGGGCCAATGAAGACGGACAACGCCATCCATCCAAGACAGCAGCATAAACCTACTATTTGTATATTTCCAACCCAGCTAAGGTTTATCTAATGCAGACTTTCATTATTGAAAGACAGTAGAACTATACTCTTTACAATTAGTTATTTGTCACACGAACGTCTTTCGGCAAGCATGTAATACTAATATTATTCAAGTTATCGCCCCTCAATTTATCGCCACCGATAACCATTCGATTAACACTGGAGTAAGGAAATGCAATTGGGCAATTGTTGGGCAAGGACGCAGGTGGGGGGGGGGGGGGTGCTGATTTGTGAACGTAAAAAATCTCTCAACAGTTGCAAATTAAAAAAAGAATAGGCTTATACAGCTTTTCGTAGCAAAATTTACCTCATTGTTAACTGCATGCCATTGTCCGTCTTCATTGTCTGTCTACAGTGCACAAGTAGTTCTGCTAGACTATATTATAATATAGCATTTATGATAATATAAAACATCCCTTACAGTTATGTTGAATTTAGTCAGAAATTCCCCTCTTCCCTCTTTATTGTAGTTTTGATCTAGATTTGGAATTTCATGTCTAAAACTACTCCATCTTTCAAAACCCATGAGATGATGAGAGATGTAGAAAGAAAATTCTAAAATATTCGTTTTATGGGCAGTGACATTGAAACTGATGTTGATAAAATGAAATGGTCTACTTCATGTGACAGGAAAGTTTTCAATGAGATTTCTGGAAAAAAGTTATAGAAGTTTGAATTTCGCGACTTAACATGCAAACAGATAGCAAATGCATTACCGGACTATGTCCTTCTATGGAAAGCTAGTTGTACATCACAAGTAACGTCCCTTCTGTCGTGCACTAAGACAGAAAATGACATTCTCTAACTTATACATGATTATCAGTACTTTTTCAAAAATAAATGAAAATTTTGGCATAGTTTGGTGCATATAAATAAGCTATAAGGTGTTGATAATGGTCAGGCATATGATGGTTTCTCAAGATTTGGGGTACATCGAATTTTACCGGTTATATTTTACTAGAATTGTAAAAGTGAAATTAATGGAGTTTTACGTCCTTCTCTTCTGCAACTTATGGGCTCATGAAGACGGAGGGGAATATTTAGCACTGAGGATATCTTTGCGTTGATAAAAATATAAACAAGAGCAAACATTAAAATTATTTTTGCAGAGAGCATCGTGTGAATTTCATTGCGAATTCAAATTAATTATAAGAATTTCAGAGGCCTTTTTCTAAGAAAACTAAAATGACTTGGGTGTTCCAGTAATCCGATTTTAAATTCAGACTACTGTTTGCCTTAAAATCTAGATTTTTTCAGTTAATTATTAAATTACCATTTACCAAAGAATTTGCGAAGTAAAAATTACTGCTCGAGATATTTAGTCTGTGAGTTAGGCCTACTAAGTTTTAAAATAGCTAAGAGCAAATTTACCGTTAAATGTTTGGTAACGTAATTGTTCTATCTAAAGTGAGATTAGAACCGGAAGTGTAAGTGATATATCAATGTACTTTATTTCTGTATAAAATTAAACTGCAGGGTGACCCGGAAAGAATCTATAATCGTTTGTGTGGGAAATGGCTCCCAAAATACCCCTTAAAGATTTCTCGACATATATAAATGGTTGACTGTTGCCTATATTCATTCTCGTGGTTGACGACAGTTAACACAGTCTAACCGACTATCTGTATATGATGTCCAGCCAATGATGGTCGTGTGTTCTAATCTCGGTCAGCATGTGGAAGTCCTACCTCTAAATTTGTACAGATAAACAGGCCCTTAGACTTGATGTTCCGGAGGGGTAAGTAATATATCAGGAGGGACAATGGGGTGTGGTCTTGGTTAAGATAATGAAATTGTTTGGTTTTCAGAATTTGTTCAGGGAGGCAGATAACCAGACAAGGATCAATGTCAAGAGGTCTGACAAAGGACCAGCCATAAAAGACATCCTCTCGACCAGTTTGAGATAATGAAATTGGCCTGTTCGCCAATCCATTATATTGAGACCCCTCTTGCCCCCTTGTAGCTATGGGCCTGCATATAACTCGGGAGAGATATCAGTACCAAGAAGTCTCGTCAAGGATCAGCTAGCAGACATAATCCGTATGATCAGATCGAAGCCGTAGAGGCATAATACGAAAACCATGGTTTGACATGTACTTGAAATTTCAGACCCCAGCTGATTTCCTACATATGAAATAGAGAGTATTTGTCCCAGAGAACTACTAATGTATTTTTTATCAAATTTATAAGTCTATTTAAAGTGAACAGATAAAGGTATTTTAGTATTTGAAAAATTCCGAGGTCTAAGATGGTAGTGCTATAGCTGTCTCCAATTGAAGGGATACGGCCATTTAATTACTGCAGTCACAGACTGGTAAATCTTTGCAGCCTAGAGGCAGCGATATTCAAAATGAAAGTTGACGTCAGGTTTTTCTGCAATTAATACCATCGATAGAATGTGATGCAATAACCATCTTGTCCGTTGATCTCCAGTTGCGCATGCATGCTATTTACGAATGTGCAACGGAAAACCACTGAACAAAACAGCTTTCAATAGCTGATGCTGAAGTTGATAATCAATTCTGAAACGAGAAAATTCTATAATGAAAATAAGAATTCCAATATTAATAATTATATTTTATATTGCTTATATAGCACAAATTACATTTCAGTTTCTATTAAACAACCTGTTTAAAGGCAGCTACGGGAAAGAATCTGGCAAACATGGCAACAGAAAATGTAAAGAAATGGAAATGGAAATTAACGAAATTTGATAATACAAAATCAGGAAAAATCATTTTTAGAAATTATGAATTAAAAAAAATGATAAGAGTAATGTATTTCATTGATATTCGTCTAAGTGATTGACTGATTGGACGGTAAAGTGTAATGGGAGAGGGGCATAAAACAATCTATTGGAAAGATACAGCACGGTTTTGAAATGTACGTGTAGTTTAAGTAAATTGAAAGGTTAGAGTCGAAAAGAGAGTGTATTGGGAGAGGGGCAAAAAAATGAATCGGATAAAGACAGGAAGGGCCGAATTAGGAATAGATTGGTAATAGATTTGTAAGGGGTGATAAATCGCCTAAAAATGTGTATATTGTCTCTTTAACACTTAAGAATACAGACGATTTCGAACTTGTCTCGTTGCACCACGATTCTCACGAACAATCCCTATAATTAGTAAATTAAAATAATCAGACACTGGGTGATTTCAGTCGGGAATTTGAAACTTGTAATTTTATCAAACAGGTTGTCAACAGGGTGTTGCTTTACCTCGTTTATTATTCAACTGATATACAAATGATATCTGGTTTTTGTTAATTAAATAAGTCACGATACTATGAATTTTTTGCCAAATTTCCATTTTTGCGACACAGATACAAATTTATTTGTAGAAATATAATAAGGCGCTGAAAGGCTTGTATTTGCGTCATTTGATTTCAAATCCAGGATGGCTATTACGAAGACTGGATTGTGTTTGTGATGATAATATTATTGGACGAGAAATAAAGAAATGCTGTAAGTGTCCCAAGTAGACATAAAGCCTTCAACACACTTTAGGAATCCCTATGGTTTAAAAAAGATTTTCGATGCATATCGATTATCAATTGGTATACTTTTGTGTCAGAAAGGCGCTTTCATATTAATATGAGCGAATTTGGGACTATTGGCGTAGAATAAGCTTTGGCACCTAATGGAGTTAATTTACTTAAAACAAAGATTTCCGCGATTGTTATTAAAAAGTTTAGACCAATCTTTGGTACCTTAGGAAGTCGCTGAATATGATTTAAACCTACACTCTTAAACCAAGTCATTTTCAGTAAAGATAGATATTGCTGATGCAGTAATGACTTGCCTTATCGTGCGAATCCTTAAAGCGTTCTTTTTGGTGGTTCAATAGTGTCGTTTTAAATGCTTAGTGGAATTGCAAGAAACAATAGAAGACTGACTGAAAATAAGAATGGTGCGAACCTTAGATATCAGTGTCACCAATACACATAAAAGGATTAAAACATTTTCTTTGCATTCAATATAAAAACGAACAACTTAAGCTGTCGCCAAAATAAAAAATAAAAAATGCGTATTGAATGATCACTTACCTCATCAAATGAACTACAAGCAGCTTGAAACAACGAATTAACCATTTAACAAGCTGCATTAACTCATTCTTTCTTGTTGACAAAATACTTCGGTGCGATTCTGTTGCAGTTCACCATCCGTTCTGAATGAATTCTGAATGATATCTGACTACTTCAATCCCGCATTCAAACCCTCATGGAAAAATTTGATAACCAGATTCATATTTGACCTCTAAAACTGAACTGAATAAGGGATGTTATTTTAGAATTGTTTTAAAATTTATAATTAAAACAAAGAGTCTGTGATGTAACACGTTGAAGTGATCATATGGGAAAATAGGACAATTTATATTGTGAAATGCTGAATTGAAGGTTATCATTGTCAACTCGGATCGCAGGTTATGAAAACAATAGTTGAATTTCAATGAAAACATGCGAGTTGACGGAACAGTCGTTGTTGAGTGAAGTTTGTTGTATTGAATCGGTGGAGGGTCTGTACCAAATAGTACTTTTGACTGAAATCATCTCAGAGTTGATGATCTATACTAAAACTAGCTGTTTCCGAAGCATGTGGCAGTCAAAATAGGGAATCCGATGTTTTTAAAATAGGTCTCGATACTATGTATCTATTTTTCATTATATGGCTACTTTTGATGTTTAAACCCTCAACAGGCGAAATTAACACATAGATTATGAAGTTGATACTTGCAAATTTTCGCTCATCTTAAGAGTATAATACAGTATTATAAAATATTATCGGATAAATGGATAAGATTGTGCCTAAATAACCCCTCTCCACAGGCCTAGGTATATTATTTTATATTATGCATCGGAAAATCGGATAATAGGAAAAATTACATGGCCATAGCATTGTGAATACCCTTCACAAAAACATTTTAAAGTATGATCTTGCCCCCAGGCTTAACGCTTTCCGATATCAACTTCGTATCTGCATTATTGACAAAGGACAAAGGAAAAAATCTGGAGATATTAGTGTTTTACTAGTACATGTAATTATAACGAGTCAACCGCCCTGCCCCGACCTGCATCCCTGACATGATTAAAAAAATCGGAAGTATCATTTGGACCCTAAGATGCAGTGAAAGCTAAATTCTTGGCTAAGTGAACAAGCACATTCCAATCTGAATTATCAAATTTGGAAAATCAAATGACCTTTGACACGAGATGTTAAAAGCACACGTGAATTAATTTGACTCCTCAGCGGAATGTATTTTATTCTATTTTAATATCAGTCAACAATGTGATATGTTTTGATGTCATTGAGAATGATAACTGTCAAACTTGTGAGTGGATCTGAATAAAAATTACTTAAAGCGAGCAGTGGGTCATGGGGTCGAAAGACCGAATAGGTGCAATGGCATGCGGTCTTTACGAACTCAACATAAAAGTGATCGCAAAGAGGTGTTCTAAATTTTGTATGTGTATCAGGAACACTGGTAGCATCACTTTGCACCATTCTAATTTTTAATAAGACGTCTGTGGTTCCAGCAATTCCACTAAAACTTAGTGTTTTAGTACGTCATGAATTGTAAAAAAAAAAATGCTTGTATAACAAATGGTCCTACACGATTGGTAACGTCGTCAAACATTTTAGTGGAATTGCTGATTGAAAACTGGAAGATGCAAAGATGATGTTATCAGTGTCTCCGATAAACGTAAAAATTTATAAGAAAAAACTCTTTACAACCCGTACAACAAGTAATTGAGGGTAGATTCAAATTCTTTACCATTATACATAGAGAAGAATTGCCTGTCAGCTCTCCTGAAAAATTCTGTGACACCTACCAGACCCCCCCCCCCCCAAGTCCCTCTCACCTAAGATTCTTACAAACGCTAATGCAAAAACTTTAAGTTCTAATACTATTATTAAAATTTAATTTCGTTTTGATTTAATAACTTAAATTGAGGAATTTGTTTATAATAAACATGAAACGAAATAATAATTCAAAATTAATGTTCTGTAACACAGGATAGCTTCCAAGGCATCACAAATTAAAACTTTGTGTCTTCGTTTGTAAACTCAATTTCCGCCAAAAATAATATTGGTTCTTTCGTATGTTAAACCTAGTATAAAATGGTGGCGTTTCCTGTGCAATTTAAGTAGAATTTATCTCACCTATCAATTAATCAATCCGGCATTTTATTTTGTCAGAAATCGTGATCTATATATCTTATCTAAACTTATAAAAAATGCTCAGTATAAAAGGGATGGTAAGGTTTTAATGTTGCCACATCGAAAGCATAGATTTCTTGATTGTAAATGGACCTATGTGTAGTACTTCATGGGTTTACTCTGCATTCGCGCATGAAAGAAACCTAACGCTTTTCAATAGCCCATAGAAATTTAAATAGCATTTGAAGTTAATCAAAATTTATGATTTCATTGATAATGATAACAACCTTCCGTGGCATGTTAAAAAAAGTATTTAACCGCCACGGTTCCCCAAATTTAAGAAAGATACGAAACCAATTCAATCTACAGCCAGGAATGTAACCACTAGCGACTGAATGTGAGTATTCTAGAGATAGAAAGCAAATGGAATCTGGCATTATTTAACTGATAACGTCTTGTTGAACACGATAGTTTTATCTCGTAAAACATGCTTTGTTAAATACCATCCTAGCTCTTAAATGTATTTGACATATTATCTCCGTTCTAGACTAGGTTTATTATCCATTGCAAAGTATCGTGATAATTCAATTCTTTATCATTGGAAATATAACATCCATTCAACGAAATCAGAACAAATCTATGTATCATAAATTACAACAGATATCACAGATTCGCTACCCCTTTAACTAATCGTATCTTAGTCTCAGAAACGGGAATTTCTTAGATAAGCTAATTAGTAATAGTGTCCACAGCTCATCGTCGAAGTTGGAGACTCAATCTACATATACAGAATTATACGCGTTTGAAAGTTAAAATGATGACTCGCCTCGTCTCGGTGCCATATAGACAAGGCATAAAGAAAAGTGATAACTCCTAGTACTGAAAGTAAATATGCGACTTCTGTATATTTTTAGTACTTCCAAATACAACCACATACGACGAATTTGTCTTTGTAAAGGAATCGTAGAGAGGTTTTTCTAATCTAAATCGGGAACTAACGTCAGTTTTGTAATTTTCAGTAAGACCACCTTATATGAGGTCATTACTGCAAATGCACTTAGATATTACTTGCATCAAAAATATATAGTTACGTCAAATACGATCTACTTTTTCAGGAACCAAAGACATCTGATAGAAAATAAGAATGTCTTGATCTTGCATCAAAAATATATAGTTACGTCATATACGATCTCCTTTTTCAAGAACCAAAGACATCTGATAGAAAATAAGAATGGCTTGATACACCTTAGTTATAGATGGGAGGTTGTACTCTTAGATAATATGTTAAGAATTAGATGATACATTTAAATTGGGATCAACAAACTTCTTAGTACTTTAATACGAAAGTTAGTTCAAAGAGACAGTTAGTATTTATTGCTAATTAGTATTTATGTCTTTTAGTGTGGTTTTTCTGCTATCTAATTTAGTAACGTACGAGGTCATTTTGACATACAAAAAACATTATCTTTATTTACACCGTTTGATGTTATTGAAAGTATCTACTTTGTATAGTATTTAGTTGCTTTTCAAGGTTTTCTCCTATTAAATTTTGTACCTTACAAGGTCATTTTGACATAGAGGTTATCTTCCTTTACACCGATTTGTGTGCACTATCTTCGTAGGGATGATTTATGATGGCATTTCTGAGCATCTCGTCTTAACTTCACAGGCATGTTTGTTTTACTTAGTTTAATCCTAGTCAACCAAAACTGCACATTGCAGAAAAGAGAGGTATACAAAGATAACGTCACAGGTGTATTTAGATTTCTTCTCCATTTGAGGACTAGCTTTCGCGGCACACTTAGATTTCGATCGCGTTCGTATAAAATTGTACCTTTAAATAAAAAAAACAACAACACACAAATAAACAAGAACTACAGTTTGAGATAAGTACAAGGGAGTTGCTTGTTGACTGTCACAGGATAGATAATGTATCGCCCTTATATGTAATTCAGTTAATTTTCACACATATCAATATAGGCGTGTATAGATTCGATTATCTCTGTAACAACATGTATATTTGTCATAATAGCAATTATAAATGTCTAAAATGGGGTTGAAAAATTTATGCCTTAATGTGTAAAGGATGAGAAATGGTAGACATTGTCGTGTGGTGTTTATGTCGTCGTGTAGATTGTAATGTTTGTGCTCAAATAGACGAATTTATGAAAACGTAGCAAGAATAAAGGTGAAGTTTTATATGTAACTGCGACACTGATAACGTCGATTTGTGCATCATACCTGTTTTCGGTGGTTCAAGCGTTTTGTGATTAGTCTCAAGTGACAACTTACCTTTCAGATTCAGATGGCCCGTCTCAGGGACAATCCATACCATTAAGACATCACACCAAAGCGTTATAATATCATCGTACAAACTATTTTTTTTCTCGTTTCCTTAAACACAATTTATAAATCCCAGATGTAACTTATGATCAGACACCATCCATTGAAAAACCCCACATATAAAAATCATTTTTAAGAGAAATGTAAAATCTCAGATGAACTAAAATCAGATAACATCCTTTCGGAGAGTCCACATAGCTGATAAAATATTACATTTGACGAGTACCGTTAAAAGTCATTAACGACTAAGTAGAACGAGAAGGCAGAGAAGAGACAACCCTGCTTCAACCCGATCTTCAGTTAATCTTTTTAAATTATAGTGTAGGAATAAAGAAAATTACAGGACATAGAATATAACGTCTGTCTGTCTAATCTTGTTCTGTTTCATGTTACACTTGTTGGCTTGGATGTTTTGGTGTGTTCAGAGATAATTCACCCTTTTCTTAATATTGTTGTATATAATATGTACTATTGTATATGTACTTGTGTATATGTTTTTACAAATTGTACATCGAATTTACTTAAAGGGATCGTAAAAGTTTTTGAATTTTTTTTATGTTTAACTGGGTAAATGATAAGCGGGGTTAAGCACCGAATGGGGGGGACCTTTTACTGAATTGGGCAAAGGGCGGTAAAAAAGGGGATCTGGATGGAATGTCTCCGGAAAACAAATTAAACCGATTTAATTAACCCCCAAAAAGTCAAAACTTGATTTTGTTATGATCGGCCCATAAAGCGGAATGGGGACCGTTTTGTGAAAACCAATTAAACCCAAAGGTAAAAAATTGAGTTGGTTATTCAATTTTTCGAAACGTTTAAAACTATTTTTATTTTTTCTGAAAAGGAATCGGTCTTGTTTTATTGGGTTTTTAAAAAAGGGTTTAAACCCATACCCCTTTTTATTGGCACCCTCTTGTTAACTTAATTGTGGAAAACGCGGAATTGGCCAAAAGAAGGTCATAGAGAGCCTCTAAAACCGATTTGTTAAACGAAAAACCTAAAAACCTTTTTATCTTAAGTGTTATCGGAAACCTTGTTTCAGTTAAATGTTTTTTCTAAACCTATATAAAAGGGTGGGCGATAAAACCATGGATGGGAAATGGGCTTCAGAAAAACCCATTGCTAAAAGGGGTTTTGGGAAAACCTTTTGTAAATTTTAAAGTTATGGAAAACTGTTCGTCTACATAAAAAGTGATTTTTACTGAACTTGTCGGTAAACCGCAGAATAGGTCGAAAAAGGCTATATAAAACATATGGTTGTCCGACGAAAATTGATAATTTTGACCGGTGGAAACGACTTCCAAAATCGCGTCAGATGTATTTTCCGGGTTTCCTAGTTTGTAAAATTTTCAGGGGGAGAACAGCCGAAACCAATCCCCCCCCCCCCCCCATGTCGGTAAAACGCAGAATAGGTCGAAAAAGGACATATGGTTTTCTGATGAAAATTGATAATTTGGACCAGTGGAAAAGACTTCCAAAATCGCGTCAGATGTATTCTCCGGGTTTCCAAGTATGTAAAATTTTCCGGGGAAGGACCCCCGTACCCCCCGCCACTGCAAGGGCCGAATACGAAGGCCTTTGGCCTGCAGGGCTTGCCTTGGAAAAATCACCTTTCAGTCCCCCCTCTCAGGCATATTCTAGATACACCCCTGATTGATATGGTTTTCTAAGGTTTAGGATTTGCTTTAACGATGGATTTCGTTCGTGTATAATGTATATACTTAAAAGTGCGAGTAAGTTATTTTTGCCCCGGGAAGAACACGTGTTCGTCGGTAAAACTTTGACGTTACACGTGTTCGTCGGTAAAACTTAGACGTTACACCCCCCCAGTCAAAATGGTCACGCTACGCTCCTGATGATAAGCGTTTAATGACATCACGAATGCAAAGGACCTTGTGTGATCTGATTGGCATGTTGTAAATTGATCTTATCAGTGTCTCCGATACAAATAAATGTTCTAACAATCCCTCTAAATTGTGCAATACTTGTATTTTGTATTCATGTTTGCCCAGTTGAGCTGAATGTAAGTTTTAGTGAAAATTATGCTACCTCATGTAAAAGAAAGAGTTCATTATTACAATTTTTCGAAACGTTTTGACTACCTATTTAACACAAAAGACATCATCTGTTTATTGTCAAAAAAGTTATCTAATACCTTGATATTATTAGGCACCCTCTTGTATAACTAAAGTGAAAACAGCTAATAAAATTCTTCAAAATAGTGTTTCAGAAACCTCTTAAAGAGTGTATGAAAAACCTAAAAACCTGTATAAAAGTGATTTAGAAACCTGTATAGTAATGTTTTAGAAACCTATATAAAAGTGTTTTAGAAACCTTTATAGTAATGTTTTAGAAACCTATATAAAGGTGTTTTAGAAACCTGTATAGTAATGTTGTAGAAACCTGTATAGTAATGTTTTAGAAACCTGTATAATAGTGTTTCGGAAACCACTATTATAGTTTATTAGAAAAGACAATAACAGTGTTTCGAAAAACTCTATGATAGCGTTTTAGAAACCTCTATAATAGTGTATTAGAAACCTCTATAATCGTGTTTTAGAAACCTCTTTATGAAATCTCTATGCTTGACGGCAAATTCTTATCGATGTTCAGGAATCTTACAAGTCGAAATGCCTTTAACAAGAATTTGCTTAAATTGCGAAGACAGGTTTTATCTTTGTACTAATGCAATAAGGGATACTTTGGGCAGTTAAACTTGCTGAAGCATTGATTTTATACAATGTTGACAAAACTTAATACACCACTAATAAATATTGCAAGTCAAGGGCAAATAACTGTTCATGGAAATTGTCAATTTTAGAACTTGACCAATATCATCAATAACTCATACCAAGTTTCATCAAATGATTAAAAATTGTAGCTTATTGGCAAAAACTGTTTGACGCAATTTTACTATCAAGGGCAATAACCAAAACCTTTGAAAACCATCTTCAATCTTGATAATTCAATATCTCATGTTACCAAGTTTCATCAAATGTATTAAAAAATGTAGCTTATTTTGCAACCACAAATATTTGACATTTTACTAAGTCAAGGGCAATAACTCAAAAACCTTTCATGCGATAATTTCAATTTTCGAACTTGACGAGATATCATCAATATATACATGTATACCAAGTTTCATCAAGATTGGATAAAAACTGTAGCTCTATTGTGAATACAACCCAATTTGACATTTTTACTAAGTCAAGGGCAATAACTCAAAAACCTTTCATGCGATAATTTCCATTTTCGAACTTGACGAGATATCATCAATATATACATGTATACCCAGTTTCATTAAGATTGGATAAAAACTGTAGCCTCTATTGTGGATACAACCCAAATTTGACGCGTTTTTACTAAGTCAAGGGCAATAACTCAAAAACCGCTCATGCGATTATTTCTATTTTCGAACTTGACCGAGATATCATCAATATATACATGTATACCAAGTTTCATTAAGATCGGATAAAACTGTAGCCTCTATCGTGGATACAACAAATGTGGACGGACCGACGGACCGACGGACCGACAGACCGACGGACCGACGGACGGACGGACAGGGGCGACGGCAATATACGTCCACATTTCCATGTGGGCGTATAAAAATATATGAGGTCTAACTTGTACAATAAAGAAACATTTTCAGTGTTTATTTTTATTTTTATTGTAATTATGTAAAATAGAAAAAAGAAATGGAAAATTTGACGGTTTATAAGTTCGATAATGACCTCGGTCGCGTGTTTACTGGGATATTGAAAAACCTTAAGCTCGAAGTCGAGCCAAAAACCCTCAGACTCTGCCTTCGGGTTTTTACACGGTTCGACTTCTCTCTCGCCGTTTTTCTATATCCCAGTAGACACTTGACCTCGAGTCATTATCTTATACATAATAGTGTATTAGAAATGTCTATAAAGGAGCATTGGAAACCTTTATAATAGTGTTTCGGAAACCTCTAAAATAGTGTATATGAAACCTCTAAAATAGTGTATAAGAAACCTCTTTAATAGTGTTTTAGAAACCTCGATAATATATTATTACAAAAATTTAGCACATAATATATATGCATTATGTTATAGATAAAAGTGTCAGAAAAATATATTTTATTAAAGAATTTAATTCATCTGTGTGTGTGTTCGACTGAAAACATCAATATTTATATTCAGAGAGCTAATATTACAAGTAAGATTTATCACATATATTTGAAAATTTAGACTCAAAGGTATTCTAAAGGTTTCTTAACAGTGTTTGTGTACCGAAAACACTGATATCATCGTTTTCCACCATTCCAATTTTCAATTAACCATTGTTCTAAAAGAGATTGCATTGATAGCATCAATTGTCACCAATATTCAATCGCACTTCTTCCGTTCCTTCAGTTCCACCAAAATGAAGTGTTACAGCTATTGCGAAGGGCCTAAGGTGCAGAAGGGTAGGACGTAAAATTCCATACATTTCTTCTTTTTGCGAGTGGCCTTATGTCATGCTAACAAGTTTTTTTTCAAAAAGTGTTATGTGTATCGGGGACCTTAATAGCATCAATTTGCACAAATTTTCAATCGCACTTCTTTCGTTCCTGCAGTTCCACCAAAATGAAGTGTTACAGTTATTGCGAAGGGTCTTATGTACTACAAACATAAAACAAAATAACCTAATGATACTAGAGCATAATGAAATTTAATTTGGAAGATGACATCGACAAAAAAAGTATAATATATAAGTCAAATTCTCACGTAAAGTTGTTTGAGAAATATTGACATATTAGCCATTGTTTGAATTCTATCAACGTATTTTACGGTTTGATTTCATTATATAATCATAATATTTATTGTAATGTTAAACCTAGATATACCATAACCATCAAAGTTTGTTCACCTCATAGTTAGGCCATGGGTGTGCCCGACATAGTTCGTGGATAGATATGAACATGGTCATTATAAGAAGACAATATTCTAAATTTTTCAATATGAAAACAGCCTAGGAATTCAAAAAGCATATACATGTAATACAAATATGATATACATGTATGTTTATAAATACAAACCACACAGTATGGAGCTTTAAAAGAAGGAAAACGTTGCGGGTAAGGGGGAATCTGTATGTAATATAGGGCGAAACTACAGGCAATAGACGATGAAGCTGTAGCTAATAGAGGGTGAAGCAGCAAGTTATTTAGGGTGAAGCTGCGGATAATAGCTAGAGGATGACGCTGGAGATAATAGAGGTTGAGGCTGCATGAAAAAAAGGATGAAGTTGCAGGGCAATTGAGAGTAAAGCTCGTAATATAGGGTAAAGTGGGGGTACTAGAGGTTGAAGCTGCAGGTAATATAGGATGAAGCTGCAGCTGCAGATATATAGGGTGAAGCTGGAGGTACTAGACGGTGAGGCTGTATGTAATATAGTGAAGCTGTAGTTAATATATGGTAAAGCTGCAGGTAATATATGGTGAAGCTGCAGGTAATATAGGGTGAGCTGCAAGTAAAAGAGGGTGAATATCAATAGTTGATCCAATAAAGATAATTTGACTGCAAGCCATGAGGTACAGAACTTTGAACTTAAGATTGCGGAACTTCAACAATCAACACAACTTGAGTCTGCAACAGACGAGAAACAGGGTCTGAATGGACAGAGCGCCATCCTGTGGCAATCAACAGAATACGGAATGCAACCGAATGAAGAGAGAAGGCATGTAACTAATTGCAGAACACAGAATGCTACAAAGCACAATGCATGGGCTTCTTTTGGGATAAGGTTCATTTTCTGCACTAACATGCTGATAAAGAATTTTTATCTTTTTGGACTTTATTCTTTTTATAGTATCTAACTTCCTTATGATAATATACGATTATCTTTGCAGAATATGTGCAATACGCATGAATAAGACACCACTTCAATGTTCTAGTTTTCCTAAATTCGTTACAAGGGTTGTTCAATATATTATGTTTTCTCGACATATACAAAATGTAAGTTTCTTTTGTTCAATTTCATATACATATACATCAATATTGCTAAAATCAGGTTTGTGGATTTTCATATCGGATTTCAAAGAGACAGACACTGTATTATGGTACAGTAAGTAAATACATCATT
Organism: Nipponacmea schrenckii; assembly: GCA_030562195.1. Classification (NCBI taxonomy): domain Eukaryota; kingdom Metazoa; phylum Mollusca; class Gastropoda; family Lottiidae; genus Nipponacmea; species Nipponacmea schrenckii. Next base: position 15,307,797 of record CM060203.1, read on the forward strand.
AGGACTAGGAATATATAGCGTTTTGTCAATCAACAAATTACGAGATTTGGATTCTCTCGTTCCTCGGTTAGGTCAGAATATCGTATTACCCTTGCTGCCGCTTGTTCACTGACATTTAGGCACAAACATTTTGAATATAAGACAAAACTATTTGCCAGGCGCATTATATACACGTGGTCATTTAGGTAGAAAGTTATTTAGGCACCGTGTTGTGTAGGCAGGCTAATATAGGTAAAAAAAATGTAAAAGATACATATCATTTGGGCACATTCTTTTTAGTAACAAAATATATTCGTTACAATGTCATGTGACCGCAGATTTTTCAAGGTACAGTGAATCAGACATACATTCGATTAGGCACTAATTCATTTGGGCTCACCCAATACTTAGATACGGCACTTCAAAACTAAAATGTTCTTAAAAAGAGAGCGTTTGATTGACTTGTGCTTACAAATTTGTGACTAAACGACTAAATACTTTAGCGATTCAGTTGCAGATTAATAGCTCTATATGCTGTACACAAATGTTATAAACCTTTTTCTATACAGGAATACTTGTACATCAAGATCGAGAAGAGTGATATTGACGGTTTCCCTCATTATAGGATTAATATCAATAACAATCGGAGTGCCTTTACCAGAGGATACTACAACATTAACATATTCTAGTACCTCTAACCCACCAGAAACAGATTCTAGTACCTCTTCCTCAACAGAAACAGATTCAAGTAACTCTATTCCACCAGTAACAGATTTTAGTATTTCTATTCCACAAGAAACAGATTCTAGTGCCTCTATCTTACCAGAAATAGATTATAGCACCTCTATCCCACCAGAAACAGATTCTAGTGCCTCTATCCTACCAGAAATAGATTATAGTACCTCTGTAACACCAGAAATAGATTCTAGTGCCTCTATCCTACCAGAAATAGATTATAGTTCCTCTATCCCACCAGAAACAGATTCTAGTGCCTCTATCATACAAGAAATGGATTATAGTACCTCTATCCCACCAGTAACAGATTCAAGTGCCTCTATCCTACCAAAAATAGATTCTAGTGCCTCTATCCTACCAGAAATAGATTCTAGTATCTCTATTCTACCAGAAATAAATTATAGTACCTCTATCCCACCAGAAACAGATAATAGTGCCTCGATCTTACCAGAAATAGATTATAGTACCTCTATCCCACCAGAAATAGATTCTAGTGCATCTATCCTACCAGAAAAAGATTCTAGTACCTCTATCGCACCAGGAACAGATTCTAGTGCCTCTTTCCTACCAGAAATAGATTACAGTACCTCTATATCACCAGAAACAGATTCTAGTACCTCTATCCTACCAGAAATAGATTCTAGTGCCTCTATCCTACCAGAAACAGATTCTAGTGCCTCTATCCTATCAGAAACAGATTCTAGTGCCTCTATCCTACCAAAAATGTATTATAGTACCTCTGTCTCAACAGTAACATATTCTAGTGCCTCTATCCTACCAGAAACAGATTCTAGTACCTCTACCCTACCAGAAATAGACCATAGTACCCTTATCCTACCAGAAATAGATTATAGTACCTCTATCCTACCAGAAATAGATTTTAGTGCATCTATCCTACCAGAAATAGATTATAGCACCTCTATCCCACCAAAAATAGATTATAGTACCTCTATCCCACCAGAAATAGATTATAGTACCCCAATCCAATCAGAAACAGATGCTAGTGCCTCTATCCTACCAAAAATGGATTATAGTACCTCTATCCCACCAGAAATAGATTCTAGTGCCTTTATCCTACCAGAAATAGATTATAGTACCTCTATCCCACCAGAAATAGATTCAAGTGCCTCTATCCTACCAGAAATAGATTATAGTATCTTTGTCCCACCAGTAACATATTCTAGGGTCTCTATCCTACAAGAAATAGAATATAGTACCTCTGTCCCACCAGTAACAGATGCTAGTGCCTCTATCCTGCCAAAAATAGATTATAGTACCTCTATCCCAGCAGAAACTGATTCTAGTGCCTCTATCCTACCAGAAATAGATTATAGTACCTCCATCCCCCCAGAAAAAGATTCAAGTGCCTCTATCCTACCAGAATTAGATTATAGTACCTCTTTCCCACCAGAAATAGATTCTAGTGCCTCTTTCCCACCAGAAATAGATTATAGTACCTCTATCCCACCAGAAACATATTCTAATGCCTCTATCCTTCAAGAAATAGAATATAGTAGCTCTGTCCCACCAGTAAGAGATTCTAGTGCCTCTTTTCTACCCGAAATATATTCTAGTGCCTCTATCCTACCAGAAATAGATTATAGTACCTTTGTCCCACCAGTAACATATTCTAGGGCCTCTATCCTACCAGAAATAGATTATAATACCTCAATCCCATCAGAAACAGATGCTAGATAATACAAGAAAACAAGATGGCGACAAGTGATCAGTGGCTATATCATAGTGAACAGAAAATGTAATTTTCTACCTTCAACAGGTTGTCATTTTTAACTATCTTTAACTGTAAGGATGTCCTAAACCTTAAAATCGAATTTTTGGAGAAAAGTGGACGAATTTTTCAATATGGAAGTGAAAATAAGTGGAAATGTAGTATACGTATTGGATCAACAGTGATCACTTATCACAAGTATCAACATAAGTCTATGTGTGTGTTCAACTTACAAAGGTATTTATTCACCAAATTTACATTATGAATCAAGACGGAACTTTTGATCCTAAACTCTTGAACTCAATAATTGAGAAGTCTGTAGACAGTGCTGTCTGTAAAGCTTTTAAACATTTCGAAAATGAATTCAAAAAAATTATTGATGAAAAAATGTCCGACATCTGTGAACGAGTGACAATTCTTGAAATTGGTCAAGAACAATCAAGTCAAAATTTCGAAGATGTTGATGATAAAAACAAAAAAAATTTAAGTACTTCTCGAAGAAAAGAATGAACAAATATTGAAATTAGAATCAAAACTGAACCATCTTGAACAATATTCAAGAAAATGCCATATTCGTGTATTTGGTGTTCAGGAATCTCAAAACGAAAACTGTGTTGATATAGTGAATGGTATAATAAAAGATAAATTAAACATTGATTGTAATGTGCACATTGATGTTGCTCACAGGGTTGGTCCCATTAGGGGTTCAACCGCCAAACCCCGTGGAATTATAGCTAGATTCTCTCGTTACTGTGACAAACAATTAGTAATTGCAGCCAGAAGTAAACTTAAAAACTCAGGAATCGTGATTGCTGATGACATGACCCGTACTAATGTAAGACTAATTGAAGCAGCTAAAAGTAATAAAAATGTTAAAAGGGCATGGTTCACAAATGGCAAAATTATGGTCGAGAGTCTCAATGGAAAAAAAATTAAATTAGAACAACACATGGACTTGAATAAGTCACTTGCTAATTGATAATTACTTTGCAAAATGTGTGATTAAGTTTGAACTTAAAATGTACTTGTTTTGTCTTCAATTATTTCTGTTCAATACATTTTTATACGAATTAGTAGGCCGAACAATTGGATGAAATAATTACTTTAAGACTTATAACGATTTCAAGAAAATCATAGGTGATTACTGTTCTTAACATGAACTGATATTAACTTGATGAATACTGTTATCATCACCTTAACTGGTTTATAGACTGACTGTAAATTTCACAACAAGCTCACTAATTTCTGATGTAGACTAACCGCTCCTTCCGATTCTTGTAGCATTGAATGCCAGTGTTCCTTTCAAAATAATATCTTAGATATCTGTTTGACTGTTCCAGGGTAATCCTTATTTCCTTTCGGTTTCGTGCTTTAATAAGGTTTACCAAATGGAAATATTATCCCATGCCTCTGCTCCTTACAATTTTACTTCACCTCCGTTCCACAAAATACTCTCATTAGCCTAACTTTATAACTGTGTTGTATGTTTAGGAAGTGAAATAGGTTCTGTTGCATTGACCAAACATAGATGGACAAGCGGTATCCACATTTTCAATTTTTAAAGGTTTGTGGATTTTCATATCGGATTTCAAAGAGACAGACACTGTATTATGGTACAGTAAGTAAATACATCATTAGGACTAGGAATATATAGCGTTTTGTCAATCAACAAATTACGAGATTTGGATTCTCTCGTTCCTCGGTTAGGTCAGAATATCGTATTACCCTTGCTGCCGCTTGTTCACTGACATTTAGGCACAAACATTTTGAATATAAGACAAAACTATTTGCCAGGCGCATTATATACACGTGGTCATTTAGGTAGAAAGTTATTTAGGCACCGTGTTGTGTAGGCAGGCTAATATAGGTAAAAAAAATGTAAAAGATACATATCATTTGGGCACATTTTTTTAGTAACAAAATATATTCGTTACAATGTCATTTACCGCAGATTTTTCAAGGTACAGTGAATCAGACATACATTCGATTAGGCACTAATTCATTTGGGCTCACCCAATACTTAGATACGGCACTTCAAAACTAAAATGTTCTTAAAAAGAGAGCGTTTGATTGACTTGTGATTACAAATTTGTGACTAAACGACTAAATACCTTAGCGATTCAGTTGCAGATTAATAGCTCTATATGCTGTACACAAATGTTATAAACCTTTTTCTATACAGGAATACTTGTACATCAAGATCGAGAAGAGTGATATTGACGGTTTCCCCCATTATAGGATTAATATCAATAACAATCGGAGTGCCTTTACCAGAGGATACTACAACATTAACATATTCTAGTACCTCTAACCCACCAGAAACAGATTCTAGTACCTCTATCCTACCAAAAAAAGATTATAGTACCTCTATACCACCAGAAACAGACTCTAGTGCCTCTATACCACCAGAAACAGACTCTAGTGCCTCTATCCTACCAGAAATAGATTATAGTAGCTCTATGTTACCAGAAATAGATTCTAGTACCTCTATCCTACCAGAAAGGATTTAGTCCTCTATCCCACCAAAAAGATTTAGTACCTCTATCCCACCAGAAAAGATTCTAGTACCTCTATCCACCAGAAATAATTTAGTCTCTATCCACCAGAAAAGATTCTAGTACCTCTATCCACCAGAAATAGATTTATACCTCTATCCACCAGAAAAATTATAGTACCTCTATCCACCAGAAAAGATTATAGTACCTCTATCCCACCAAAAAGATTTAGTACCTCATCCACCAGAAAGATTCTAGTCTACCTACCAGAAATAGATTAGTCTCATCCACCAGAAAAGATTTAGTCCTTATCCTACCAGAAATAATTATAGTACCTCTATCCACAGAAACAGATTTAGTCCTCTATCTACCAAAAAGGATTATACATATCTCATCCCACCAGAAACAGATTCTAGTGCTCTACTACCAGAAATAGATTTAGTCCTCTATCCACCAGAAAAGATTCTAGTGCCTTATCCTACCAGAAATAGATTATAGTACCTCTTCCCACCAGAAAAGATTCAGTCCTCTATCCACCAAAAAGATTTAGTCCTCTATCCACCAGAAAAGATTCAGTCCTCTATCACCAGAAAAGATTTAGTACCTCTATCCACCAGAAAAGATTAAGTCCTCTATCACCAAAAAGATTTAGTACCTCTATCCTACCAGAAATAGATTTAGTACCTCTATCCAAAAAATTATAGTACCTCATCCCACCAGAAACAGATTCTAACCTACCAGAAATAGATTAGTCCTTATCCACCAGAAATAGATTCTAGTGCCTTATCCTACCAAAAAGTTAGTCCTCTATCCACAGAAACAGATTCGTGCCTCTTCCTACCAAAAAGATTAAGTACCTCTATCACCAAAACAGATTCTAGTACCTCTATCCTACCAGAAATAGATTATACCTTTATCCTACCAGAAATAGATTATAGTACCTCTATCTCAGCAGAAACAGATTCTAGTGCCTCTATCCTACCAAAAAAAGATTATAGTACCCCCCCCAGACTCTAGTGCCTCTATCCACCAGAAACAGACTTCTAGTGCCTCTATCCTACCAGAAATAGATTATAGTACCTCTATCCCACCAGAAATAGATTCTAGTACCTCTATCCTACCAGAAATAGATTATAGTACCTCTATCCCACCAGAAACAGATTCTAGTACCTCTATCTCACCAGAAACAGATTCTAGTACCTCTATCCTACCAGAAATAGATTATAGTACCTCTATCCCACCAGAAACAGATTCTAGTGCCTCTATCTCACCAGCAATAGATTCTAGTACCTCTATCCTACCAGAAATATATTATAGTATCTCTATCCCACCAGAAACAGATTATAGTACCTCTATCCCACCAGAAACAGATTCTAGTACCTCTATCTCACCAGCAATAGATTCTAGTACCTCTATCCTACCAGAAATAGATTATAGTATCTCTATCCCACCAGAAACAGATTATAGTACCTCTATCCTACCAGAAATATATTATAGTACCTCTATGCCACCAGAAACAGATTATAGTACCTCTATCCTACCAGAAATAGATTATAGTACCTCTATCCCACCAAAAATAGATTATAGTACCTCCATCCCACCAGAAACAGATTCTAGTGTATCTAGCCTACCAGAAATAGAATCTAGTTCCTCTATCACACCAGAAATAGATTCTAGTGCCTTTATCCTACCAGAAATAGATTATAGTACCTCTATCTCAGCAGAAACAGATTCTAGTGCCTCTATCCTACCAAAAATAGATTATAGTACCTCTATACCACCAGAAACAGACTCTAGTGCCTCTATACCACCAGAAACAGACTCTAGTACCTCTATCCTACCAGAAATAGATTATAGTAGCTCTATGTTACCAGAAATAGATTCTAGTACCTCTATCCCACCAGAAACAGAATCTAGTGCCTCTATCCTACCAGAAATAGATTATAGTACCTCTATCCCACCAGAAACAGATTCTACAACCTCTATCCTACCAGATATAGATTCTAGTACCTCTTTCTCAGCAGAAACAGATTATAGTACCTCTATCCCACCAAAAACAGATTCTAGTGCTTCTATCCTACCAGAAATATATTATAGTACCTCTATCCCACCAGAAACAGATTCTAGTACCTCTATCCCACCAGAAATAGATTCTAGTAGCTCTATCCTACCAGAAATAGATTCTAGTACCTCTATCCTACCAGAAATAGATCATAGTACCTCTATCCCACCAGAAACAGATTCTAGTGCCTCAATCCTACCAGAAATAAATTATAGTACCTCTATCCCACCAGAAACAGAATCTAGTACCTCTATCCTACCAGAAATAGATTCTAGTACCTCTTTCCTACCAGAAATAGACTTTAGTACCTCTATCCCACCAGAAACAGATTCTAGTGCCTCTATCCTACCAGAAATAGATTATAGTACCTCTGTCCCACCAGTAACATATTCTAGTGCTTCTATCCTTCCAGAAATCGATTATAGTACCTCAATCCCACCAGAAATAGATGCTAGTGCCTCTATCCTACCAAAAATAGATTATAGTACCTCTATCCCACCAGAAACAAATTCTAGTGCCTTTATCCTACCAGAAATAGATTATACTACCTCTATATCACCAGAAACAGATTCTAGTACCTCTATCTCACCAGAAACAGATTCCAGTGCCCCTATCCTACCAGAATTAGATTCTAGTTCCTCTGTCCCACCAGAAACAGATTCTAGTGCCTCTTTCCTACCTAAAATAGATTATAGTACCTCTATTCCACCAGAAACGGATTCTAGTACCTTTATCTCACCAGAAATAGATTATAGTACCTCTATCCTACCAGTAACATATTCAAGTGCCTCTTTCCTACCAGAAATAGACTATAGTACCTCTATCTCACTAGAAATAGATTATAGTACCTCTATCTCACCAGAAATAGATTATAGTACCTCTATCTCACCAGAAATATATTCTAGTGCCTCTATCCTACCAGAAATAGATTATAGTACCTCAATCCCATCAGAAACAGATGCTAGTGCCTCTATCATACCAAAAATGGATTATAGTACCTCTATCCCACCAGAAACAGATTCTAGTGCCTTTATCCTACCAGAAATAGATTATAGTACCTCTATCTCACCTGAAAAAGATTCTAGTGCCTCTATCCTACCAGAAATAGATTATAGTACCTCTGTCCCACCAGACATAGATTCTAGTGCCTCTATCCTACCAGAAATAGATTATAGTACCTCTATCCCACCAGAAATAGTTTCTAGTACATCTATCTCACCAGAAACAGATTCTAGTGCCTATATCCTACCAGAAATAGATTATAGTACCTCTATCCAACCAGAAACAGATTCTAGTGTCTCTTTCCTACCAAAAATAGATTCTAGTACCTCTATCCTACCAGTAAAAGATTCCAGTACCTCTATTCCGCCAGTAATAGATTCTAGTACCTCTATCCCACTAATAACATATTCTTTTACCTCTTTCCCACCAGTAACAGATTCTAGTACCTCTATCTCATCAGTAACAGATTCTAAGACCTTTATCGTGCCAGAAATAGATTTTAGTACCTCTACCCAACCAGTAACAGATTCTAGTACCTCTATCCTACCAGAAATAGGTTCTAGTGCCTCTATCCCACTAGGAACAGATTCCAGTACCTCTATTCCAACATTTACAAAATATAGTACCTCTATCTCACCAGTAACCAATTCTAGTATCTCTATCCCACCAGTAACAAAATCTAGTACATCTATCCGACCAGTAACATATTCTAATACCTCTATCCGACCAGTGACAAATTATAAGACATCAATCCAACCAGAAACCTATTCTAAGACCTCTATCCGACTAGTAACAGATTCTAGTGCCTCTATTCGACCAGTAACAGATTTTAGTACCTCTATCTCACTAGTAATAAATTCTAAGACCTCTATCCAACCAGTAACAAAGTCTAATACCTCTATCAAACCAGCAACATATTCTAGTACCTCTATCTCACCAGTAACAGATTCTAAGACCTCTATCGTACCAGTAACAGATTCTAGTACCACTATCCCACCAGTAACAGATTTAAGTACATCTATCTCTCCAGTGACAGATTCTAGAACCTCTATCGTACCAGTAACAGATTCTAAGACCTCTATCGTACCAGTAACAGATTTTAGTACCTCTAATCCACCAGTAACAAATTCTAGTACCTCTATCTCACAAGTAACAGATTCTAGTACCTCTATCCCTACTGATTCTAATATGAAAACGACTTTGCAGACTACGAAACAACCCAATATTCTTCAACCAAAGATTGGTAAGAAACTTTGATTTAAATATACATCTTAACTTTCTTTTTTTCCTTCAATTGTTTATTTTCTAAAAACATTTCTTTGGATTTATATTTCTCTTAGCATTTTATTTTTATTCAATTGCTATCGAAAGTGGTGGTTATGTTTTATTATATTGTAATAATCGATATATTGATATAATTGATATATTTTATGTTTGAAGGTGTTATTGTTTCAATCTGGATATTACAGTTCTTACTTCTTTCATCCTTCTTAAATTTCAGATGTGAAAAACTATACAGTCGAGCTGAAGATCAAAACTTCGGCAAATTTTACAATCGAGTTAAATAATAAGACGTCAGAAAAATATAAGAATTATACCAAAAAATTCCAGTCAGTTGTAAGTTTTGTCTTTCACCTTTTTATTTTGGTCAACAGTGTCTTATGATATGTATTTTCAAAATTCAAAAACATAATGAACACAATAATCTTAAATTAAATCGTGGCACAGGACACTACTATAAAATATGGCTTCTTCATTAACCCCTTTTTATCCCTTATCATCTGATTGTATACACCCCTTCTCCTGTATATCTGATTTGATTGGTTCTTTGTCTGGTTCATATATCATATTCTTAATCATATCATTATATGTTTACTACTTTGTGGCTTTCCCTTGTTGCGCTATATATTCCTATGTTTTCTTTCTCATTTCATTAGTCTTTGATATCAGTTTGAGCTAGCAAAGTCGTTAACTAGTCATTTACCATCACCACCTTCTCATTTCATTACACGTGTAAATTGTGTTGAAACGTTATATACCTTTTTATTAACAAAGTGCGTTATACCATAATTCATTCCCTCGTGTTCCTTGTTATACAAGAAAATTAGTCAGTGTCGAAAAAATATATGTAAACATTGATAGGCTTGATGAATATTAGTAACTCGATCCGCTAAATTTACACTTCATGTTTTTTATATGCTGCCAGACCATTTGAAGTTGTATTTGAATTTAACGGCCATGCTTTTTGAATTTGACAGGAAAAATGAAAACTTAAATAATTTATTTTTCCGCTTGAACCTTTTAAATTATAATTTACAAGTGAATCATTAGATTATCCCCAACTTTCGATTAATATGTATTATTAGTCCAAATAATGAAATATATACAGTGTTTATATGAATACATGAAAATGGGGGAGACCATCATTAAAATTTTGTTTATTTTTATCTGAAGCGTTACCATTTGTTATTATATTTGGGGAAATTGTTATGCACTAGTAGTTCTAGGTTAAGTAAATTTTCGACCAATCAGAATTCGTATTTCCAAGAAAGGAAGGATTTTCTACGGGAGGCAGGAACAACCAAGAGTCTCAAAGGCTGGGAATGTTTAAATAATTGTAGTGTATGTCATTTCAGCTTACAAAGTTATATGAGGGTATCCCGGGCTTCAATACAATAGCTATTAACGGTTTCAGGTAAGTTTTGTAGAACAGTTAACCAATTGACCCAGCTGTAAATGGGTACATATATTTTCAAAATGATTAATTCAAAGACTGGTAGAAAGCTGGTAGAAAGAATTCGCTTGAATCTAAGTAAGTATCTATTGGAAACATATATGCGATGGCTGGCAGCTTCGATTATTATCACGATTTTCAAATTGTTTAAATGCATAAAGATTTCGCTCCGCACAACAACAAATGATTTTCTATAATATTCCAAATGAAAAAAATTTATATTGCATATTTCAGTAAGGGAAGCGTCGTGTGTAATTATGCCGCTTTATTCGACCTAAGAGTAGTATCCAAAAAGGCCTTTACAGCTGATGATATTCAGTCGACAATAAAGAGTAACCTGGATCAAACTGATATCTTGGACGATTTACCTGGTGATTTTGATAAAGCATATTTTCAAGTTCAGATGAAAAAATTCAGTGATTCAGGTAAAATCAATTCTATTTTAACTCATTTGCCGTTTTGATTACAATTTGATAAGTAGATCTATTGGAATTTGGCGTTGGGTGGGTTTGATTTCCCCGATTGTACAGGGCGCATTGGCTCGAACAAATACTTCATTTAAAAATTGGAATAAGATGTCTGAAGCTGTTTGGTATTTCTCCTCTGCTCTGATTTGACTTTTACGTCCTACAAAATTTATTAAATGCTTAATAGTTTATTAATATCGTTGTAGATGATGCCAGACGACTAACAGATCCATGTTTTAATGCTTGCTTTGGTACCAGTCATTGTGTAATGACAAATACACCAGAGTTAATTAAATGGTGTGTATTTTAGCAATGATTTGTGAAGCTAGTGATGTTATGGTGTTACCATAGGATAGTTGAATCATCATCATAAGACCTTAAAACCTGCCACTATTTCAGCCTCTGATAGATTTTTTAAAAGTTGCCGAATGTCAAAATATTTACCACCATCACACCATCTACAATACTATTAACAATACCTTTAATGACACCATCTTCAACATAATCTACAGCACCATTACCAACACCATCTACAACACCATTAACAACAACAACATCTACAGCACCATTAACAACACCATCTAGTATACCATCAACAACACAACACCATTCATAACATTATCCACTATACCATTAACAATACCATCTACAAACCCTTACCAACATCATCTGCAACATCATTCACAATACCATCTACAAAACCCTCAGCAACGTCATCTGCAACATCATTCACAATAACATCTACAAAACCCATCATCATCTGTACCACAAATAACAACGCTGTACTGGCAAAATGTCATTTATTGTACAATGCATGGCGCTGTCCTTCTTCATTGGTCCATTAGGTACAGAGAAAGTGGGTCAGAAAACTGCATTTATTTCATTTTTTAAAAACTCACATCGGTGGTAGAGGGGTTAACAATAAACTATTTAAATCAATATAAGCATGATATTAAATATCTCTTTCTATATTCTTTTTAGTTGTGTGGAAGGTTTTACTGGTTCGAATTGTGAAGTACCATTAAAATATAATACCTCTATATCACTACATGATAAAATCACCATTATAGTTAGTAGTGTAGTTGGTGCAATCGGCTTGATATTGATTGTTATGATCTGTATCTGTGTTTGTGAGAGAAATAAACAAAAACGGTATTTATTCTCTAAAGTTAGTTACTGATAGTTAAGGAGTTTGTGAATCACATTAAAATCATCGATAACGTCATTGTAATATTCCTGTTGGAATTTGGAGTGATACTAGCTGAGCAAGCATGTTAAAGAGGTTTTGTAGGTTTTGTGCAGTAGCGGGAAGATTCAAGGTCCCGAATACTGGCCTGTGCACGAAGAGGACCTCTCGCTGTCCACTGAAAATGAACATCATTGGTCATTGTACAGGGGAAGTTTGTCCTTACTACCTTACAGATAAGCAATAAATGGGGCTACTATGACGAATTGATTTGTTTTAAATACATGTATATCATATTCTTTTCTAGGCCATCACAACAGCTGAGTGATCGTGATCCATTTCATTGGCCAGACAGAGGGCACGAAACCCCGTTCATGAATCCTTCTAGAAATTACAGAAATCTTTTTGTGGATCCACCAGAGCCCAACAGAGCTTGGAATAGCTATCAAGAAAATTCCGAACAAAACGTCCGAATGGCAAGAGATATGGATCAAAGACTTGAAAGGTCTTACAGGGATTGCTTTGAGATGGTATATTCGCCTAGCAGAATCACCTACGAGCGACAGGATTTGAATCGCGATGACAGAAGAAGGGATAGAAGAACGAATTACAACCACAGTACTGCTATAGACTTGGGTGAAGTTGAACGCCTATACCCACAGATTCCGGATCCCGACTCTCGTTCTGGAGTGGTAATATTTTTTTAATTTTCTTAGAACACTTCAATCTAGTATCACATCATCTTCACAATGTCAAGTTATTGAGAACTTCAGCAAATAAAGCCAATCAAATCACTATTTCATACCAAGGTATGGGTAGGAGTTCGTATTGCCTTGAGATTATACGAAGATGGTTTCGGGTATCATCTCCTAAAGCTTCCAAAACTGTAAAATATTTCTGTCCATAAATTGGTTTACAAGGGATCGTAACAACAATGATTATAAGTCCATAAAGCTAGTCACGAACTCTTACGCATCAATCCATCAATTCCGAAATACCGCTTTTACGGTAAAGTGTTCAATTGACTATGCTGGAGGGGAGTTGAATCTCTGGACCTTAGTGTAGTAATTTTCAATCATTTAAAAGATTGATTTTTAATTGAATTAGTTAGTAATCGTTTATTTTGAGAATTGTTCACGTGTCATAATCATCTCTGATAACGTCAAAATTGACCAATTCCAAACGTCTACCGCCGGCAATATTCAATATGTTTTATCTTTTCAGTTCACGATCTATCAACCAACCAGCCCAAGAAGTGTAGAAACCCAGAACGCTTACTTACAACCATATCCAGACTATCCACCTCCCGAGTACGAACTATTCCCGTATCAAGACACGCAACCCTCAAGAGAAGTATGTTTTTCTTTGTCAGATTGGCCATTTACGTTACACAAATCTGATTTATATGTGAATCTAGTGGTTACACCTAGCTTGTGATCTCGTGACATTATTCATCCAAATCAAGCACATTTTCAAAAACTTCAAAATACTAATGAGGGTTTAGATGCAACGCTCATCAGAGAATATTAGTTCGAAAAGTGTTTCCTTCAAAAAATTGGTAAAATGTCGAAAGTAGGAAGTAGATAAATTCATTTCTGGGTTTCGTCGGTTTTTAAAGGTAAGGGGATTGTTAAGATGTTTAATAATTCGATTCAATAAGTTAACCAATACACAACCGATTAACAATCCTTAAAGTCCCGCTTTTAACTATCATCTAATAAAATTATTATATAATTAAGCTGTTAATATTTATTGCATTTCAGTTTGGTATTCGTCGACCGGCGTTCCAAACTTCACCACAATGGTTCGAATGAGCTAAGAACAATATGCAGTGTTTTGCTTTTTTTTGAGACTTGAATATTTAGTGAGCTTTTATTCTGGATTACTTATTGGAAAAGTGATGACCATTAAATAATGTTGGTCACAGAATATCGATCCTAAAAGAAAAGCAAAAGGCGGAAATTTGTTTTTCATTTCTTACTGTATGGTGTAAATTTTTTTTTTAAATGATTGAATATTCTAATTTCGGGAGCAGAACTGTGACTTATGTACAACGTGATCAATTATCATTAATTCATTATTGTGACCAATTACTTCGTGACCAAATTACTTTGACGAATTTATTTTATGACAATAATTTTGTGAAATTACTTGGGCCGATGACCAAATTAACGTGATTACCGTCACAGATTTACCACTTGAACAAATTTCTGTGACGTATTTATATTAAAATTCACCTAGACCAAATTGTATAACCAATTAATATTATTTACCTCGTGACCAATTATCATTATCAAATTAAGGTGAATTATTTATCTTGTTACTGTGACCAATTCATCTTTACCTTGTGAAAATATCATTGTGACCGATTTACACGGTGGCTATATCATTGTGACCAATTTACCTTGTGACCATATCACTGTGACCAATTTACCTTGTGACCATATCACTGTGACCAATTTACCTTGTGACCATATGATTGTCACCAATTTACCTTGTAAATATATAACTCTGACCAATTTAGCTTGTGACCATATCATTATGACCAACTTACCTTGTGACCATTTCATTGTCACCAATTTACCTTGTAAATATATAACTCTGACCAATTTACCTTGTGACCATATCATTGTGGCCAAATGTACCTTGTGACCACATCATTATAATCAACTTGCCTTGTGACAATTTTATTGTAAATGAATTGCCTTGTGGTAATATCGTTATCCAATTTACCTTGTGACGATATCACTGTGACCAATTTACCTTGTGACCATATCATTATGACCAACTTACCATGTGACCGTTTTTTGTAAAAAAATTACCTTGTGGTAATATCATTGTGACCAATTTACCTTGTGACGATATCACTGTGACCAATTTACCTTGTGACTATATCTTTTTGACCAACTTACAATGTGACCATTTCATTTTCACCAATTTACCTTGTTACGATTTGTGACGATATCATTGTGACCATTTTACCTTGTGACTATATCATTGTGACCAATTTATTTTGTTACCATTTCATGGTGACTAATTTACCTTTTGACCATTTCATGGAGAATAATTTGCCTTGTGACGATATCATTGTGACCATTTTACCTTGTGACCATTTCATGTTGACCATTAATAGTTTTTTTATTGCAAATTACTTAAGCATAGTTTGAAAATATGAGAGGAGGTATTATTGAAAGGGCCTCATCAGTTTTACAACAGCATGTAGAATATTGTGGTTGACCCTATATTAAAAGGTGTTTTTAAACACGTTTGTGAAGGGTGCTGATAAAGTATATACATGTAATCATTATAGTGAATAAAAATAAAAGCTCATTTAAAGCTATTTATTACTGCCTTAGACTTTGGGTTGTTTCACAATACAAGTTTGAGGGGGGAAATGATTTGATTCAAATGCTTCAGTATCTTCCTGATCTAGAGGAACATTCCCCGAACCCTGAAAATGATAAATGTACATGCTCTGTTCCATAATATTAAGGAAAAAAAAGTAACTACAGAGCGGGTGGGTTTAACAAGTTGCAATATAGACAAACTTAATTTATTATCCTCTTATGTTTATTCGAGTTTTATTTGAAATTTAAAGTGTCTAACCTTCTCGTAGGTAAGAACATTAATGACAAATAATAAGAATCAGAAATAAATGACAAACCTACTAAAACCTTTCAGACCAAAACACAATGTGACCAAAATTTCAATAACCAACACAACTTGAGCAAATCTGTAATATCAAGCTGAAACCACAGCAAACTAAAGAGCAAAAGTCTGTAAATATACAGAGGGACTAAGTAATCTGAGAGCAAGAGCTGTAATTTCACGAATCTGAAACTACACAAATGTGAAAAAAGTTGTAATATTCCAGAACACTAGAAACTGCAAACTGTAAGCAAAGTTGAATATATCACAGAAAATTAGAAACTACAGTAAACTGTAGAAAATTGTAATATCCGAACACTGACTATCAAAATTAAAAGGTCTTTTATCACAGAACCTGAAATACAGCAAACTGTAGAGCAAAAGCTTTATTATAAAACATTGAACAACAGAAATGTGGGAGCAAGAGTTTAATAAAATCAAAGAACACTAGAAACTTAAGCCTGTGAGCAAAGTCTATTTTAATATTATCACAGAACATTGAAACAAGTTGCAAATATAGACAAACTTAATTTATTATGCCTCTTCATGTTTATTCGAGTGTTTATTTGAACCATTAGAATGTGTCTGCAACAATCTTCTACAGAATAGGGTCATAGAACATTCCAAATGACAAATAATAAGAATCAGAAATAAATGACAGAACACTACTAAAACAAACTGTTCAGAACACTACAAACAGCAATCTGTAGACCAAGAGTTTACAATAAACAAGAAACAACAGCAAACTGTAGAGCAAAAGTCTGTAATATATCACAGAAAACTAGAAACCACAGCAAACTAAAGAGCAAAAGTCTGTAATATATCACAGAGCACTAGGAACTACAGTAATCTGTAGAGCAAGAGTCTGTAATATATCACAGAACTCTAGAAACTACAGCAAACTGTAGAGGAAAAAGTCTGTAATATATCACAGAACACTAGAAACTACAGCAAACTGTAGAGCAAAAGTCTGTAATATATCACAGAACATTAGAAACTACAGTAAACTGTAGAGCAAAAGTCTGTAATATATCACAGAACACTAGAACTACATCAAACTGTAGAGCAAGAGTCTGTAATATATCACAGAACACTAGAAACTACAGCAAACTGTAGAGCAAAAGTCTGTAATATATCACAGAACATTAGAAACAACAGCAAACTGTAGAGCAAGAGTCTGTAATATATCACAGAACACTAGAAACTACAGCAACTGTAGAGCAAAAGTCTATAATATATCACAGAACATTGGAAACAACAGCAAACTGTAGAGCAAGAGTCTGTAATATATCACAGAACACTAGAAACTACAGCAAACTATAGAGCAAAAGTCTGTAATATATCACAGAACACAAGAAACTACAGCAAACTGTAGAGCAAAAGTCTACAATAAATCACAGCAATCTGTAAACTAAATAACAAATAACAGAACACTACAAAAAGCAACATGTAGGCCAAAGACAGCATCAAATAACAGAACTCTACCAACAGCAATCTGTAGGCCAAAGTCAGAAACAAATAGCAGAGCACAAAATAACATAACACAACTAAAAGCAATCTATAGACAAAGGATGGGCAACAAATAACAGAACACTACAAACAGCAATCTGTAGATCAAAGACAGCAACAAATAAAAGAGCACACAATGCTCCGAACCGCAATGCACGGGCTCACAGTATTATAAGGGTATACAATCATTTTCTTTTCATACATGCAGAAAGGACACACATATATTGAATGTTTATCTTATTGGACCTTCGTCCTATTTTGTTATCAGACTTCCTATTTGTAGATAATATGCTAGTATCTATGTAGACTTTTTTCATTAAATATGAGCAATACGCCTTTGAAAACAAGTCAATGATGTAGTTTCCTTAGGAATTTTCATCATTTGTTCAGTAGATGTAACAAAATGTAAGTTTTTTCTTTTTTTATATTTATCATAATGCTTTATACAAGTTTTATTGTATAACAAAATAAATTCCCGAAAATACAGGCCACTGTATTGTAGAAATGAGGTCACTGAATTGTCGAGTAGATGCCACTGAATTGTCGAGTAGATGCCAATGAATTGTCGAGTAGATGCCAATGAATTATCGAATAGTGGCCACAGAATTGTCGAGAAGATGCCAATGTATTGTCGAATAGAGGCCATTGAATTGTCGAGTAGATGTCAATGAATTGTTGAATAGATGCCAATGAATTGACGAATAGTGGGCACTGAATTGACGAGTAGATGCCAATGAATTGCCGAGTAGGTGCCAATGAATAGCCAAGTGGTTGCCAATGAATTGTCGAGTAGATGCCAATGAATTATCGAATAGTGGCCACAGAATTGTCGAGTAGTTGCCAATGATTTGTGGAATAGAGGCCATTGAATTGTCGAGTAGATGCCAATGAATTGTGGTATAGATGCCAATGAATTGTCGAATAGATGCCAATGAATTGTCGAATAGAGGCGAATGAATTGTCGAATAGATGCCACTGAATTGTCGAGTAGATGACAATGAATTGTCGAATAGAGGCCACTCAAATGTCGAAAAGATGCCACTGAATTGTCGAGTAGATACCAATGAATTGTCAAGTAGAGGCTAGTGAATTGTCGAGCCACTGAATTGTCGAGTAGATGCCTCTGAATCGTCAAGTGGATGCCATAAATTGTCGAATAAAGTTCACATGGAATTCATTTTAAAGGTCAAGGTTCGATTGGTAGATTGACTTGATTTTTAAAAACGGAAATAATTAGCTGAGCTAATCAGTAATAGTGTTCACAGATCACCATCGGAAGTTAAGTCCTCAAATCCGTGTATTTTCGGATTTATGCGCGTTCATCAGTTAAAAACCACTTTCATTTCTATATAGACTATATTCTATAACACATTTCAATCTTAATAGCTATAAACTGAAATTTTTTACATTATAGGGATACTTGTTCATCAACACCGAGAAGAGTGATATTGACGGTTTCCATCATTATAGGATTAATATCAATAACAATCGGAGTGCCTTCAACATCAGTTCCATCATTAGATCTAAATCCAACACCAACAATCATATCGCCCTCAAAGCCAGTTATTACAATAGCTTCACAGTTCACTAATTCACAAACTACTGATTCATTGACAACTACATCCAGTTTGTCAACAAGTTTTACTTCAAGTTTTGCAGGAGGTTTGGGAAAAAGTTTTACTTCAAGTGTTACACCAAATGTTAAATCACATTTGATCTCAAGTCTGTCACCAAGTTTTGTACCAAGTATTACTTCAAATATGCCACCAAGTTTGACATTAAATTTGGCAGTAGGTTTGACAAAGAGTTTGACATCAGGTCTTACACCCACTTTAACACCAAATTTGTCACCAAGTTTGAAATCAGGTGTTACTTCAAGTGTTAAACAAAATTTGTCACCAAGTTTGACATCAAGTTTGTCACCTAGTTTGACATTAAATTTGGCAGCAGGTTTGACAGCGAGTTTGACATCAGGTCTTACACCCACTTTAGCACCAAATTTTGCAACAAGTTTGAAATCAGGTTTTAATTCAAGTGTTAAACCAAATTTGACATCAAGTTTGTCAGACGACCTGACATCAAGTTTGGCAGGAGTCCTAACATCAAGTTTGTCAGACGACCTGACATCAAGTTTGGCAGAAGACCTGACATCAAGTTTGGCAGAAGACCTGACATCTAGTTTGTCAGCAAGTTTTACTTCAAATTTGTCACCAAGTTTTACTTCAAGTTTGGCAGGAGGTTTGGGAAAAAGTTTTACTTCAAGTGTTACACCAAATGTTAAATCACATTTGATCTCAAGTCTGTCACCAAGTTTTGTACCAAGTATTACTTCAAATATCCCACCAAGTTTGACATTAAATTTGGCAGTAGGTTTGACAAAGAGTTTGACATCAGGTCTTACACCCACTTTAACACCAAATTTGTCACCAAGTTTGAAATCAGGTGTTACTTCAAGTGTTAAACAAAATTTGTCACCAAGTTTGACATCAAGTTTGTCACCTAGTTTGACATTAAATTTGGCAGCAGGTTTGACAGCGAGTTTGACATCAGGTCTTACACCCACTTTAGCACCAAATTTTGCAACAAGTTTGAAATCAGGTTTTACTTCAAGTGTTAAACCAGATTTGACATCAAGTTTGTCAGGGGACCTGACATCAAGTTTGGCAGGAGTCCTGACATCAAGTTTGTCAGAAGACCTGACATCAAGTTTGGCAGAAGTCCTGACATCAAGTTTGGCAGAAGACCTGACATCCAGTTTGTCAACAAGTTTTACTTCAAATTTGTCACCAAGTTTTACTTCAAGTTTGGCAGGAGGTTTGGGAACAAGTTTTACTTCTAGTACTATATCAAAGTTTGCATCAAATTTTGCACAAAGTTTGACATCAAGTGTTACACCCACTTTAGCACCAAATTTGTCACCAAGTTTGAAATTAGGTTTTACTTCAAGTGTTAATCCAAATTTGTCACCAAGTTTGATATCAAGTTTGTCACCAACTTTGACATTAAATTTGGCATCAGGTTTGATAACGAGTTTGACATTAGGTTTTACACACACTTCAGCACCAAATTTTGCAACAACATTGAAATCAGGTTTTACTTCAAGTGTTAAACCAAATTTTTCACCAAGTTTGACATCAAGTTTGTTAGCAGACCTGACATCAAATTTGGCAGAAGTCCTGACATCAAATTTGGCAGAAGACCTGACATCCACTTTGGCAGAAGACCTGACATCAAGTTTGGCAGAAGACCTGCTATCCAGTTTGTCAACAAGTTTTACTTCAAATTTGTCACCAAGTTTTACTTCCAGTGTGGCAGGAGGTTTGGGAACAAGTTTTACTTCAAAACCAAATTTGTCACCAAGTTTGACACAAAGTTTGTCAGCAGACCTGACATCAAGTTTGTCAGAAGGCCTGACATCAAGTTTGCCAACATACCTGACACCAAGTTTGTCAGCAGACCGGACATCAAGTTTTCCACCAACTATAGCATCAAATGGTGGACAGATCACAACCTCAATCCAAACTACTCAACAACCTGATATTATCGAACCAGTGATAGGTAATTTTTTATAATTTTTATCACGAAATTTATTATGCCTTTTTTATCTATTGACCTTCTGATGTTCACTCTTCAACTTTTAATATATTAACCCTTTTATTGACCTTTCGTTTCTCTTTAACTTATATCTTCTATTTCTCTAGAACTTTTAACTTCTAATTCTCTAGAACTTTTAACTTTTATTTCTCTAGAACTTCTATTTATATTATTCTTTTAACTTCTATTTCTCTAGAACTTTTAACTTCCATTTCTCTTATTCTTTTAACTTCTATTTTTCTTAAACTTTTAAATTCTATTTTTCTTATTCATTTAACTTCTATTTCTCATGAATTTGCAACCTCAATTTCTCTTGAACTTGTTATTTCTGTTTTTCTTGAAGTTGTAACTTATATTATCTTCCATTTCTCTTGATCTTTTAACTTTCATTCTACATTCTTCTGCTTCTTTTTTGCTTGAACTTTTATCTCCATTTCGCATGAACTTTGAAGTTCTGTCTCTCTTTTATCTTCTATTTTCTTGAACTCGTAATTTATATTTCTCTTAAACCTGTATTTCCACTTCCCTTTAACTTCTATTTCTCTTGAACTTTTTTCTTGTATTTCTTTTGATTTTTTTTCTCAATTTCTTTTATCTTCTTGATATTTGTATCTTGTATTTGTCTTAAACTTTCAACTGATATTTCTCTTAAACTTTTAACTGATATTTCTCTTAAACTATTAACTGATATTTCTCTTAAACTATTAACTTACATTTTTATTGAACTTTTAACTTGTATTTATATTGAACTTGTATCTGCATCGATTCATGTATACAGGAGTTAAGTCAAAACCTTTAGGATTTTGACATTTGATTGACGGTGTAATTAAATAAATTGTAACGGATTTCTTTTCCTTTTTCTTAACTTTCAGATGTGAAAAACTACCCAGTAAATTTGAAAATAAAAACTGACGCAAAGTTCACAGACGAGTTAAAAAATGAGACATCCCCAATATACACAGATTATTCCGAGAGGTTCAAAACAGCAGTAAGTTTTTTTTATCTGTCATTTATCATCATATTGATCCGAAGCTATCGTATCGACTGTCTTGACTATGCTACGTGTGACGTTCTACAAGAAAAACAACTCGTCAAAAACGGTCATTATGAATTTTTCGTTAAAACTTCTTTAAAATTTAGAGACATGACTGTGTCCCTTAACGTATTTGACATTCTCAAGTAAAAACATCCCACCGTTAATTTTTCAATGCAAAGAGACTATTGAAAAAGCTTACTAAAATTGTGCTTGTTATGCTTTTGTCGTAGGTGTAAGAAATACTGTAGGGATTTAAGCAAACTAAACGGCAAATTGTAGAGAAATATGTCTCTATATGTTTAATTAACAGAACGCTCTGTTTTAAATAAATCCTTTAAAAAAAGTTCAGTTTCATACATAGTAAATAGTAATATCGTAGCCTACACGTAGTTTAGAAATATTTCCAGGTATAATATACGAAACATTAAATAATAAAATTACACATACTGCCTTTTTATACAAGATGTATTTTATGTACATTTTAGTTTGGTTTGTTTGGATTTCGTTTCTCTATGAGCTTTGCCATCCGTGATCGTGGTAAATTGTATAACACTTTTAGTTCTAGGTCATTTATATTATTGACCAATCGAAATTCATTCGTTGACGTAGTATTGCTTAACATTGTTTTTGATAGGTTATTATAACATATTACGTAATCAGGTCAAAATTCGTCTGAACAATATTTCAACCAATATGTTGGACAGAGAAGTAACCCGCGGTATAAACACGAAATTTAAATGCAGAATAAAAAGTCAATTTGCAATTTTGACGTTATACGCAGTTAACGATTTCGGTTTCAAGCATTTGACGGACATTGGAATGATGCAAACGGGAGACATACAAGACTGAGATAAACACAAACAGATCCCTATATAATGTATAAAAAGCCTTGAAGGGTGGGAATTATAGTTAGATTGAGCCCAGCGTCCATTGTATGATTTTTATTTCAGCTAAAAAGATTATATGATGGTGTTCCGGGCGTAGATAAAATAGTTATTAAAGGTTTCAGGTAATATATACAAAAAAGTGTGCCTTTTTTTCAATACTTCTATTTAAATACAGTTATCTAATGGGGAAATAAAACTAAATTTAAAATCAATTTAAGTGATATACCAATCAGTTGAACTTGGAAAACTAAAAACATCTTATAAGGTCCCTAATAAAACTTAGTGTATTTGCGATCAAGTTTTTGTCAAACACTTCAATATGTTTGGATATTTTTATATATACCGTTTTCAGAAGTAGGACGAATAACTGTTCTTGATGCTTGATACAATGATACCAACTGTCTTCCTTGGTCAGAATAGATATCAGCAACATACATATAATATAATGTCAAGAAGCACAAGATATATGAATATACTATTTCCAATATTTATTAACTCAACGTTTCACGTGCTCATACAGGCAGCGTTATATACATATTAGAAATAGTATATCCATATATCTTGTGCTTCTTTACCTATGTCTATTTCTATATGTCTTATAAACAGCAGAATATAATGTCCTTTCTGAATTTGATATTTCAGCCAGGGAAGTCTCATTTGTCATTATGAGGTTTTATTTAATCTTGAAGTAACGTTCAAGGAGAGATTAACAGCTGATAGTATTACTGAAAAAATACAAATTAACCTGAACAAAACTGATATTTTGAATGAATTGCCTGGTGATTTGAACAAAGATTACGTAATTCACCAGATGTATAACTTCAGTAATTCAGGTAGAATTTACTATTTCAATTCGTACCTTCCTCGACTACTACTTTAGTTGATCTCTTGGTTCAGATTGTGTAGGACCTTAAACGTTAGAGAGTATAATGTCATATCTTAAAGTATGAAATGTTTTCTATTAAAGGTTATTTTCATTGTAGATATTGCCAAGCGATTTTCAGATCCATGTTTAGATGCCTGCCCTAGTAATTATAATTGTGTAAAATCATATACAAAGCCAATAAAATGGTATGTATTCTAGCAAAAAATCGTAAGGCTAACTTTAGAATTATAAGCCCAGCCATTAGCGCCACAGTCACCATTAAAAACCATCCTTCACAACACACAAGCATCAACAATAAGATCAGCAGCACCATTAACAATGATATAAGCTACACCATTGACGATAACATCAACACTATTAACAATTACATCAGCCATACCATCAATATATCAGCAACACCATTTACATAAACATCAGCAACACCACTTACAATAACATCGCAGCACCATTAACAATATCATCAGCAATACCATTATCAATAACATCAGAAATACCACCAACAATAATATAACCAACAACATTCACAAAAACTTTAGCAACACCATTAACAACGCCATCAGAAACACAATCAACAATAATATCAGCAACAGCATTAACAAAAACTATAGTAACACCATTAACAACACCATCAGCGACACGATTAACAATAATTTCAGCAACACCATTAACAATAACATCAGCAACATCTCTAACAATGATATCGCAACACCATTAACAATAATATAACCAACACCATTAACAAAAACTTTAGTATCACCCTTACCAACCCCATCAGCAACACCATAAACAATAATAACAGCAACACCAGTAACAATAGCATCAGCAATACCATCAACAATAATAACAGCAACACCAGTAACAATAACATCAGCAATACCATCAACAATAATAACAGCAACACCAGTAACAATAACATCACAACACCATTGACAATAATATAACCAACACAATTACCAAAAACTTTAGTATCAATATTAACAACGCCATCGGCAACACCATTAACAATAATATCAGCAACACCATTAACAAAAACTTTAGCAACACCATTAACAACGCCATCAGCAACACCATTAACAATAATACCAGCAACACCAGTAACAATAACATCAGCAATACCATCACCATAATATCAGCAACACCATTAACAATAACATTAGCAACATATCTAACAATGACATCGCAACAACATTAACAATAACATCAGCAAATCATTTAACAATAACATCAGCAGCACCATTAACAATAACATCAGCAAACCAATTAAAGGGGCCCAGGCTTTATTTGTTTCGGACAATCATCCGACAGCCTCAAACACATGAAATCTTTTGGTTAGCTAATCAGAAATAGTCTACAGAGCTTACCTTTGAAATTTGAGCCTTCAAATCCATGTGTATCCATAATTATCCGTGTTTGAAAAATCATAATGACTTAAGAAATTACGAACGTCCCACCATATTGGAAAACGGTTAGTCTTGATAATGAAAGAGTTATCCTTCCCGTCGTGCAATAGCGGTCATCTATATAAACAGACTACAACGCATTTTTCAATTGTAGACTTTGTCAACTGGGTACACAATTTTCAGACTGACTGGAGACCAGCCGCGTACAGCACGGAAAAAAATGAAAAGTTAAATTTTTTGTTTGAGGTAGATTTCAAGGTATTTTGCGATTTTCTTAGAGCTTGAATATTTCCGAGGACTGTTTAAATGTAACAAAGGCCCAAACAACCCCTAAAAATCAAGTCAGGGCCCCTTTAACAATAACATCAGCTATACCATCGATATATCAGCAGTACCATTAACAATAACATCAGTAAACCCATTAACAATAACATCAGCTATACCATCGATATATCAGCAACACCATTAACAATACATTCGCAACACCACTTACAATAACATCAGCAGCGCCATTAACAATAACATAAGCAACACCACTTACAATAACATCAGCAGCGCCATTAACAATAACATCAGCAACACAATTAACAATAATATAACCAACACCAATAACCTTATTAGCTCTTACCACCATTCTCCTCGCCCACTGCAACGCCCTATCATCCACCAACGCCAAGCATTCCACTTCTCATCGACTACTACTGCTGCCCAGTACTAACAAATTCCAGCGAGCTATAGAAGCCAAAGCCCACCACACATAGGACTACAATAGCCATTCCATCCCATCACTATTATTTCTAGAAAGAATCATGCATGTGAACCGAAAGAAAGATATATATATTTACACAAGTACATGCGTATCAGATGGACACAAATTGTACTTAACATAACACACACGAGATGAACAGACATCAAAATAATACACTCAAGGGAAAAAGAAGAAAAACGCTAGCAGTTTCCTGTAGTCAGCAACGGAAAATGTAACAATTTGCTCTATGCCTTTTTTCAGCATTAGGATAGGATATACTGGTACGGAGTGTGTGGTGCCACTAACAGATTCTATATCTCTACATGATCAAATCACCATTATAGTTAGTAGCGTAGTAGGTGTAATCGGCTTGATATTGATCATTATAATCAGTATCTGTGTTTATCACATAAATAAATACAAGGGGTATGTTTATATTTCTAAAGTTACTTTTAACAGATTATGAGCATGAACTCAACTAATCGATTTGCAAGCGACATATTCAAAATCTACAAGTTCAATTGCTCATCATCCAGACTAACGTTCGTCAGAGCTGGATGATAGAAGCTATCATACTCATTGCGCTTGTAGCGGCGATTGCTCATTTTAGAAATCAGGACGTACTATAAGATTCAAGACCCCTTTTTTCCACACGATTTATATTTGAAAGCTCACGCATGGCTTGGAGAAACAGGTTAAAACCATTACCAAAAATGACAAACTAAATGTTACTTATATTTTAAATTTAAGCTCGAAGACTGACGCCAAACTTCATCATGATCACAACTACAGGTTCGTAAGGAGACATTTAAGATCGTGGTTTATGGGATCATAAAACTACGCCTCGTGTGCTGCTGGCTGTGCACGTCAAAGATCGACAGTAGGAAATCACAAAAAGAGTAATCTAATAACGCTGTCCTGGCAAAATTTTCCCCATGGCACAATGCTTTGCCCGCCTTCATTAGACCAGTGAATTAGTGCAAAGGTGTGATCGTGGTGACACTTGTTGCACTGATTCTGTTACGTAGGGAGAATTATAAACCTGTGCTTACAGGCCTACATTTAAGGCTTATTTTTAGTAAAATTGCAAAAAACACTGAAAATCTGAATTTTGCAATAAAAAAATGCAAATGCACTTTAAGAGCTAAGATAACATCTTCAGAATTCCAAACTCAAGCAGAAAACTTTCGAGATTTGTTAATTTAGAGAATCTTTGTCATACGTATTCATTTCTAGGTCATCAAAAGAGCTGCACGATCGTAATTCAAATTATCGATCAGGAAAAGGTCAAGAAAACTCGTTTATGAATGACAGAAATCGTGCGGATCCAACAGTATTCGGCAGAGCTTGGAGTAGCGCGGGTAACTATGAAGAAATTTCAGAACAAAATGCCCGAATGGCAAGAGGAGCCGATTGGGGGTATGAAAAGCCTCACATCGATAGATACGAGATGGTATATTCGCCAAGCAGGCGTGAGGACAGACGACGGGATAGTAGAACAGATTACATCACGCCAACTGCTAGAATCTACGACGAAGCCGATCTCCATTACCAGGAGATTCGGGACCCCTACTCTCATGCAGAAGAGGTAATTCTTTTTTTTTCTTATAAAAATTTAAAAAACAATACGTCCGAAGCTGTCAAGTTAATGGCATATAACATAACTAAGCACCAAGCTTTATTGCGTCTTCATCTACGACTACCACACTAGAAAATTTTTAAGCCAATAGCCTTGCAAAGCCTTAAGATCTTTGATCAAAATGGGTCCAATTCAAACACCTAACGCTATCAATATTCAATATGTTTTATCCGTCCAGTTTTCGATCTACCAACCAACCAGCCCACGAAGAGGAGATGCCATGAACGCTGATTTACGCATGCAACCGGAGGTGTACCCGGATTACCCGTATTAAGAAAAGAGATCTTCACAAGAATTAGGTTTATATCAGATATTAATCCATTAGTTTTCACAGTTGACTACAGTTTCCCTGTCATAGGGGCATATCTAGAATGATAGGTGTTTCTCCATGGCCAAGTCCCCGGTGCCGAATTCCCCTAAGGATGGGGTCTGTGATACTTGAGGCCCATTTTGAAGCCAACGGATTTCAGATAGTGCACGTTCCCCAAAAAACCGGAAAAGCCCCGTTACGACGACGACAAAATTGACTGAAAGTGTGTTGACGTCGTCATAAGCTTTATGAAAACATCAGACATCGTGACGTGGTATTCACTATTTGTCGAAATGACCGCCGAGTTATGGCGCAAATAAAAGGGTAGCGATTAATTTTTCAAATTTTCACATCAGGTTCTGGCCGATCAGTAATTACATGTTTAATGGGTTTTTTTATGCATTACAGTTTGCTATTCGCCGACCAACTCTCCAATTTTGAACATAGTGAGTGATTTTATTTCGTCAACTTCCAGAATATACCCAATTTTGTTTGATTGAAGATTGGCTTTAAAATCCACATGATATGCTTGCCTAATACCTACACCAATGAGGTGGGACGAAGAAAATTTATAATTAGCTAATATCAGCTCAGTCGGTTATAGCGTCGGTTCTTTACAGTTATGACGTCATTTGCTTGGTTCACTCATAATTCCAGTCAATAAACAGGTACGGACAATCCTGGATAGACTGGTGCAATATAGTTGTTATAAGATTATGTCGTTCCGATACGACAATTAATAAAGGATCTGAAAGTATTGATCCTTTTATCCTTCGTTGATCGTCTTGTAAACAAATGACTGTGACCAATTTATCTTGTAACCTACCTTTTTAGTGTGACTAATTTATCTTGTAACCGACCATATAAGTGTGACCAATTTATCGTGTAACGGACCATTAGTGTGACTAATTTATCTTGTAACCGACCATATTATTGTGACCAATTAGCTTGTAACTAACCAAATTAGTGTGACCTATTTATCTTGTAACCAACCATATAAGTGTGACCGATTTATCTTGTAACCGACCATAATAGTGTGACTAATTTAATTTGTAACCGACCATATTAGTGTGTCTAATTTATCTTGTAACCGACCATATTATTGTGACCAATTATCTTGTAACTAACCAAATAGTGTGGCCGATTTATCTTGTAACCGAACATAAAAGTGTGACAAATCCATCTTGTAACCGACCATTTTAGTGTGACTAATTTATCTTGTAACCTACCATATTAGTGAGACTAATTTATCTTGTAACCGACCATTTTAGTGTGGCCAATTATCTTGTAACTAACCAAATTAGTGTGACCAATAACTGTGTGATTAGTTAGTGTGATCCGTTGGTGTGACCAATTAGTGTCTGACCAAATTAAAGCGAAATATATTATTTATCTAGCACAGTTTGAACATTAATAAAAGTATTTGAAATGAGTTGACTGTTGGAAAGAGTTACGGAACCAATGGACATAGAAACAGGGGAAGTCACTCCATAATTCTGACATGAAATGGCTGAAGGAGAATGGTCTTAATGCATCTTCAAGGCATGCTTTGTATTATAGGCCTTCCCACAATCATCACATTTATAAGTTACAGTTGCTCTGCCGATTGAAAACCTGCCCACATACATCACATATATACTTTTTCTGCCCTGCAGAATGGATGTCTAAGTGCTGTTTATAAATGAACTTGGAAGCAAATGTTTTGAGACGGTGATCACAACGGTATGGTCTTTCTCCCGAATGCCTTCGCAAATGTATTTGTAACTGAGTCAACTGGATAAAACCAGTGGCTACATAAATAGGGCTTCTCACCAGTATGAACTAGCAAGTGTCTGTTTAAATTTTGAGCTGTTTTAAATACCTTACTACAAATATCACATTTGAGGACTTTGATTCCATAGTCTTTGTTACTGGAACACGATTTTGTACAAAAGCCCCAACTGTGTGTCTCTTCACTTTGGATTGGTTGTTGACCATCTGTAACATTGCATCTTTCGGATTTGTTCGGAATTGAATTCTGATAACAGAACACAACTAAAACCAATCTATAGACAAAGGGTCGGCAACAAATAACAGAACACTACAAACAGCAATCTGTAGATCAAAGACAGCAACAAATAAAAGAGCACACAATTCTCCGAACCGCAATGCACGGGCTCACAGTATTATAAGGGTATACAATCATTTTCTTTTCATACATGCAGATAAGAACAAACATATATTGAATGTTTATCTTATTGGACCTTCGTCCTATTTTGTTATCAGACTTCCTATTTGTAGATAATATGCTAGTATCTATGTAGACTTTTTTCATTAAATATGAACAATACGCCCTTGAAAACAGGTCCATGATGTAGTTTCCTTAGGAATTTTCATTATTTGTTCAGTAGATGAAACAAAATGTAAGTTTTTCTTTTTTGTAATGATTTATACAAATTTTATTGTACTGTATTTTGGAAATGAGGTCACTGAATTGACGAGTAGATGCCAATGAATAGCCAAGTGGTTGCCTATGAATTGCCAGGTGGTTGCAAATGAATTGTCGAAAAGATGCCAATGAATTATCGAATAGTGGCCACAGAATTGTCTAGTAGATACCAATAAATTGTCGAATGGAGGCCATTGAATTGTCGAATAGTGGCCACTTAATTGTCGAGTAGATGCCACTGAATTGTCGAGTAGATGCTAATGAATTGTCGAATAGTGGCCTCTGAATTGTCGAGTAGATGCCAATGAATTGTTGAATTTTGGCCGCTGAATTGTCGAGTAGAGACCACTGAATTGTCGAATAGAGGCCACTAAATTGTCGAGTAGATGCCAATGAATTGTCAAGCCACTGAATTGTCGAATAGAGGGACTAAATGGTCGAGTAGATGCCAATGAATTGTCCAGTAGATGCTAAAGAATTGTCAAGCTACTGAATTGTCGAATAGAGGTCACTGAATTCTCGAGTAGATGCCAATGAATTGTCAAGCCACTGAATTGTCGAATAGAGGTCACTGAATTGTGGAGTAGATGCCACTGAATTGTCAAGTGGATGCCAATAGATTTTCGAATAGAGTTCACATGCAATTCATTTTCTATTTTTAAGGACAAAGTTCGATTGGTCGATTGACTTGATTCTCAAAAAAGGAAATAATTAGCAGAGCTTAAGAGTAATAGTGTTCACAGATCACCATCGGAAGTTAAGTCCTCAAATCCGTGTATTTTCGGATTTATGCGCGTTCATCAGTTAAAAACCACGTTCATTTCTATATAGACTATATTATTCTATAACACATTTGAATCTTTATAGCTATAAACTGAATTTTTTTACATTAAAGGGATACTTGTTCATCAACACCGAGAAGAGTGATATTGACGGTTTCCATCATTATAGGATTAATATCAATAACAATCGGAGTGCCTTCAACATCAGTTCCATCATTAGATCTAAATCCAACACCAACAATCATATCGCCCTTAAAGCCAGTTATTACAATAGCTTCACAGTTCACTAATTCACAAACTACTGATTCATTGACAACTACATCCAGTTTGTCAACCAGTTTTACTTCAAATTTGTTACCAAGTTTTACTTCAAGTTTGGCAGTAGGTTTGGGAACAAGTTTCACTTCAAGTGTTACACCAAATGTTAAATCACGTTTGATCTCAAGTCTGTCACCAAGTTTTGTACCAAGTATTACTTCAAATATGCCATCAAGTTTGACATTAAATTTGGCAGTAGGTTTGACAAAGAGTTTGACATCAGGTCTTACACCCACTTTAACACCAAATTTGTCACCCAGTTTGAAATCAGGTGTTACTTCAAGTGTTAAACCAAATTTGTCACCAAGTTTGACATCAAGTTTGTCACCAAGTTTGACATTAAATTTGGCAGCAGGTTTGACAACGAGTTTGACATCAGGTCTTACACCTACTTTAGCACCAAATTTGGCAACAAGTTTGAAATCAGCTTTTACTTCAAGTGTTAAACCAAATTTGTCACCAAGTTTGACATCAAGTTTGTCAGCAGACCTGACATCAAGTTTGTCAGCAGATCTGACAGGAAGTTTGTCAGCAGACCTGACATCAAGTTTGTCAGCAGACCTGACATCAAGTTTGACATCAAGTTTGGCAGCAGACCTGACATCAAGTTTGTCAGCAGACCTGACATCAAGTTTGGCACCAACTATAGCATCAACTGGTGGACAGATCACAACCTCAATCCAAACTACTCCACAACCTGATATTATCGAACCAGTGATAGGTAATTGTTTATATTTTTTATCACGAAATTTATTATGCCTTTTTTATCTATTGACCTTCTGATGTTCACTCTTCAACTTTTAATATATTAACCCTTTTATTGACCTTTCGTTTCTCTTTAACTTATATCTTCTATTTCTCTTGAACTTTCAACTCCAATTTCTCTTGAACTTGTTATTTCTGTTTTGCTTGAAGTTGTAACTTATATTTCTCCTGAACTTTTATCTTCCATTTCTCTTGATCTTTTAACTTTCAATCTACATTCTTCTGCTTCTATTTTGCTTGAACTTTTATGAACTTTGAAGTTCTGTCTCTCTTTTATCTTCTATTTTCTTGAACTCGTAATTTATATTTCTCTTAAACTTGTATCTTCCACTTCCCTTTAACTTCTATTTATCTTGAACTTTTTTCTTGTATTTCTTTTAATCTTTTAACTTCTATTCCTCCTAAACTTTTAACTTCTATTTCTCTTGAACTTGCAACTCCAATTTCTCTTGAACTTGTTATTTCTGTTTTTCTTGAAGTAGGAAGAAGGAATACAATTTGACGTTTGATTGGCCTGACGGTGTAATTATTAAATACATTTTTGATTTCTTTTCCTTTTTCTTAACTTTCAGATGTGAAAATCTGCCCAGTAATTTTGAAAATAAAAACTAACGCAATGTTTACAGACGAGTTAAAAAATAAGTCATCCGATATATACAGAAACTATTCCGCGGCGTTCCATACAGCAGTAAGGTTTTTTTTTTATCTGTCATTTATCATCATATTGATCCGAAGCTATCGTATCGACTGTCTTGACTATGCTACGTATGGCGTCCTACAAGAAAAACAACTCGTCAAAAACGGTCATTATGAATTTTTCGTGGAAATTTCTTTGCTCTTATTTCTGAAAAGTATATACTAAAATTTAGAGACATGACTGTGTCCCTTAACGTATTTGACACTCTTAAGTAAAAACATACCATCGTTGATTTTTCAATGCAAAGAGACTATTGAAAAAGCTCACTAAAATTGTGCTTGTTACGCTTTTGTCGTAGGTGTCTCTATATGTTTAAGCTGTTTAATTAACAATACGCTCTGTTTTAAATAAACCCTTTAAAACAAGTTCAATTTTCATACACAGTAAATAGTAATATCGTAGCCTACATGTAGTTTAGAAATATTTTCAGGTATAATATACGAAACATTAAATAATAAAATTACACATACTGCCTTTTTATACAAGATGTATTTTATGTACATTTTAATTTGGTTTGTTTGGATTTCGTTTCTCTATGAGCTTTGCCATCCGTGATCATGGTCAATTGTATAACACTATTAGTCTAGGTCATTTAAAGCATTGACTTAAATCATTGACCAATCAAAATTCATTCTTTGACGTAGTATTGCTTAACATTGTTTTTGATTGGTTATTATAACGTATTACGTACTCATGTCAAAATTCTGAACAGTATTTTAACCATTATGTTGGGCAGAGAAGTAACCCGCGGTATAAACACGAAATGTAAATGCAGAATGAAAAGTCAATTAGCAATTTTGACGTTATACGCAGTTAACGATTTCGGTTTCAAGCATTTGACATTGGAGTGATGCAAACGGGAGACATACAATACTGAGATAAACAATAATGTATAAAAAGTCTTGAATTATAGTAAGATTGAGCCCAGCGTCCATTGTATGATTTTTATTTCAGCTTACAAAGTTATATGCTGGTGTTACGGGCGTAGATAAAATAGTTATTAAAAGTTTCAGGTACTATATACAAAAAAGTGTTCCTTATTTTTGAATACTTAGATTTAAATACAGTTATCTAATGGGGAAATAAAACTAAATTTGAAATCAATTTGAGTGATATACCAATCAGTTGAACTTGGAACACTAAAAACATCTCATAAGGTCCCTAATAAAACTAAGTGTATTTGCAATCAAGTATTTGTCAACCAATTGAATATGTTTGGATATTTTTATATTCCGTTTTCAGAAGAAGCACGAAAAACTGTACTTGATGCTTGATACAATGATACCAACTGTCTTCCTTGGTCAGAATAGATATCAGCAACATAATATAACGTCAAGAAGCACAAGATATATGAATATACTATTTCTTATTAACTCATACAGGTAGCGTTATAATATAAATATTAGAAATAGTATATCTATATATCTTGTGCTTCTTTACCCATGTCTATTTCTATATGTCTTATAAACAGTATAATATAATGTCCTTTCTGAATTTGATATTTCAGCCAAGGAAGTCTCATTTGTCATTATGAGGTTTTATTTAATCTTGGACATACGTTCAAGGAGGGATTAACAGCTGATAGTATTGTTGAAAAAATACAAAATAACCTGAACAAAACTGATATTTCGAATGATTTGCCTGGTGATTTTAACAAAACATACTTTTCTGACCAGATGCATAACTTCAATAATTCAGGTAGGATTTACTGTTTAAATTCGTACTTTCCTCGACTACTACTTTAGATCTTGGTGCAGATTGTGTAGAAGCTGAAACGTTAGAGAGTAATGCCATTACTAAATTATTAAATGTTTTCTATTCAAGGTTATTCTCATTGTAGATATTGCCAAGCGATTTTCAGATCCATGTTCGGATGCCTGCCCCAGTAATTTTAATTGTGTTAAATCATACACAGCAAAGTCTATTAAATGGTATGTATTTTAGCAATCAATCGTAGAGCTAACTTTTGAACTATGAGTCATCAGAGTACAAAAACCACCATTAAAACATACAAAATCATTAACAATATGATCAGCAGCACCATTAACAATAACATCGGCAACAGGGGCGCGGGAACAAATTTTAGGTTGGGGGGGGGGGGGGGGCAAACTATTTCAAAGTCAAAAAACTGTTATCATTCATATACCTTATTTCAAAATTAATCGAATTACGGGAGATAACTCAAAAGAGTTAAGACAACAATTATTATTTATTCAAATAATTTGATCGTGATAGAGAAACTTATATTCTTTGATTGTATTACCAGCTTCGAAGGTTAAAAAACCAAGGAAATTTACAAATAAGGCCTTATGGAACAATTACATATTTAGGCTACCCGGTACATATAATTATTTTATTTCAAATTTTGCCCCCCTCCCCCTCTGTTCCCGCGCCTATGATCGGAAAACCCATTAACAATAACATCAGCAAACCCATTAACAATAACATCAGCAAACCCATTAACAATAACATCAGCTATACCATCAACAATAACATAAGCACCACCACTAACAATAACATTCGCAACACCAATAACCCTATTAGCTCTAACCTTCATTCCCCTCGCCTACATCTATCCCACCATTATTATTGCTAGAAAGAATCCTGCATGTGAACCGAAAGGCCGCGCAAAGATTGCAAAGAAGAGGCAGTAAATCTTTGTGACATATGTATCAGACGGAAAAATTATACTTTTTTGGTTAAGTGCAAAACACACACTAGATCAAAATACATACATATTCATAAAGAAAAGAGAAGAAAAACGCTAGCAGTATCCTGTAGTCAGCAACGGAAAATGTAACAATTTGCTCTATGGCCTTTTTCAGTTGTAGGATAGGATATACTGGTTCGGAGTGTGTGGTGCCACTAACAGATTCTATATCTCTACATGATAAAATCACCATTATAGTTAGTAGTGTAGTTGGTGCAATCGGCTTGATTTTGATTGTTATGATCGGTATCTGTGTTTATAACAGAAATAAACACAAGGGGTATGTTTATATTTCAAATTATTTTAGAATTCAGCTTCAACATAAGCTACTTGAAATGGATTATGCGCATAAACTTAACTATACGATTTGCAAGCGACTTCCTTAAAATCTCAAGTAGACTCGTTCAATCACTCATTATCCGACTCACGCTCGTCAGAGCTGGATGATAGAAGCTTTCATATTCATTGCGCTTGTAGTGGTTGCTCATTATAGAAATCAAAGCGTACTCTAAGATCCAATAATACCCCTTTTTCCACTCGTAACGATAAACGAAATGAATACGTTACTTATGTTTGAAATTTTATATCGAAGACTGACACTAAACTTCATGATGATGCCAACAACAGGTTCGTATTGAGACACTTAAGATAGTAGGTTGTGGGACAATAAACCGACGCCTCGTGTGCTACAAACTGTGCACGTTAACGATCCCTCGACAGTTTGAAATCGCAAAAAGAGTAGGCTAATGCCGCTGTCCTGGCACAATTTCGTCCATTGCACAATGCTTTGTCCGTCTTCATTAGACTCCACTCATTTCATTTTTGTTTTCAAGATCGTGGTGACACTTTATAAGTCATCGCTGCACTGGTTCTTTTACGTAGGGAGAATTATACACCTATGCTATTTTTAGTGAAATTGCAAAAACCACTGAAACACATCTTCAGAATTCCTTTAATCTCAAGCAGTAAACTTACGAGATTTGTTAATTTAGAGAATCTTTGCCATACATATTCTTTTCTAGGTCATCAAAAGATCGTAATTCAAATTATAGATCAGGAAAAGGTCACGAAAACTCGTTTATGAATGACAGAAATCGTGCGGATCCAACAGTATTCGGGAAAGCTTGGAGTAGCCCTGGTAACAATGAAGAAATTTCAGAACAAAATGCCCGAATGGCAAGAGGCGCGGATTGGAGGTATGAAAAGCCTCACAGCGATAGATACGAGATGGTATATTCGCCAAGCAGGCGTGAGGACAGACGACGGGAAAGTAGAGCAGATTACATCAATCCAACTGCTAGAATCTACGACGAAGCCGATCCCCTGCTACCAGGAGATTCGGGACCCCTACTCTCATTCAGGAGAGGTAATTCTTTTTTATTTTCTTATAAAAATTCTAAAGGCAAAACGTCCGAAGCTGTAAATGTTGATGGCATACAATATTACTACAGCATCAAACTTTATTGCGTCTTCATCTTAAAGCTACCTCACTAGAAAATTTGTAAACCAATAGCCTTACAAAGCCCTCAATATCTTTGATCAAAATGGGTCCAATTCAAACACCTAACGCTATCAATATTCAATATTTTTTATCCGTCCAGTTTTCGATCTACCAACCAACCAGCCCACGAAGAGGGGATGCCATGAACGCTGATTCACGCATGCAACCAGAGATGTACCCGGACTACCCGTATAAAGAAAAGAGATCTTCACAAGAAGGTAGGTTTATTTCAGATATTAATTCCCCATAAGGTTTTTACAGTTGACTACAGTTTCCGGTCACAGGGAAATATCTAGAATGCTAGAATGATTCTCCATGGCCAAGTCCCCGGTGCCGAATTCCCTTCAGAATGGGGTCAGTGTTACTTGAGGCCCCTTGAAGCCAACGGATTTCAGATAGTGCACGTTCACCGGAAAAGCCCCGTTAAGACGACGATAAAAATGAATGAAAGTGTGTTAACGTCGTCATAAGCTTTAAGGAAACATCAGACATCGTGACGTGGTATTCACTATTTGTCTAAATGACCGCCGAGTTATGGCGCAAATAAAAGGGTAGCGATTAATTTTTCAAATTTTCACATCAGGTTCTGGTCGATCAGTAAATACATGTTTAATGGGTTTTTTTATGCATTACAGTTTGCTATTCGCCGACCAACTCTCCAATTTTAAACATAGTGAGTGATTTCATTACGTCAACTTCCAG
Organism: Nipponacmea schrenckii; assembly: GCA_030562195.1. Lineage (NCBI taxonomy): Eukaryota > Metazoa > Mollusca > Gastropoda > Lottiidae > Nipponacmea > Nipponacmea schrenckii. The sequence goes on from CM060203.1 coordinate 15,345,746, forward strand.
AATATAGGCCTACACAATTTTTTTTGATTGAAGATTGGATTTAAAATCCATATTATATGCTTGCCTAATACCTACGACACCATTGAAGTCGGACGAAGAAAATTATTTTTGAAAGCAATTTATGATATTACTTGAGGCTTTACTCCAGTTCATCACAGTCGGTTAGAGCGTTCTTTACAGTCACGGCGTCATTTGATTTGTTGCAAAATTCCAGTCAATCTAGCTATAAATAGGTACGGATAATCCTGGAAAGATTGGTATCCTTGTAAAAATAGTGTTGTTATATTGTCCGATACGACAATATTGAACCTTTGATCCTTTGTTAATCATCTTGTAAATAATGACTGTGACCAATTTATTTTGTAACAGACCATTTTAGTGTGACCAATTTATTTTGTAACTAACCAAATGAGTGTGACTTTTTAGTGTGACTAATTCATATCTTAACTAATCAACTTAGTACTACCATTTTATCTTGTAACCGACGATATTATTGTGACCAATTATCTTATAACTAACCAAATAAGTGTGACTAATAAGTATGTGATCCATTAGTGTGACCAATTAGTGTCTGACCAATTAGTATATATAAAGCGAAGTATATTACTTATCTAGCACAGTTTGAACCTTTATAAAAGTATTTGAAATGAGTTGATTGTTGGAAAGAGTTACGGCACCAGTGGGCATTGAAATAGGGGAAGTAACTCCATAATTCTGACATGAAGTGGCTGAAGCAGAATGGTGTTTGTGCATCTTCAAGGCATGCTTTGTACTATAGGCCTTCCCACAATCATCACATTTATAAGGTTTGGAGTCATTATGTAGTTGTATATGACGACGACAGTTGCTCTGCCGATTGAAAACCTGCCCACATACATCACATATATACTTTTTCTGCCCTGCAGAATGGATGTCTAAGTGCTGTTTATAAATGAACTTGGAAGCAAATGTTTTTAGACAGTGATCACAATGGTATGGTCTTTCTCCCGAATGCCTTCGCAAATGTATTTGTAACTGAGTCAACTGGATAAACCCTTGTCCACAGTGGCTACATAAATAGGGCTTCTCTCCAGTATGAACTAGTAAGTGTCTGTTTAAATTTTGAGCAGTTTTAAATACCTTACTACAAACATCACATTTGAGGACTTTGATTCCATAGTCTTTGTTACTGGAACACGATTTGGTACAAAAGTCCCAACTGTGTGTCTCTTCACTTTGGATTGGTCGTTGAAAATCTATAACATTGCATCTTTCTGAATTGTTCTGAATTGAATTCTGATTGAAATGAGGATGAGAATTTAAAGGTTCTTCATTAACATCAACCGAAGTATTGTCATCAGTTGCAAAATTTGTGTCCATGAAGCAGTCTTCCACTTTTCTTTTATGGAAGCTATGAAGATGTTTTGCCAATCTGAACTGTGAAGTGAAGGTCCTCCCACAAAGTTGACAATGGAGCCTCCTATGTGGAAAAGACCATGGTTCATTCTGTTTAGCTCTAAATGTTCCTCTTTGCGACTTTCTCTTTGGTTTCATTTTACAAGTCTCAGGAGGAGTGTGCTGTGTCAGAATTGATTTTGATGCTTCAGTATCTTCCTGGTCTTGAGGAACATTTCTGGAAGCCTGAAAGAGATATCTCAAAATTAAAGTGAACTCAATAACTGGAAACACATTGTGGCACTGTTTAACCAGTTGTCGAAAATCATAACTCACTGCAAGTATCAGTAGAATTGCTGGAATTACACATTAACAAAACTCCTTCATGGTCCTTTAAGCTACAATGGAACCTCAGGCAAATGCCAAACCAAATTTCAGACAAGCATGAATTAAATTACAGGAGAGGAGTATTACACGATAATAAAAACCTTTTTACAAACCTCTTCACAGTTTTCAGGTGTTTGATGTATCTCAACAATTTCGTTATCAACGTTTTCAATTTCAACTTTACATCTAAATATACAAAAAGTTACCAAATTTAATATCATACAGTACACAACATGCCTGATTTGTTTCATTAGGAGAAAATTGATGGAAGCGCACACGTGACAAAAATTGATGTAGGGGGATTATTACGGTATGACTAAACTTCAAAACATTCTTTCCAAAACATCAGAGTTTGGCGAATATGATTAATATAAAAGAAATGAAATGAATGGAGTTTTACCGTCCTAATCTTTGCACCTTATGGGCTAATGATGTTTAGAAGCAAGGAGCACACATAAGTAACATGTGTTGATCATTATGTGCCCATGTATTAAAGAAGTGTGTATTCATTTCATAAGTCTTGTACTATATTTAATAAATAGATTTAAAAGCCCTACACCGTCTGAGGTGTGCAAAATCCCCACTAAACAAGTCCGAGTTTCTCTGTCTCTACTCCAGTTTCTTACATTCAAAATAGCAAGGGATTAGGCGGGAATGGACGGAGATATTTTGGTCTGTATTTGACCCATAAACCTCTTAAAAACCATAGTGCAATAAATATTCAACCCTGAATGTTACAATACAAACCTGTCATACAAGCTGGATAAATTAAGAGAGACAGAAATCTCTAATAACTCTTCCCATATTGACATATCATTAGTTTTTATAGCTCCAGTATATAGCCATCTAATAAATATTTCACTTGTTGTCCTTCTATAACCTTTATAACACAAAAAATAGAGTTTTACATTATGGTACTGTTGTGCTTAAGATTTGGTTCAAACAATTGTGCTTTAATGGAAATTTAGGAGAAATTTTGTTTCCAAACTATCAGAAAAACTTTCATTTGTTATATTAAACTCAGTGATTAATTTTGTCCCATACTCAAGGTTGCCACTCTCAACAAGATGACTGAAATAAGAAACCACAACCATCATTTGTCTGACCAGGAGTAAACTATTCCAACACTCTGATTGTCTATGCTACAACCTGTCCTCCACTGGTACATACCTGATAAATCCAAGATTGACATTGTGTCAAGGTTTTTAATATTCCAACCATCATACCGTAATAACAATATAAACTTATGGCCACTCCTTTTAACTCCACCATTTAATAAAAATTCAAAATCACTAAAGAATAAAAATTAAGAATGGTAAATTATAACATTAAAATGAAAGTATCTTTACAACAAAATACAGCACAATTTTTATATTTCCTCTATAATAAAAAATTTCAGCCACCCAAAAAAAAAATTTTAATATTTCCTCTATAATAAAAATACAGCACAATTAAAATATTTGCTCTATAATAAAACTAAAGTACAATTATAATATTTGCTCTATAATAAAACTAAAGTACAATTATAATATTTCCTCTATAATAAAAATACAGCACAATTATAATATTTGCTCTATAATAAAACTAAAGTACAATTACAATATTTCCTCTATAATAAAAATACAGCACAATTATAATATTTGCTCTATAATAAAACTAAAGTACAATTATAATATTTCCTCTATAATAAAAATACAGCACAATTATAATATTTCCTCTATAATAAAACTAAAGTACAATTATAATATTTGCTCTATAATAAAAATACAGCACAATTTTAATATTTCCTCTATAATAAAAAAATACAGCACAATTTTAATATTTCCTCTTTTAAAAAAAAAAATACAGCACAATTTTAATATTTTCTCTATAATACAAAAATACAGCACAATTTTAATATGTCCCCTATAATAAAAATACAGCACAATTATAATATTTGCTCTATAATAAAACTAAAGTACAATTATAATATTTCCTCTATCATAAAAATACAGTACAATTTTAATATATGCTCTATAATAAAACTAAATTACAATTATAATATTTCCCCTATCATAAAAATACAGCACAATTATAATATTTGCTCTATAATAAAAATAAAGTACTATTAATATTGACTCTATAATAAAAATACAGTACAATTTTAATTTTCCTCTTTAATAAAAATACAGCACAATTTTGATATTTGGTCTATAATAAATATAAAGTACAATATTAATATTTACTCTATAATTAAAATACAGCACAATTTTAATATTTGGTCTATAATAAATATAAAGTACAATATTAATATTTCCTCTATAATAAAAATACAGAACAAGTTTAATATATTTTCCTCTATAATAAAAATACAGCACAATTTTAATATTTGCTCTATAACAAAAATAAAGTACAATATTAATATTTACTCTATAATTAAAATACAGCACAATTTAAATATATTTTCCTCTATAATAAAAATACAGCCTAAGTTTAATATTTCCTCTATAATAAAAATTCCGTACAATTTCAATATTTTCTATAATAAAAATACAGAACAATTTAATATTTTCTCTATAATAAAAATACAGCACAATTATAATATTTCCTCTATAATAAAAATACAGAACAATTTTAATATTTCCTCTATAATAAAAATACAGAACAATTTAAATATTTCCTCTATAATAAAAATACAGCACAATTGCAATATTTCCTATAATAAAAAAATACAGCACAATTATAACACTTCCTCTAAAAAAAGCAAAAGAAGACTTGGAGAAAATGAAATCTAAATTGACAATGTAATACCAGAAGCTCAAAATAAATTTTTGAGTGACACATTTCAGGTCTTAGTCTTGTTTTTGTTAAGCCTAAAATTACAAAGTGTCCTATATTTGAAAAAAATATTTAAATAACAAAACTTAAAAAAAAAATGAATAATTAAAGTAAGAAAAACACCCAAAAGATAAATAAGGTGTTCAAATAGCCTAATGAATAGGCTACATAGGGGCCTACCTGAATTTATCATCATTGTAGAAGTTGGGTAAATATTTCCACAGTTTTCTTCTGAAACTTTCAATATCCATGACATATATCTTTAAACAGTTTATATAAGGTGATGATCTTTGGTTTTAACAGTCTAAAATAGAAATATCAGAGTAAGATCATGTTCAGTCCAAATGCAGATCAAAAGAGTAGAAAAACACCCAGCAGATCCAGAATAGGATCCAGACCCTAACATCAAAATTCCTCAATAAAGTATCTGTTCCACCACAAGCCTGTTGTCCTACATCTGTAAGAATAAATACCTCCCTTCCCAAAATCTATTTTATGTAAATTTACAAGATATCAGTTATATCTTGAACCTTGTGCATCATATAACTCCTTATCAAGAATCAGTCTGTTCGAATATTCAGTGGCAGTCATTTATATCTGATGACATTCAATCAAGAAAATGATTGAGGGAATTTTTTTGCTCTTTAAAGTTAAAATTTGTACACCCTAAGCCTTCCAGAGCCTGGCACTGTTGCATTTTTGTACCTCTACCTTCCTATGCAGTTATCTATTTGATGCGTGTAGAGAGGTAGATTTACTTACATGTGTGTCCTGAATATACGTTCTTTTTTTTAATAAATTTGAAAGTGTTGACTGAAATTGCGGCCTCAATGGACTTACTCTTTTATCTGCATCAATAAACATAACTTGTATAAATAAACATAGCTAGTGTGTAAATGATGCGTAAAGTAAATTTGACCATAAACCTTGTCTACAATTTGAAGACAAATTACAGTCAATAACGTGGCTAAAGTAGAAGCGGCGTAGAAGCTATGGTTCTCTTTTGACTTTCCCTATTTATGTGAAGACTTTGAAAACTTTGTTCTATTTTGTTAAGTTTACTGATTTCTTTCGGACAAAAAGATCAACTTTACATAGCTTATACCATCCACTTCCATCTCTAAATAAATATTGTTTATTTCTTTATATACTACTTACTTTCCAATCTTTTACATTTGTTGTCTTTCGGGTAAACCATAATAAAATAAAAGTAGGACTTCCTGTAGTGTTTGCGGCGAGTAAAGTAGGTTTGACTTGCTGTCTTCACCTATATTTTCTATTCTTTTGGGCAATTTTCTGATTGATTGAGTAGAATTGCATCGACATCTAGTACTTTGTACTTAATTAATTTCACAGAAAATATAAGATGAAATAAGATGTTCAAATTTGGGTCAAGGGAGGCTATTTAGTTTTCAGAAAATTGACCCAGACCACAACAAATTCTTGCCGAATCATCGAAAATTAAAATTACATGATCCTATAATGTTCCGATTGATAAGGTTTTTTTTTTAGAAACACTCTTTATTTGGCATAGTTTTTCCAAAGTGTTGGTGGTTCGATGTAGGCTACTGGAAATTGTTCCTCATTAAAAACTACTAGTACATAGCGAGTCTTTTATGTGTAGAGAAGTAGCATGTTTATTTGTCAGACAAAAACAGTGATATGAATCAAACATAGAAGAAATTAATGGATTTAAAAATATTTTATTGTTTAGAATGTATGAGGAACAATGTTGAATTTCTGGACCAAAGCTTTGAATCTGAAATATAAATTTACATTAAAAAATCAACCTTGTCGACTACATTTTCAATCACAATTTCGCTTCTTTTTTCCCTTAAAATTTTTCTAGTATTGCTTTGTTCCAACGGAGTTCAGTTAAAGCCAACCAAAGCGCGTCATGTAATATCCCTTTTTTTATTTCTTGATAATAAAAAAATGACGAATCCCCGAGATTGGGGAGCTGTGTTGGGGAGCGAGGAAAGGAAACTTGGGTACTTACGATTTACAGACCAAAGGACATCCTGATCCTAAAATGTCAGCAGTAACAATGGTATGGCATTCTTTTTCGCATGCAGCCTCTGATGCGTCACTTCCGGCTTTGTTGGCAATAGCTTGAACGTGTTGCTTAAGAGTAGATAAATCAAAGATGTGCTTGAAATCTAAATTAAGAAAAAAGTAAAATTGAATGGTAGTCCAGCCCCGGTACACTAGCATCTCTCAAATTACCCACGGGAAAAATTAATGACCTGTGCCCCTCTCTAAATTTCCGTGATCCCCTCTTTTAATTAAACTCTTTCTTTATTTCAAATATTTTTCTTTAATACTAGCAGATCTGACTTCTCATCCGTAATGCCCTTCTATACCATAGGCTACAGGAATTTAGCCTATGGAAACCAAAACTTCTTCATTACCCACTCATTGACGTTGTCCGCCTCCATTATTCATTAATGGTCCACAGCTACAGAAGGGCAAGAAGTGCAATGTCCCATCAAAAAAAAAAAATAAATAACAATAATAGATTGCCCCTGAACAATGTAAGACAACCAACAAACATCAATACTTAAACCAACACCATTCCCCATTGCCCCAAAGCTGTTTTAGATACAGCCAAGTTGATTTTTAGTCCAAGAAAGACTTACCGTCAATAAAGAAACGCTTTTCAACAGAAGCACCGATGGCAATTGGCAATAAAACAAGGAAAACTACAGCGAATTTCATCTTTAATTACCTCTAAAATAAAATAAAAAATAAGCTCTGTTTTGATCTGAATAAATCAATGAAATTTTATCCATCCCCGATGTAATTCAAAATGCTTTTAAAGCGAGTAAACTTCGGTAGATGTCAAGTTAACCTCCACTTAAAGCAGTTTCTCAGACTAGGAGTGGTAGTTGTTGGTAGTTAACGTCCAGTGGAGACTGATATTACAAACTATGTAGTTGTTGCAGATGTCAAGTTAACGTTCGCTTCCAGCGGAGGCTTATATCGCAGACTGGGTAGTTGTTAGAGTTGGCAGTTGTAGATCTGGTCGGTTCAAATGAAAATGAACTGTAGGATCAATAGGAGACATATCTTTCTCTCCATACATGATATAGATTTTAAAGGGGGTTTACGTAATCATATATTGTGATAGATTCGCCATCTTTTCGACCAATCGTAGTCTTCGGAACAGGAATATTTCTTAATTTTAGCCTTCATCGACATGCTTTGAAATGCAAATTTATCTATGCCCACCACAAACCTAGCGTTTTAAGTCACCAATGGAAATATCAATAGAAATTAACAAACATCTGCAAAAATGAAATTGTACGAACCTGATTTCGATACTCTTAACTTAATTCGGAAAAAACAAATGATAAAAGCAATCATGCGCCTTTTATATGTCTTTGATTGCACCCCACGTGTGAAAAGTGACAACTGCATTTATACACAATCTAGATATCTTAATTTAGACTTGTCATGCTGTACCCCCACAAAACGATAAGCTTAGTTCATGCTCTACCTCGATATCGCGACCTTGACAATCGGGATTGGTTCATCGTCCCTATGTAATCCGAGAATTAATGCTTGAATATTTTCATATCAATATCTTTGGATGTGATGCTCTAAATACATACAGTGACAATTCAAAGAGTGATTTTGCTGAAAATTTGATACGTTGATTTTATTTTTAGGCCCGAATGCATCCTCTCCCTTTCCAACTCAAAGAGACTCATTTGTTACATTACGGGTGTATGATGGTGCTTATCAAATTATATTCAGCCTCGCGTATACGAGGATAACGTCATCTCGATGTGTAAAGGATTGAAGCTTAAAAGCTTAGAAATAATTACTTAATTTAAAGGATAAATTGTGCTGTGTAGAGATTCCATTCTGTATTTATGGCAATGTATAAAAATGTCAGGTCATGTTCAATTTAAATACCACGTTCATATTCAATTTGAACAGCAGGTTCATAATTTATGTAATATAATGAATGTAAATATCCTGTCCATATTTAATTTAGATGTCATAGGTTCATAAAGAATGTAATATACCCTGACTAAACGTAAATATTGTGTACGTATTAGATGTAAGTATCACACTCATGAAAGTAAACATCGATATCATATTGAATATATGCCGAAATATCGTGTTCATTTTAAATGTAAATATCTTGTCCATAATGTTTGCAAATATTTGTCCATATTAAATCTAAAAGTTAAATGTTCCATGTTGAATGTAGCGGGTTCATATTGAGTGCAAATATCGTGTCCATATTGGTTGTAAATATCCATATACATATGGATTTTAAATTATAGAATGGAGATCAATAAATTTATCGTTTATTCAGTTAGAATGTTTTAGGGACGATGTTAAAGTGTCTCACCAAAGATCTGAATCTGAAAGTAAATCATATAAAAATTTCTTTACACAATGTACATAATATAAACCAAATAAACTTCAAGAAACGAATGTCGAGTTGACCAACTCAGTGGTAATGTGTCATGCGGTGAAAAAGAATGCCGAGCAAGTTCAATTAGGTCTCATGACATGGACTCATAAGGCTAATAGGTTGAAGTATGACCTCAAGGCCGCGGTATGAGGGCAATTAAGCATTCAAAGTGAAATATCATCTGACCAAAATTGCCCTTAGTCAACCAATCTCAAAGAGAGTGTCAGCCGTCATAGACGCTTTGTTCTAATTTCACACCTACAAAACGAAGTGTCACTCGTTAGAGGCGCTTTGTTCTGACTTCCACGCCTACAAAACGCAGTGTTACTCGTTATGGGCGCTTTGTTCTAATTTCCACACCTACAAAAGGAAGTGTCACTCGTAATAGACGCCTTGTTCTGATTTCCATACCTACAAAAGGAAGTGTCACTCGTAATAGACGCCTTGTTCTGATTTCCACGCCTACAAAAGGAAGTGTCACTCATTATAGACGCCTTTTTCTAGTTTCAAAGCCTTCAATACGAAGTGTCACTCGTTTTAGACACTACGTTCTAATTTCCACGCCTACAATAGGAAGCGTCACTCGTTGATGCGCTTTGTTCTGATTTCCACGCCTACAAAACGAAGTGCTAGATATAGATGCGTTGTTGTCATTTTCACGTCTACAAAATGAATGACAAAATGAATGTCAAAACCCATATTTGGGATACCATGCCGAGTTATCGACATACTGCTGATTCCATACAATAACCTCAATAGCATCATGTCAACCATTGAGGTATGACTTCGTTCTCAAAGGCCCAGAATTGAAATACTTACGATTTACAAATCAAAGGACATCCCGATCCAATTATGTCTCCTGTTACGATAGTGTGACATTCTTTTTCACATGCAGCCTCTGAAGCTTCACTTCCTACTGTGTTGGCAATATCTTGAACATGTTGCTTTAACGTTTTTACATCAAAGATGTGTGCGAAACCTGCATTATAGGACAATGGAAATTAATAAGGTGATTAATATAACCCTATACAAGTAATTCAATCAGAATCAATTAAACTGTCTACCGTGAAAGTTCTTTTAACGCTCTGCAAGATATTAGGTTTACGAAAAATGACGAAGAGTCGTAATGATTCGATTACCTTAAGGTCCTTGGTTCAATACCGGGATATTCGAGATATTACCTTCGGATTTGTCAAAGATTGGGGAATACACTACACAAGCTCGATTGAAATGGCTAATAATGCTGTCCTGGTAACATTTCCTTCCTTGCACACTACTTGGCGTAATTCCTCAATCAGTTGCAAAAAGTGTGACACTTAAATCTCGTTTCATTCATTTACACCACTATTCCAAATTCAATAAAGTACTTACTGTCAATAAGGAATCGCTTTTCAACAGAAGCACTGATGACAATTGGCAATAACACAAGAAAAACAACGGCGAATTTCATCTTTGATTATCTCTTAAATAAATAAAATCTTATTGACTTTAACATTTACAATAACAATTCAAAATGTTGTTGTTGCCATTACTAGAAATAAGACAGTCCCAGCTGTCTCCAAAATTTAGGGACCAAACATCATTGGCAAGATAATTTTTTTCCTTACACGTACATGTATATGGACTAATTTACCGACTTCTGATTCATCAGCGTTGGACGAATGATGATACCACCAATTGTTAGAATTCATAGAAAATCCAGTTGATCTCATGTTTCACCAGTCAACCAGGTCCCTGCTTTAAGGCATAACAAGACACTGCATTATCCAATGTGGTATACGTTACTGTACAAACAATAGAAGTACAAAACACGAAGAAGGGTCCGATGTGGACCAGGACGGTGGTTACATGGGACAATCAATCCCTTGAAAGTATTGTAACAACCGACCAATTTTATTACTTAACAATTTACCATTGCCCCTACCGGATAAATTACTTTCCCCTCGTCCTAACAATCTAACCTGGCTACGTCCCTTATGTAAACACCCTTGTTTTCCATTGTATGATTGTTCTGCACCTCAATCGTAATCAGAATCTGTCTTTTCATCCAATAAGCCTCTTAAAATTTTTTGTCTCCGGCAAAATGTAACACAAAAACCTTACTGAGAAGTATTATTTTTTAAATTTTTTATATAAATTTACGAACCTGATTTCTCTTTCTAAAACCTGATTAAGATATGACGAACGCTAAAAAAAATCGTAGGCCTTTTATAAGGAGTACACCTTGCCTGAGAAAAGCCCCAACTGCACGATCTTGTTATCTAAATTAAGACTTGTCATGTTGTACCTGGGCAGACGATAAGCTTGGTTCATGTTCTAGCTCGATGTCCTTGATAACACGGAATTGGGTTATAGTATTGTGGTAATCCGAACAATTAATGAAGAAGATTTTCATCTCAAGCTACTACATACTAAGACGTGAAGATGTGAAGATGTGAAGTCCCATGTAATCTTGGGAATGGTGTCGAGAAGTAGTTGTAGCAATTTGTTATGGAAATCGTTTAACGAAATGTGCTGACTGGGTTTGACCATCCAAATTGAGTATATATAGGTAACCCATTGTTCAAAAACTCAGAGCTACCAAATCTGTCCCTGGTGCATTCCTGCATAGCTTTCACCCCTGACTTGTTCATCCTGTTCATCACCTTTCCCTGTATAGACAAATGATGGGAATAACATTTTTATTCACAGGAACCTCACAGACCTCTCAAAAAACTCTTAAGCAGACCTTTTAAAGATCTTCTAAAAAGACCACCTTATATGACCTTTCCTTTTAAAGTCCTCCTAAAAAGACTACCCAAAATCCTTTTCTTTTTAAAGACCTCCTAAAAAGACTTTTCTTTTTAATTACCTTTGAAAGACTTCCTGAAAAGATCTTTCCTTTTAAAGACCTCCCAAAAAGACCTTTCCCTTTAAAGACCTCTTAAAAAGACCACCTAAAATGACCTTTTCTTTAAAGACCTCCTAAAAAGAACACCTTAAATGACCTTTCCTTTTAAAGACCTCCTAAAAAGACCTTTCTCTTCAATGACCTTTTAAGGACTTCCTAAAAAGATCTTTCCTTTTAAAGACCTCCTTAAATAACCTTTTAAAGACCTACTAAAAATCCCTAAATCAATCGCTCCTATGTATGAAAATAACTTAAGATAGCTTCTTTACAATCCCTTTAAACAGATAAAAAAAAATGTATCATTCTCTTACTTGATCTGACCATATTTTAACGAACAAAATTGCATTGTCGCCCCAAGTTTCCTTTTCATGGAAACATTACATTTCACTCATATTTTTCATTTAAAATTTGCTTTAATCTTTTTTTTGATGATATATTCAAATTGATGTTGTGTTTTGATGTAGTACATTGTATTTTTTCAAATTTTGAGTTGAAATTTCTACAAGACATTTTGTGGTCTGAGACTAAATTACAGAGTTCATTCCCTTGAATAGCTCTTCTTTGTTTACCATTGCGACAAATAATAAAACGAAAGAAGACAGAACATTGATGTCCGAATGACAAATTCGATCTTGTGGACATGAATTCTTCAAAGATACATACAAAGTAATCCTAGATTGGAGTTTTTTTTATTTGCTTTTTATTTTCCAGCCATGTTTTATCATACTATTTATGTATTTGACTCTTGATGACTTAGTAGATTTACCACCAGTGCAATGTTGTGTTGGTATTAGGCCTATATAGCCTATAGGCCTACTGCACTTTACTACAGTTTTTACTCTACCTAGTACGTAGACAGTCCATAAGTGGGAAACATCTTAATCTGGCCATAAATAAGGCAAAACGTGAGTTGATTGCCTTTATATTCCTTTAATTGATGTATGATATTAAAATGCCATAGTTATAACAAGGAAGACAAGTGAATACCCTCAACTTCTGAGTGTTGTTCAAACCCTATGCCTTATATACTTATTTGATTTAAGTTATACATGTAGCTTACTATACAGGTCTACTGGTATAACTTGTGTAATAGATGGTGAAGATATAGCGTTTTGTAGTGATGTTGGTGTTCTCCTTTCAATGGTTGATACTCAAGTAAGTTATTTTGTTGAACATAGCAGAATGATAGTGGTAAATATCCACTGGCTTTTCAAACTGAGATAAGAAAAAGCATAGCTTGATTGTCATTGCTATTCTATCCTATTCTATTTCATCCTATTTTATCCTATCCTATCCTATCCTATTTTATTCCATTTTATTCTTTACTTTCCTATCCTATCCTATCCTATCCTATCCTATCCTATCCTATCCTATCCCATCCTATCCTATCCTATTCTATCCTTCACTGTATTGTTCTGTTCTAATTCTAATCCTTAATCTTATTCTTATCTCAATCGCTACCCCTATCCCAATCCCTATCCCTATCCCGTTCCTTATCTAATCCTATTCTATTCTATTGTAGGATGCTGTAAGTGAGATAGTTAAAGATGTCTGTTTGAATCATCATGCTAGGTTTGGTTATGGTACAGATTATCTTATGCTGTTTATACACTATCTGAAAATATCTGCATCACATTTACTAGACCAGGTTAGTAAAGCTAATAGGATTTTTACCCTATGCAGTTTGATAATTGAGATGAAATTCAAGATATACCATTGAATAATTGAAAACTTATTAATTGGAAAGGCTGGACATCTGGTAGGTCAGGAGACAACATGGAAAAGCGGTAGAAACACCATTACACCGTTTCATAAAGTAACAGAATCTGGAAAACTTACAAAACTAAGTAATTATCAAAAAACGTTCTATCAATTTATTAAGTTTTTTCAAAAATCAATTGCATTTTTACGGATAATAAATAAGTAGCCTATTTTGGATTTATTAGATTATATAAGGATTCACAAGGTTATTTTATCAATGAAAGTTTTATGAATGTTACCTTGCTTTGTTTGTTTTTAATATAAGTCTATATTGTATGAATATTTCAGGGTGTACCAGTACAGTATATCATACTGTATATGAGAGAAGCTGTAGATCTATGTATTGCCAATTTAGACAAATGGAGTATACCAATTGATGTACAATCTTTCAGTCTGCTAGATCTACATGATGGCAGCCATGTTGGATCTTCAACCACTTCTAAAACATTTGGTTCAGTGCCTACAGATTCCTCATATTCAGTTTCAAAACCAAAGGCCAATCTTGATTCAACAAATGAGACAAGTTTAACTACCGGTACACCAGATGCAGATTCCTTCCATTTTGATGTCTGTCCATTGGCAGACAGATGCTGGCAATCTAATGACAGTTGCAAGACAAAATCAAAATGTCTTCAGACAAACCAGACCCTAGGAGCAGAAAGAAACTCCAAATGCCTGAATCAAGTTGAACCCAATATTGATTTCAGTCTTGTGGATTGGAACAATGACTTCCTGGAGGTTGAATTTGAGAATCCTGCTGGAACTTGTGATGTGCTATCCAAAAATTCTGACATTCCATCACTTTCTGGTAAGAATGGAAAGGATCAGTCCTTTTGTGACTATGTGGATTGTGAACCAGTCTTTTTAAAAATGGCTGACAAGGAACAAGATTCTGAGGAAGCAGATGATGTTGCTTGGTTTTTCGACAACTCAATAGATTCAACCAACTGTGTGACTCAAAACAATTCGCAATTTTTGAAATTTGACGCTTCCAATCTCTGTGAGAGGGTAAACAAAGCTATCTTGGAACATAATAATGATAAGCCATCTTCATCCAAACTGAAATCCAAAACTCATATTGGAACAAAGAAAGATGGCATTGTATTTGAAGATTTGGAAGATGACTTCGATTATATTTTTACTTGCGATCAGATGACTTCCTTGAAAATTGAAAATCCTCCAAACGGCAATTCCAAATCTGTGAAAAATGACAAGAATAGGAAATACCTTGAGGATCTTTTGCAAAACTTACCAGGATCAAAAACAAAACATCAACCATCAAAGATTCTTAGTAGACATTTGACAAATGATGATGTATCAAAACTTACTGTTTCTGAAACAGAAGATAAGTTAACAAAAAAGATCAACCATAAAAATGTGAAACCGAAAGCAGACATTGACTCTGAAAATAATGAAAAACGAAATAAGATTAACTCCATCTTAGAAAATTTCAGTTCCAAACAGTCTCCAAAAACACTAGCATCAAAAGTTTTGAATTCGAGTAGACACTTCAAGACATTTTCAACTTCTGAACCAAGAATTGTTTTGAAAGATGATGATTTGTTTTGTGTTGAACAAAATCCTGTAACACAAAACTCTGATACACAAGATACTGTGATAACACAAAACTCAGAAATAGTGCAAAAGCATGTGATAACACAAAACTCAGTGACAACACAAGAGCATGTAATAACACAAAACTCAGAAACAGCACAAGACACTGTGAATACACAAAACACAGAAACAGCACAAGAGGACTTTACAACGCAAGAAACTGGGATAACTCAATACTTAGTGACAACACAAATATCAGTGAAAGCACAAAATTCATCACTTACTACATGTGAACAAGAGTTCACCAAGATACCTTCTTTCATAATTGACTTAAAAACTAAAAAGAATTTAACCATCAAAGATGTGTCTGCTGGTTTGCATGGCAACAAAATGGTTAAAGAAATTGTTCTGGAGAGCTTCAAGTCACAAGTTACTTTTGATAGTTCTGAAGTTCACAGGTACATAATGATATTTTTGATGATTGTTGAGAGGTCTTCTAAACTATTTATATGTATCAGAGACTGCAATAGCAAAAAATTTCACCACTATTTTCAATTAGATGTCTGTTGCAATTTCCCATCTAAGTGTTTTATGATGTCACTATTACAAATTGTTTCATGTTTCTATTTCAGATTTGATGTAAGAAGAATTCATACTGTAATAGAAAAAGGTCCAAGTCCTTGTTTTACACGACTGATATCTGGATTAGTGTTAAATTGTTCCATAGACTGCGTTGTTTTGCTGACACAGTTAAAAAGAATAAATGCTGTTGTAAGTATGTTATGAATGTTATGGACTGTGCAGTCCAAAGTGGACCAATAAAATAGACGCTGAGTGAGGTCAAATCTTGTGTTTGTTTTCCCGGTTAGTGTTTACACCATCACATAACACGAAATTTGAACTCATTCTTCATGTTATGATACAGTGTACTTTGAGTATTCCGACACACTCACTAATCCAACATTATTTTACGGTCCCAATATATGTCGGATTACTCAGAGTACACTGTATTATAACACCAAATTAATCACGTAACATGATTATTAACATGAGATTTGACCTCACCCACTGTCTTTGGGTATTGATATCATCCCACAACTCATCATAGTCACTTAAGCAGATCTCCATTTCACACTCTTATTGGTTAACAATAACATTATTAAAACCATACTATGGTGGGAAACTTGTCAGATAATGAGGGAGATGAAAATTAGATTTTTTTTACAGTTGCTCAATGGAGACCTAACTTGTTCCTTTCATCATAAAGGTTATAAAGCTAATTTTAAAGGAGTCAATATTTCAAAATCTGTTGCCATGGAAACAGTAGAAGATAAATGGATATCACAGCTCTTATTAGTCTTGTTAAAGGTATTTAATAATTTGTTGGTCCATCCTTTTTGACTCATTAACTGATTGTTTAAAGGGATGGTAATGAGGTGTATTAGGGATGGGAATGGCATCAATTTGCATTTTCCAATTTACAGTCACAATTTAAGGTGATGCAAAAAACTTGAACATTGAATATTTTAACAGTCAGATAATGACTCATAAAAGGAAGCTCTGCATGCTACAGGTTGTTAAATTTGTAACAGAAAAAAGAGAATGCTGCTTTCCTCTTTGCACACTGCATGGTGTTGCCTGTCTTGATAAGCTTATATTCAATTTCATTTCATTCATTTTTTTTTTTCATTACATATAATTTCATTCTATTTCATTTAACTGAAAATATTTCACTTAATTTTTAAACCTTCATTTCATTCTTTTTTCATTTAATTAAAAGGATTAGTTTATTTTCATTTCATTTCATTTTATTTCATTTAATTTAAAAAATCCATTTTATTAAAAAAAATTCATTTCATTTGATTTATTCTATTCCATTTAATTCTATTTCATTTAATTTAAAAAAATACATTTAATTTTAAAAAAATCAATTTAATGTAAAAAAATACATTTAATCAATACAATTCATTTCATTTGATTTATGCCTTTTAATTTAATTCTATTTCATTTCCAGCTGGAAGTGAATACAGTATTGGTGAAAGGTCACACAAGTTCTAAAGTCAGAGACAGTTTGGAATCTAACAATATATTACTCATAGAGTCGGTGCCTTATAGAATACTTCAGGCTTTATCAGAATCAACAGGAACTATTCCATTGATTTATCCACTTGATGCTTTTGAGGTTAGTTTTCTGTTTTGATATTTGACCAAGGGCTGTAGTAAAGTTAGTTGGAGTTTGGGAGACTTTGCATGATCTTTATTTATAGTAATATATGATAATAATCTTTATATATAGCATTATATGATAATGGCCTTTATTTCAATGGTTCTATTTATATTAATAATAATGATCTTTCTATGTCCAGGGTAATGTTTGTAAAGATATAAGAATAACAGAATATAATGATAATTATCTTTATACTAAAAGTGAGACAACTTCAAGATGTATCATTCATCACTCACAATCTGTATTACAGGTCAGTCCATTGACAACCAAAATTGTTCTGTATTCTTAACCCACCATTATACATAGTTAACAGCATGAATACTAGGTTTATATGAATTAAACATGCCTTCTGCTGAGTCTTTAAAAGTTTTGAGTATGTAGGTTGTAGGGAAATTTGGCAAGGAAAATAGACTGAAGCCCATTTGGCTACTGGCTTTACACTTTGGAAATCCTTCAATCTTGGGAAGTCTGTTAAAAAATGGTTATGCCATTTTTATTGACAAAATTTTCCTTACTGTCCACTGCATGGAATTGCATGTCCCCATTAGCGCAACCAGCTGTATTAGGCCATATAACGTGTTATCATAGCATCACTGGCCCTTATTACTGATGTCTTTTGTTTTCTTTTTTTGTTCAGACTGTTATTATTTGCCATCCCTGTCAGTTGGGAGCTGAGGTCATGCTTCAAGATTTCTGGCAGTGTGCTAACCAGTTGAAAGATGCTGTAGCAGATAGAATGGTATTGCCCGGAAGTGGTAAAGTTGAAGAATTGTGTGTTCGTTTACTACACCAATCAACTCAAAGAGGTAAACTGGCTTGTAGTACTTGTATTCATCCATAGAAGATGTATTACTTGTATTCATCCTTTGGAGATGTATTATTGTATCTTCCATGGATGAGCTATTATTTTGATTCATCCTTGGATGATGTATTACTTGTATTCATCTGTAGAAGATGTATTACTTGTATTCATCCTTTGAAAAGGTATTAATGTATTGATTTGATTCATTCTTGGATAATGTATTACTTAATATATTCATCTTTAAAAGATGTATTACTTAATTCAACCTTGTATGATGTATTACATGTATTCACCCTTGGATGACGTATTACTTGATTCACCCTTGGATGATGTATTACTTATATTCATTTTTCAT
This sequence comes from Nipponacmea schrenckii, assembly GCA_030562195.1. Classification (NCBI taxonomy): domain Eukaryota; kingdom Metazoa; phylum Mollusca; class Gastropoda; family Lottiidae; genus Nipponacmea; species Nipponacmea schrenckii. The sequence goes on from CM060203.1 coordinate 15,364,345, forward strand.
ATTATCGTATATAAGTCTAAACTTCTAATGAACAAAAAGTTGAAAGAAATATTTTTTTTGTAGCATATGAGTTTTTAGACACCTCTAAAGAAGATAAATCATATTTCAAGCATTTTGTTTTTGAAGAAATGGGGAACATATTTGAAAATCTAACAACTCAACTGAAGGAAAAATTTGAAACTGAAATCTATGACTTTGATAGTACAGATGGGGGCTTTCATTCGAAAGAGTGTTCTCTTAAACCGAAATATGACCACTATAGATGTAAAGCCCAGACCTGGAAAAAGGCTTTAGAAACTATAGTCGATATTTTAAGAACAGACTGTGTTATAACAACAGGGGGCACAGAAGACAACGATTTTGCGTCGAATATCAAACCTCATTTTTTTTATACCTTCCAAAATAAACCATTTATTTAATATGACTGTTCTGCTGTGGAGTTGATACTTGCCTTCATGTGGTAATGTTAAAAGGGATCTTAAAGAGGTTTCTTTGACTTTCATATGTATCAGGGACAATGATAGCAAGGACTTGGACCATTCCTTTTTTCAGGCCGTGGTCTATCGATTCGACTAAAATTATTACGTAGCCATTGCAAATGCCTTATGCTATCATTTGGTATTTGTTGCGATAGTCACCTCATAAAACATTTAAATTTTAGTGGAAATTGTAGGAACCACAGAAGCCTCCTGAAAATCGTAACGGTGCTAACCGATGTCATCAATGTCCTTGTTGCATATGAAACGGCAAGAAAAACTCCTATTTATCAAAATTTCTCAGGAAAGTTATGATGTTCCGATTTGCAGTTATACTTCAAAATTCAGAACACCCCACCCATTTTTTCAATTACATTACGATCGTAATTGCTTTTCCATGGTAAAATGAAAACAAATATTGAACGAGAACAATCTATATAATTCTGTATGCCTCATCTTCTATGTGTAACCTCTTTACTAGCTCTTGAAATCTGAAATAGCAATTTCACCACGTTGGACGATCAGATATATAGTTTACAAATTTTCCGGACTAGATTTTAGCCTAGAACATCGAAAACCGCATAAGTCCATAATTTTCATTTTAATCTTTATTTCTTTCGCTAAATGTCTCTTAATATGGGGTACATGAACATTTTACGTGTTTTTACTCCGATTATTTTGGATCACACGTTCTACAACATGGCGGAGTCATAAAAAGGCGAGTCGTCAATGTAATTTGACGGATAAAAACACACTCGGTTGTAAGCTCTAATTTGCAACCCAATCAAATTAATGCATTTACAAACACCAATGACACCAATAATAGCTTGACATAGAGAAGATGATGAAATAACTTACCCAGAACAAAAGTATGGACATCCAGCATCTAAAATATCTTTCGTGGCTACTTTACGACAAGCCACCTGACACTGTTGAGCTGTCGAGTTCGATCCGACCATGTCTAATATTTTATTGATGGTTTCCTTCAAATGGGTGAAGTCAATATCTGAAATGTATTAATCAGGTTGATCGTAATATAGCCAAGACTCCGAAAGATATTTTCACATTCACGACCAGTTCATTTTAATTTTGGGTAGCCTAAGCACTAAACTCTGTCATTTAAGCCTGTATAGTTTCTTTAACTAATTATTCTACCTAAAAATAAAATTGACTGTTCTGTGTTTTGAACCGGATCAAGCTGAGATGAAAAGAATTACCACCTCCGTCTAAAGAGTTTACCTTGACATCATTTGACACTTATTCTTCTATCACCGATGTTTGAAAATACAACGATTTGATTGGATTGTACGCTAGTGAATACAGAAAGACTATGACTCGTTAACCATCGATGGTGAAATTTCTTTAAAAGTGATTTCTAACAAGGCCTTCAATCCGCTGTATGAATTCTCACAAGGGAGCTCATTCGTTTATTTACATTTTACCGACAGGTGTCGCATGGCTTTCAAACAAGATTTCAAAATTTTTGATTTCAAATTGTCCAGGAACTCTAACGTAACGGTAACACACGGGGTTTCGGTGTATTGTTAATCTGAACGGGCCAGAACGCCATGTCCATTCCAAACCTCCGACATTCCACATCGACAGAGTGAACTAGGAACTTCAGAGAATCAAAAAGAGAAGAAATTAGGAACTAACCTTTACACACCTTGTATGAGATGATGAAAAATATCTGTTAAGATGAATCTTTTATTAGAAGTTACAGTCAGTACTAATAAAAACAATAAAAACCCCTTCATTTTCCACTTCATTTTGCTTTCAACTCTTCACCAACTCTATGAATATTGAATATTGAATTAAATAGGCATTTCTTATCCAATGTTATATATGCAACAAGGACAACTACTGTAAAGCGATCATGAATTCTTCCTTTATGTCTTAAAAGTATCGATTCGCCATCCGTTATGACCAATCGTTCATTATTTTCAGAAACAGAAATTTTTTAGCTACGCTTATTAGTAAAAGAGTGCATTTCTCAATGTTGAAATTTGAGCGTTTAAAACCATGTGTGCCCAGAATTATCCATGTTAACTCTGAAAGTTAAAATGAAGAGTTTTCTTGCGAGCACGAACATGCTATACATAGACATACATAGAAAGTTAATTTCTATTTGGAGTATATTTGAAGGGATTATGTGATGTTTGTGCAGTTCTGAAGACTATTTACATAAAATCAAGACTACGATCAACTTCCCAAAATGGCGAACCATGGTCTTTAAGGCATGCTTACAACATTACCATGGTCAATTTCGACAATTTTTTTTAGATTGGCGTTTTTTGGGCACTTTTCTCGTTTCAAATTCTCCTGAAAGCAGTTCATAAGCTGTAAAATGTGGTAATATGTCTTACCTGGCCGACCTCCAAATCGTGAAAAGTCACATCTGTGAGATTATGAAAGAAGGAAAGTTTTATTTCGAGATAACATGACCCAATAAATGCTTTTTTGTAGGCCTATTCTGGATTACGCCATGAAATTTTTTTTTATTAAGGAACCACCAATCCAAAGTAAGATTTCTCAAAGAAATTAGCTGACGCGTTTCTTTTCCACTTTTCATGAAATCGTTAAAGGTATAGTCAGTCTTAGAATGTACTTAAAAGTTCAATTTCGCACAAACTATTGATTGATGGGACATTCCATTTTCTTTTTGTTTTAGCATTGATTATCCAGGCTTTTTTTTTCAAACTGAACGAATTTATCGCTCGCACACGTTCTTAAAAAAAAATTTCAATAACGTATTTTTATCGTCGCTTTTCCAAAATTGATTAAGTGTTGGATGAAAGTTTATTCTAAGACGTTCTATACCTTTAAAGCCCAAAGTATACCTCATACGCGCAGTGCTGAAGTGTTCGTTGCGTGTTTAATTAGCTTATGCTGAAATCCAACTTTCTTTTATCACTTTTTGTCTAGGTATATTATTAGCTGCAATCGCTAACCGAATCAAGCAATTGCAGTCAAGGTATTAGACGAAATATTATTTTTCACTAGTTGAAAAAACCTCGTGGCAAAATAACACCAGGTGTTTCGAAAGAGTGAGTATTCTCTAAATCCCTTGCGAGAAGGAAAATAGCGTTCACAACTCACTATCGAAATTTTAACCGTCGAGTCCTTTAATTTGCTTTTAGAAAATATTTGTAAATAAAAATCATGTAAGGGGTGCAACTCTTGATTACAAGACTAAAACAACAATTTCGACAGTGGCGACCAGTGAGCTATACTTTTTTACTAGTGTTGTTTTACAGGAAAGGGGTGCAACTCGTGTCTACAGGGTTGATCAAATTTGTTAACAACTAGGGTTTTCCATTTGTCAAAACAACATAAATGTTGATTCTTCAAAACTTAAACATCTTAACATCCTGGGGTGATAATGTAATATTTGTAGCACAGCTTGTATTCTTTTAAACGCCCATCGCGTTTAAATCGTTTAACGAATAATAAAATGTCCTATAAATTGCTTATGTTTTGATTGACTGATGGGTGGGGATGAATGGCCTTCGTGTTATGTAATAACCGTTGCAAATGAATTTAATACTATATTTAAGTATATAAGTCAATAGCGGATTCCTTACATCCATAAACTTATGTTTGCTAACATTACGGAAACATCTAAGTGACTAGATATGTCTCTAAATCCAACGATTGGGCTAATATGTCAGTGGTGCTCTGTGCAGACAATTATAGTCCCTCCCCTCTCTGTATATATTTAGAGAGTGAACAGTGCTATAACTTCGATTAAACGATTTATACCACGACTATACGCATTCTTCTCGTTTATACAACGAAAAGATCAAATGAAATTGACTATATCATGTTATAAGTTGAATTCTAGTTTTTCGATTGTTGAGATTGTCTAAATTTGTAAGTGTCGTTGGAATTCATGCTATGCCAAAATCACACATTTTTGTAGGGTCCCGGGAATCTCAGGGAAAGCATGGCAATATATCATAGTGTTGGCTGAGTGGAAAAGAAAATAAAGTCGTAGATTTAGGAATAATATTTATTCAGCATTATTTAACCCAAGTGAAAGTGTTGAGCACCATATTGGAGGCTGAAATAGAATAATACAAAGAATCAATTAGTTATGCTCTTATATCAATTCTCCTTTTCTATCTAAATATACAATTTTGTCTCTCTGACACTTTGAAGAATTGGATTTTTCATATCAATAATTTTGAAGAATTGGATTTTTCCTATCTATAATTTTGAAGAATTGGATTTTTTCTATCTATAAATTTGAAGAATTAGATTATTTCTATCTATGATTTTGAAGAATTTTATTTTTCAAATCTAAAATTTTGAAGAATGTTTTTTTTTTTTTTTTATCTATAATTTCAATTAAACCTTTTCTATCTATTATTTTATCAAATATCTATCTAAAGTTTTGAATAATGTAATTCAAACCCATGGGCTGAATGTGAGACAGGACCATGTCCTTGTGTATTGGACCTAATTCTGACCCATGTAAAATAAAGAGTTTATTATTATTATTATTATTATTATTAATCTCTCTGTATATTTTGTTTTATTCATCTGTTAAATCAGATATCAGGTAAGCAGACACTGGTAGCATCAATTCGCACCGTAGCATTTTTTAGTCAGACTTCTTGCATTTCCACAGAACCAATGCTTTGTGCTATACTATGCGAAAGTGACATCATTAAATGCTTAATTTTAGTGGACTTGCTGGTCCTCTGTGCAGACAATCATAGTCCCCCCCCCTCTCTCTCTATTTATTACAGAGTAAACCGTGCTATAACTTCGATTAAACGATTTATACAACGGCTATACGCATTCTTCCCGTTTATACAACGAAAAGATCACATTTTATTAGTTGAATTCTAGTTTTTCGATTGTTGAGATTGTCTAAATTTGAAAGTATCGTTGTGTCGAATGATTCATTCTACTTACGTTTTGCAAAATGGAGAGCAGCCAGCGTTTAATAATTCAGCTGTAGCAATCTTGTGGCAAACAGTTTCACATTCGGCTTCGGTGGCGTCAGTTCCAACGTGTTTAATGACGTTTTCGAAATTAGTCTTCAATACATCGAGATGGATATCTAGAAATGGTATTAAGACGATATTATATTCCACGGCTTCCATTTGTCAGTGATGCAGATCGGAGGGATGACCCCTCGACAGTTTGAATTCGCAAAAAGAGTAGGTTTACGCCGCTATCCTGGCAAAATTTCCTTCATTGTATACTACATAGCGTTACCCATCTATATTAGCCCATTAGGCGCAGATGAGTAGGACGTAAAACTCCATTTATTTCATTCTATAAGTATTGCACAGCTCCTCTAAATTACACTGCTAGTGTGCTTGTGACTTAACCCTACCTATTTGCTCTATTTCGGACTAAATTTGGATAAAAAAGACTATTTCAATATACTAGTATACACCCATTTGTGATTTTTTTTTACCAGGAAACTAGTCTGATAAATAGAATATACTTTTAATTGCCAAATTAAGTCTTGATATTGATAATTATTTTAATATTCCTAATAGAGTATGACGATATAATGGCAATTCTAAATTTACCTTTCGCTTAGAAAATGAAATCAAATGAAACTATTTACTTACCTTTCTTCAATGTATTGAAAAGATCTGAGATTGGATTACAGAAGGCCAAAGGCAATAAAACCAAGACAATGACTGCTACTTTCATTTTGATATCTGTTTAAAAAACACATAGATATCATTAATTAGTGAACTTCCAGATTAGCATGGCTGCAGTCCTGGTATGAATATCCGTCAACAAATCCAAGGATTTTAATAGAAAACAAGAAAACTTTTTATCACAAGTATAACAGCTTCAAGGTTCATCGGGATCCTTGCTACCAGCTGATCATTTGCCAAATCTATTTTGATTAAAATATAACTTTCCAGACACGTAGACCAAGATGAGAACCTACGACCGCCAATTGCTCGACGTAACCATAGTAATCACCTCATGTTAAGTTTCTATCGCTCAACCCGACTATTCATATAACTGGAAGTTCTGATTTAAAAAAAAAAGGGGCGACTACATATTGCATTTGCATAAAGTCAAAATTCAAAACTGCTGTTTGTTGCTTACCTGACTTTGTGAACAAACTAAGTGAAGATCTACGACAAATTCGATTCCTTATAAATGGTTCAGATTAGATAGTGGCCACAATATTTCTACGTGCTCATGAAAACACCATATGCTAAATTTATGATATCGTGAGTACTGTGTGACTAGAAAAAAACCAAAATAGAAGATTTGGTTTCATAATTGGCAGGAGCCGAGGTGACGCAATGAGTTGGATCCTTGCTCGCATCATGTTTTATGTTTCTTATTGTATAGTATAATATTTCTAAATATATATACAAATAGATGCTTCTTCCCTAAATTGAGGGCACAGGGTTCAATCCCGGCAAAGATGAACGTACAGATTTTTCAGCTCTGGTTCTTTTTGTCAGTGATGCAGGTCGGCGGAAATGTCATGGAAAAAGCGCCCGGTCGTTCGGATGGGGCAATAAACCAAGGCCCCATGCGCTACAGGCTGTGCACATCAGATATCCCGCGACAGTTGGAAATCGCCGCTTTCCTACCAAAAATTTCCTCTTTCCACCCTGCATGGCGTGGCCCGTCCTCATTAGCCCATTATGTGCAGAAGAGTAGGACGTAAAACATGATTTTTCAGAGATCAAACTGATAGGTTTCGTGTGAACTATAGAATAACGAATTGGATTCTTGTTCATATTAACAACGCTTTAGGATCTGAAGAATTAAAAGCTCGTTTTAGAAGAATAACAAATTCAACGACTGTGGCAATTATACCCATTAAGTCAATCTGTCTCCTATTTCTTCCCCAGTCTTTCAAAAGGTTGGAAATTAAACAAGAAAAGATTTATGAAATATTTATTATCCTGAATTTGTTTGAGGGGTGATAAATAACCTAAGTATACTGTTAAAACTAGGTTTGGAGTTCGGTTCGGAAGGTTAATGGAGGGTACATTTTTTCAGATTTTTTATAATACAAAAATGCGGCTATCACAGAGTCAACGAACCCATAATTTGATTGCAGCAGTGTACTGTACTTTAAACTGCGTAGGCAGAAAGCATGTTACGGTTCACAGAAGCAAGATATGACGTTTCAAAGCAAAAAGCCTTCTCATTGCTACGGCCTTGGATAAAGAACTTCTGCTAATTTACCCATAAGTCCTTATCTATGATTTGGCTTTATAAAAATCACCTAGATCAGAGATTGGGCGTCATAGTGTAGTATATCATTACCAAGGTAAGACTTAAATCACAGGCCTTATTCTCTATAGACTTGGAATTGTGAAAGAGGTAAATATTAAAGATTGATATGTCACGGGGACAATATTATTCTCAGTTAGACATATGTTCATCTTGTGATTCCACTAAAACTAAACGTTAGTTTAAGCCGAATTTCTACAGCCACAGACATCGAAGTGTAAATTGAAACGTTGCTAACGGATGGATACAAATACGAGTTAAGTAAACCTCTTTAATTTGTTTTAAAATCCAGATTATGAGAAGGGATTACACTCGTAATTGATGACGTGTTGATCTTTTGTTTTTGCGAACAATTAAATATCGGCATTACAACGTCTGCATCTAAAATGCATCCTTTGTTTTTGTCATTTAGTAAAGTGAAGTCGATGAAAACTTTATTTTATCCGATAGTTAACACCAGTCTTAAAATAGTCAAGATATTCTGGTGTTATTGCTAAGATATAGCTGCGTGAGTTAATAATGCACATTATAACACTAATATATATATATATAAGTACACAGACCCATATAGACGTTTTCATATTTCTTTCAGTTAACCAAGATGAAATTCGCCCTTGTTTTGTTAGTTTTGTTGCCTCTGGCATTCGCTGAACCAGAAAAACGATTCTTATTACAAGGTCTGTATCGAATTTGCTTCTTTGTCCATTCAAATTCATTTTGTCTTGTTTTTGGTTCGGTGACAATGGCTTTGAATAGCCCTGGAATTCATGCTTGAAACTATTTTCGTGGTTACGTCGAACAAAACAATGATGATTGTGGGTTTTAATCTCGGTCAGCGTGTGGAAGTCTGGTGACTTAGCTGTAAATGGGTACAGACAGGAAGGACCAATGCCAAGAGACTTGTTACCTAGCTGTAGATAATCCAGGAAGGACCAATGCCAAGAGGTTTAGGTGTAGGTCGGCGCGTGAAAGACTTGTGACCTAGCTGTAGATAATATCCAGGAAGGACCAATGCCAAGAGGTTTAGTGTAGGTCGGAGCGTGAAAGACTTGTGACCGGGAATAAGCCACTCTACCTATTGATCAGAGAAGGTTCAATATCAAGAGGTATAAACAAGAGATGGTTAACAGTATATTCATGAATCTAAGTTGTTGTCCTTTTTGAATAATAAAAATGTTCTTTACTTTCTATTTTCTATTTCAGATTTGACCAAATTCCTCAATATTGGTGAACTCAAACACACAGTTCAGACCCTTGTTGATAAATTGGGTTCCGACCCAGCAGAACACAAATGTGAAGCTGAATGCCAAACAATTATTCATGCTACCATTATTCACGAGACCTGTCCATTTATTTGCAAAGAGTAAGACAATCATTGTGATTTTAAACAGGGTCTTTGGCCCAGCTTCACCGGTTGGATCTCGGTCTGTAGACCTTTCTAATGGTTTTGGTACTCCAGCAGCTTCATCGGTTTGATCTAGCATAGATACCTTTTCAAATTGACAACTCTGACTCGTGGCTTGCTTTCAATTAAAGTGATTGCGTGATGATATTGACTTTTAAGAGGGACAAGCAATATATCCGGAAGGGGTATGGTCTAAGGTGAAGTAAAGATATTGGTCGGTTTTCAGAATACTTTCAGAGAAATGCCCCAATTGCTCTCTGTACGGGCCTTATAGCGTCTCTACCACAAAAAAATGAAAGTGTAATATTGAAGTCCTTTATGTTTAAACTCATATAAACATAACACTATCTGGTAATATGTTATGGGCTATATATTTTATATTACAGATTCCAAAGTATTGTCACACATTTGAACATTTCTCCCAAAACTTTTTAAATGTGAATTAAACGGATTATCAACTTTATATGTTGTTTTGTTTTTTTTTTTGTTTTTTTTTGGGGGGGGGGGGGTTCTTTTTTTTTATTAACAAATGAGTCCAACGGTCTTCCATGACAAAGCTTTGATTCGTCTAAAATATGATGTCATTAATAGAGGGTGCGTACGATGGTCGCGGCGAATTTAAAATCGCTCGCAAAACAACCAGAACGTTTTGAAATACTACCAAAAGTTTATATATGCATCTCGAAAGTATTAATCTAAATAATAACGTTTCATAATACGTTTCTATTCAGGGGAAGTAATCCGATGCAAATTTTTTTTTTTTTTTTTTGACCACTGAGGCTGCTTATGAAATTTTTTTAAAACAGGTTTTAAAATAGTTCTTATATACAGTACAAACATATGGTTTCATAACATTGAAACTCAATAGTACAATAAGCCTTCGGAGTACTTTAATTCGAAGCATTGCACGAAGGTACACTAATCACCTTTCAATTTAAGAGAATATCCCCCCTTCACGTATATTTCTTATTTACCTTCAAACCATAAACCTATCCACCTCTATGCTACCCCTACCACAGCCCCCCCCCCCACCCCCGACTCTTTTATGACAAACCTTGTAATTTCCCAAATACCCACTTGTGGTCCACAATCTAACCAACTGTCTGAGAAATCTACTAAGTCTCTTAACCTATCTTTAATCTACCGCTTCCCCCCGACCCTTTCTTGTCTGGACTCTCCTCCATCATATCTTTCCCAACCACCTGTCTACCTCTACTGTTCCCCTTCTTAGCACCTATCTCTATTGCATCCTTATCTGACAATCGTTACCCATCTTTCTCTACTCTTCCCTTCCCACCACCCGTCTATCACTTCCTTACCCATCCCACAATTTGACTACCTCTACTTTCCCCTTCCCACCAACTGTCAACCCCTGCCCCACCATCTATCTCCACTCTTTCTCTTCCCACCACCTGTCTTTTTCTATTCTACGGCTTCCCCACCTATCACCCTCCAACAAATGTATTTGTCTACACACACCCTCTGTCTTTCTCTAATCTACCACATTCACGTCTATTCTACCTATTATATTATTAACAATACTTTTAAAGCATATACACATTACCATTATACGAAAATAAACTTATAAAATTAACAGATTCAAAAGTCGATATATATATATATATACAATAAATTACAAAACAACAAAAATCAAACGCTATGTCTTGCTTTTGGTTGATGATGACCGACTCTTCACAGATGAAGGTTGTCTTTGATAATAGCCACTTTCACGTTTCCATTTCTGGAGAGCTGCCTTCTTTTTCCTTTTGAAGAAGCCACACTATGGGGGAAAAATAAGAAACTTAATTTTAAATTAAAAGTACAAGAACTAAGGATCACAAGAAGCCTGTCTCCCACTTGGTGACATTGGTGTATTCAGGACTATTCGCACCCATTAGCAACTGGGTTTGAAATATTGCAGAAAGGGGCTGTGGCTATGGACCTTCCAAGTATTAATGCAAAAGGCTTCGACGTACCTTTCTAAGTATAATTACGATAACAACGAGTAGCACTAAAGCTGCGATACAACAAGCAATAGGTATCCATATATTTACACTTTCTCCGAGTCTATATTCTTTAAATATACGTGTACTTAGCTACAATAGAAAAACCATAATATTACTATTGGCTCATATGAATGGTAATATTTAAACGATGGTTGTTATTGATAATTAACGAGAACATCGTTTTGTGAAAACATCGGTTAGATGTGATAAACCTCGTACACGATTTCGAAATGAATATTCAATAAAAAAAGAAAAACAGTGACATAAGCCTCATCAATTTCGATCGCTATGACTATATCTAAAGTATACAGGAATAAAATGGAATTATTCGTCGCTCTTTTCTTATATTTGCACCTGACTGAACGACTTACGACGGATAGTCATATTTTCTGTAATATGACACGTATGAAATTCTGTCAGTTAGTGGCATCAACTTAATAAGTTGTGGGTATATCACAAATATACGAACCATTGCTATCTGTTGTTGATTCCACGCATAAAACAAGTTATGGTTTGGTTGTTGAATATTCACTACACTGACGTATCTCAATACATCATTGTCCTGAATTAAATAAAGAAAGATTACCAGCCACGGTAATATGAGTGCTATGATTTTATGTAAGAATATTTGGCAGTAGAAAAAATCACCAGTATGGACTACAGAGTTATACAAATTTTTGTTGAGTGATAATGAACAATATTACCAAGTTTCGCCAGCATCCTTTAAGCACTGTGCCTTCTGGAAAGTATACGAGCTCAGTGCACAAGGGCAATAAACCATATCAACTATTTTTTTGATTTTTATATGTAATCAGAAACAATATCACCAAGTGACTTAAAACTCTTGAGGAAAAGGAACTTTGAACGATCTCGGACTTACAGGACATTGGTAACACCATTACGCTACATACTTAGTAGACGTATCAAAGTTTTTTAAACGTCCTACTTTTCTGCATCTTACTTTGCTACTAAACAATCACGGTATCTAATTTATACCCATTCTGGGTGTCCAAATTGTTATTGTGAAGCTCGTCCTTAAAGATACAAGGAATTCCTCCATTAAATGTTACCTTACCTCTAGTGGAAGATCAGAAGCTACCAGGTCCACTGTTATATTTACTACTACGCTCTCGCTCGGTTGAATAGCTCTATTTAACATGCATACCAATTTTCTACATCTATAATCACTACATGTCTAAAATACAAAGATACATGAAAATCATTAAAGACGCAGGTAAGCTGTACATATGACAAATCTTAGAAACAGGAAATTTTTTAGCTAAGCTAATCAACAATAGTCGGAATTTGAGCCTCTAAAATTCATCTGCGTTTGCAAATCTTAACGACGACTATTCATTTCATGAAACTCAATGATATATAAAGAAAGATATTGAATTAGAAAGTAAAATTCCAAGTTCGATTTCTATATTCGATGTTCGAGCATTTCTAGACTATTTACATTTAGTAAAACATTGTAAAAATGGTAAAATGGTTTGTAAGAATAAAATCTAAAAAATCTTGATGAATACCATGGAATGTATCTTGACACCGTTTTCACCATCAACCTCCTCCATGGTGGCCTCCCTTCTTCGACGGCGTTTTCTTGGTTGTCTTGTAGGTATGAGGGTAGATCTGAAAAACAAGATCGATTAGTGCACGTTGTCAGATGTTCGGCAATGAAACTGATCTTGTATAATGGAATATTATAACGGCAGTAGTTTGATTGGTTTGTTTGCTAGCTATTGCGAACAATCTAATACCTTGACATAAAAAAGCACTTCTCTAGTATAGTACAAGTTTGTAAATACAGTGCTTCGATTGTATGCTGACTAATACAGCCAATCATAGCAATCGGAGAAGTCACAGATGTAGGTATAGGCCTAATGCTAATAGTCTTTCTATTAAGGGCTTTTATGCCCCGTATACAACCATCGTGGTCTAGCAATCTTGGGGACAAGCCAACTATAGGCTTACCTTGGTGTGGTGGTTGTTTTATCATTAGTGGTTGCTGTAGCAGGTCTAGTGGTATATTGTTTTGTTGTCGTTGTCGTTGTTGTTGTTGTTTCATCAGTAGTTGTTGTAATTGTCGTTCCGAGTTCTTGTCCACCAGGAGAAAATCCAGCCACAACGGAACATGATAAAAACACGTCGTTTTCATTTCCATAGTTCACCTGAGTTGTAAAAAGAAAATAATAATTCAAATCATACACAGACCTAAAAACAACAGAAGCTTTCCTCCACCACCGTACATCATTTCCGTTTGAAGTATATATCTCAATGAATCCCATCCAGTGACTTTAACTTAATTCTCTATAGTTCAAATCCCATTATAGTCTGATTTGATTGACGAAAGGGGTGATTAATATATCCGGAGGGGCAGTGGCCTATGGTCTTAGTTGAAGTAATGAAATTGGTGGGTGGCCACAATGTTTTCAAGGGGTCAGGCCATTTTCCCCTTTGTTCCCTTGTAACTTGCCTGCGTCAATTTGAAATCCTTGGCTGGCTGAAGCTTTCCTTTTGAATTGGACCAAGGAATTCTTACCTTCGCTGAGACCGATTTGACGAGATTCTCTCCGGTTTCATGATAATATGGCAGATCAATGGTAATATTCGTAGGTGGTAGGAAACTCGGGCCATTGTTAATAACTTGGTATCGATGAGTTATAGACAAATTCTGAGTGGTGAGATCTTCTTCCATCACCACCGTCACTTCCGGTGGTGAAGCACTACTGTTAATATAAATAAAATAACCATTTGTGGACTCTCTTGAGAAAGATATGAAACGCTCTCGTGAAAAGATTAATTATTGATATTTGTTTCCTATATATCTTTATATTATTATGTGAAGAGCAGGGGTTTAAACGTCACTTCCCGTGGCGAAGCACTACTGTTAATATAAATAAAATAACCATTTGTGGACTCTCTTGAGAAAGATATGAAACGCTCTCGTGAAAAGATTAATTATTGATATTTGTTTCCTATATATCTTTATATTATTATGTGAAGAGCAGGGGTTTAAACGTCACTTCCCGTGGCGAAGCACTACTGTTAATATAAATAAAATAACCATTTGTGGACTCTCTTGAGAAAGATATGAAACGCTCTCGTGAAAAGATTAATTATTGATATTTGTTTCCTATATATCTTTATATTATTATGTGAAGAGCAGGGGTTTAAACGTCACTTCCCGTGGCGAAGCACTACTGTTAATATAAATAAAATAACCATTTGTGGACTCTCTTGAGAAAGATATGAAACGCTCTCGTGAAAAGATTAATTATTGATATTTGTTTCCTATATATCTTTATATTATTATGTGAAGAGCAGGGGTTTAAACGTCACTTCCCGTGGCGAAGCACTACTGTTAATATAAATAAAATAACCATTTGTGGACTCTTTTGAGAAAGATATGAAACGCTCTCGTGAAAAGATTAATTATTGATAGGCCTATTTGTTTCCTATATATCTTTATATTATTATGTGAAGAGCAGGGGTTTAAACGTCACTTCCCGTGGCGAAGCACTACTGTTAATATAAATGAAATAACCATATGTGGACTCTCTTGAGAAAGATATGAAACGCTCTCGTGAAAAGATTAATTATTGATAGGCCTATTTGTTTCCTATATATCTTTATATTATTATGTGAAGAGCAGGGGTTTAAACGTCACTTCCCGTGTCGAAGCACTACTGTTAATATAAATGAAATAACCATATGTGGACTCTCCTCAAAGAGGGATGAATGCCCATGTGAAAAGATTAATTATTGATAATTTGTTTATGTATATTTCATATTATTCTGTTAAGAACAGGGATTTAAATTCTAGGTAAACAGGCGCCTTATACTCAAGCATGACCTTCTTGGACAACGACAAGTTGAAGAAGTTCTAAACAGTTAGATTCACCGACAGAAAAGAGATTGCAGGGAAAACCTTAAGAGGAAATCATGACATTGTAAGGATTTATGCTCGAAGGGGGTAAATACGGAGCCCCTAACATGCAGTGTAAATATTTTTTTTATTATTTCGTTTCATCGAAATAATTATTTCGATTAAACGAAATAAAAGCATAATTATTTCGATTATTTCGGTTAAATAGTCAAATTAATTCGTTTAAACGAAATAGTTTAAATCGTTTAAACGAAATAGTCAAATTAATTCGTTTAAACGAAATATTTTAAATCGTTTAAACGAAATAGCCAAATTAATTCGTTTAAACGAAATAATTTAGTCAAAATAATTCGTTTTAACGAAATAATTAATTCGTTTTAACGAAATAATTAATTCGTTTAAACGAAATAATTTAAATCGTTTAAACGAAATAGTCAAATTAATTCGTTTAAACGAAATAATTATTTCGTTTAAACGAATTATTTCGTTTAAACGATATTACTTTTTAAAAAAATATTTCCACTGCGTGTTAGGGGCTCCGTAGGTAAAGCAATCTTCCATGGATCTTAAAAGAGTAATAGAAAGAAAAAATGTTGTAAGCCTCTAGTTTAGAGCACCATCAGTACCAGTGATACTGGTCGAAGAAGCTGTCAAGGGAAAAAGTGTTTAGTCTTTCGGGTGAGATAATAAAATAAGGGCCCTGTCTCCTACATGTTGTGAATACCCCTCGACAGCTGGAGGTCGAAAGACAATCCACACACTATTTCCTTTGTTGTGCACTACATGACTTATTATTGGTATTGATTTGCCTTTATTTTTTAGTATATTTTCTCATCTTAATAGTTGAAAGTGTTGTGGTATCGGTCAGATGCTATGGTTAATGCTTTCGAGAGGCGAATGAAAATAACTTACCCTGTTATTTCTGGATTAGCAATAATCCATATTTTAGAAGATAACTGTTTCTGATTATTTTCAATATTGATATCCTTACTGATAGATGCAGTAGTCAGATGAAAATTCATTGTAGGCTTCGTCAAACTTAACTTGTCAGCTTCTAAAACTACAGAAAACTTTGTCTCTTGTCCTTGTTTAAGCGGTTCAATGATACGGCATTTTAGATTTGGGTCTGTAGAATTCTGCTTCTCTGTCTGAACGTCACATGTCACCGGTTGGTCATCAGGGGAAATAACTCTCCTGTACACGAATTCGTCATTCCACGTTATCAAAACATAACTGCCAAACGATTCTTCTTCTATGTTCCTGACAGAAGTGTTCAAGAAAACTTGCTCCGTTTGGTTGACTATGATATATTCTGCAACTGGCGCTCGGAAAATGTCGCTACTTAGTTGCAAGTCAACTTCACATAAATTGTCGGTACCACATTGCAGTTGGAAGTATATCTTTAAACGAAACAAAAAAAAATGTTAAAAGAAACTCATGTGGCTGTATAAATGAACTATTTCTTCATAAATGAGCCCCTCCGAACTTCCTTACTGACAATGGGGAAACCGGGTTGAAAATCCTATGCCGGGATTGAACCCTAACTTCCATGTTATCGAGCAAGCATCTAACTCGCTGAGCAAGCATCTAACTCGCTGAACTACCATGGCTGTCCGTGGCTTCAGTGAGGTTATTTTCATTAATTAGACGGCTGCATAAGACAACCTCTGCAATCAGAGGACACCGGTCCATTGAAGAATAGGCTACAAATTTGCTTACATCCTTGACGATTGAGTTTGTGCGACTTTGGTTTGTAATTGGTTGTATTTCACCTGGTTTGGATATAGGATCTACCATTTTATACTGCAGCAGGACTTGTACAGCGGAGAATGGGTCAGCTATTCGTGGTTTCTGAAATAAATACCTTTGTGAATGTATCTGATAATCGAATCCAAGAATCCGAATTGCATGCCATTGAAGCAATTAGCTGTTGCGAAAGGTACATCATAAACTAGTCACGATTTAGGTGTATGAGAACTTTACCTTTTACATTAGGTTCAGGTTAGGTTTCAATAGTTTCATGCTAGTTTTAAAGGGCTTTTCATTAGATTCAAGTTAGGTTTCATTAGATTCGTGTTGGGTTTGTGTTCGGGTTTTCATTAGATTCGTGCTAGCTTTGTCTTTGAGTTTAGCTTAGGTTTCATTAGGTTCTAAAGCTCCCTTTATCAAATAGGTGTTATTGGGTTCGTGCAAGATTTTTTTTTTTTTTTTTGTTTTCATTAGATTCATGATTGTTTCGTGCTTTTATTAGGCGCATGTTAGGTTTTATTAGGTCCGTGTTAGTTGTTTGTTTAAAGGGTTAATATCATCATATAAGGATTTGTTGTTGAAACAAATTATGTCGATGGATTAGTAGTAGTTAGTGTTAGTAGGTGTTTGTTATTTACCTCGTAAGTAACAATAGTATGCTTCGTGCAGGATGTAACTGCTTTGATTAAATTCGTCGGTCCTTTAATAGGTTTCTCTAAACGAGCCCTTTCTCTAATTGCCTTCACATCCACAGATACATTATATGACACATCTGAAAATGACTGGTTTAAATTAGCGATAATCTTTTACAACTACTGAATTTAAGACTGCAGATAGGGTGAAAATGAATAAAGAAAGAAAATAAATAAAAAGAAAAGAAAGAAACAACTATATTTTACAAGGATAACAACAGTCCGCCTTGACAGGGATCCTTTCTACCAGCTGGTCCTTGGCCAAACCTCTTGGCAAAAATCTTTCCCGGATTATCCTACCCAGCTGGGTGGACTGGAATTGTGAGTAAAGATGACTTCTTCAAGGTCATCGGACTTTCACATGCCGATCTAGATTAAAACTCACGTCCGACAACTTCAACGTATCCAAGCAAATGACAACTGGTCTTAAGATTGATTTTTCCCAGATTATTCATGACCATTTGCAGCTGGAATTATGAGGAAATCTGATTTCTGAAGATCATCACACTATTACTTTCTTGAAGTTTCTGCCCAAAGCTATCGTGTTCTAATTATCATTTTAATTTAAACCGCCATATTATTCTACTATAGTGGACGCCATATTTATTGAATTTGGTCGCACCACCAACAAACTACACACCATCATTACTTGATTGAAAAGGATCAATGAAAATAAAAGAAAACAAACCAATAGTCATAGGAACATTCCGGCCTCCGTACGTGATGCACACTTTAAACCTGGTACAACTTTCTATGCCTGGAATTGGTGGACAGTCGCTGGCCGTAAGGCTGATCCGTTCATCTTCAAATTCCAAACTAACACGAATATCAATAATAGGTCGCGTTTTCAAGACAACCACATTCCCCGAATACACACTGCCAACAGACATATCTGCAAAAAAAAGCTTGAATCAGCATTGTAGAATATTCTCTTTGTTGGTGTTTTACGCTCCGATTAAGTGAGTTCGATCACTTTGCTTATGCATCATAATGTTTAAACCTATTTTCAGGAGAATTATATAAAGACCCAAGCCCTTGATAGGGGATGTACCATTTCCCTTTCCTGTCATACACTACACAAACAAGTGTGGGTACATGGAGCGTCTATCTATTGCCTCATATCAACGACTAAACGCTTTTCAGAATGCTTGTTTGAAAAATCCACAGGTATTATATCGACCCTTGAGCAAATGTCTTACTCACTGAACCAACGCGGTTCAATCAATTTAAGCAACTTACCCGGATAACTATCGTCGTTAACGTCCATTGGACTAGAAATATGTGACCCGAATCCACGAAGGTCATCTCTGATAGCCCGTGCTGTAATTCTCTGAGTGAAATCTTTGTTGATACCACCATTGCCACCGTGGTAAATATACACTACCCCTTTATCGTCGTCTTCATTGGGAGCACCAACAGCTATATCTACAACCAAATGTGAATATATTTAACGTTATCTTGAAACTAATTCATTTTACAAGACAATAATTCACTTTCTAAATTTGAAATAAAAAAAAAATTCAAATTGGTTGGACACTCATCGTTTCGTATTTAATCTGGGGGTAATTACGCTACACATCCATGATCTGTAGATATCTCGCTTTACTCACGTTCGTTGAATTTTGGACTATTAGAACAAAAGTCACCAAATAGAGTAAACCAATAGTTTGGTGATTTTACATAGAAAGAACTGTGAAGGTATATGTTACTACCTGCTTTTGGTTGATTTGTTAGTTTGTCCATCTATCCTACCCTAAATGGACACTTACCGTCAAAACTGTCCGCATTTATATCGCCTAGATTACTTATAGATGATCCAAATCTTGAAAATGGCGTGTTTGTACCAGACAATATGGCTGCATTACGATTGAAGTTTATCTGTGAAAAAAAATATGAAAGAAAAAGAGTTTAAAGAGACAATCTAACATAAATTATTTGTTTCCATGGCGTAGCTTGAAAGATATCAAGTTTCTCTAATTTTGCCTCCATCTTTAAATTTATATCCACACTTTCAGCTGCAATATTCATCGTTGATATTGTTTTAAACAATTTTTTTTTATTTAAACCAAACGTTGAGTTGTTCGCAAAAAAATTTAAAAGGGACACTACAAAATTTCTAAAATCTTTTTTAATTAAAATTTCGGGATTGTCTTACTTTTGATTCTTGAGCATTTCCTAAACTGTAGTAGACCAGAACACGGCCTTCGTTGGAGAACACGTCCTCTTTCCTATATTTGGATGCATCTGTGTAAGTAGGCGCACCCACTAATATGTCATCCCATCCGTCACCATTCAAATCGGCTGCAGCCACCACCGAACCAAAATACGAACCAAACTAGAAATATGAATCGAAGTATTCATTGAAGTTACAATATTGGAAATCAAACGTTATTTTCAAATCAGTCCTTGTCCACGTCACAGTAGCATAAGATGGAAACGCTCGATGGAAATGCTGTTCAAACCATGGCTTTGTGTCCAGATATTTTCTATCAAGGCTTCTGATTGGCTATATTGGTTAGCGTACAATCCAATCAAACCTCTCAGCCATAGCCGCGCTACCTCAGAAAGGTTAAACCAGCAGTACTAATGCATTATCTCAGGTGGTGAAGCATGGGCTCGTGTTAATTAGTTGTGCGTATTCCTCTGTCCCGATTCCTGACTCAATGACCTGTATCTTCTGATGTCTAAAGAATGCCGATCATGACAAAGAGTTACCTACCATGTCATCAGGAGCAGTCAAGCCATCTAATGCCACAAATTTCTTGTCGAATTGTGATCCTAATTGTTCATATACAAATACCTACAAATAATCCAAACAACATTCTGATATAACGTTTCGTTGTAAAACACTTAGTTTTGATAAACCTGCAAGAACCAGAGCAAACAATTTGCTGAAAATATGGAATATTGCAAATTAAAACTTAAGTCTTTCAAATATGCATCAAGAAAAACTATTAAAATAAGCGAACCTTTCCCCTGGCATTGTAACGAGGTGCACCAGCAATAAAGCATAACCTTTCAGCATCACAAAATTTGCCACTAGCAACTGCATAGCCTACAAATAAAATATAGTAGAGTTTCAAGTGCCCCGATTAACGGTAAAAGCCATGGAGTGTGCAATGAAAATCATATTACCAATGTGATGGTATTCACAATTTTCAAAAATTACAAAACCACGCCTTTAATATATTCCTAAACATTTACATTTCTATTATCACTTCCTTTGACTAACTAGTTACGCAAGCTGACGTTTATTTTTTGATAAACTGTTACTTTGTCAAGTGACGCTATGATGTAGTCAAGGAATACAATAACGCTATCTAAAATGTGTGTCTTTTTCATACAAAACAGCGAATTTGTATTTATAAAAGTATCAAAGATATAAATAAAATTAAACGTTGGTCTCATCAGCATTATTGGTGAGTAAACGCAATAGATTACGTGACAAACTGAATAAATGACAAAGTCACGATGATAGGTACAAATGGAATTAATTCTGACTAACATACATCGTGTGGTATCCTCAGCGCTAAATCTAATTATAGCGCTATACAAAGCTGTTACTTACCTAGTAACATGTGATTTTGCTCTCGAGGTTGAGAAGAAGGAGTAGGAACGCCTATGTTAGGAATTTCCCTAAAGTCGTTTATCCCATGTAACTTGTTTACCACGAATCCACCTAAAATAATCAAATATGGATCGATCTTATTAAAAAAAGAAACGGGACTTTTCGTTATAAGTTTTTTATTTATTTATTTAGTCTAATATTCCAAAAGAGAGGGAAAGAAACGTAACCGGACAAGTGCCTAATAATGCCAAGGTATTAAACAAACAAATTCAATTAAATACCGACCTGTCCATTCATACAAACCAGGCGTTCCCATCACATAATTGGTTTCCTTTAATTATAGATATTGCATAATTATATATTACGTGTATGATATATTATATACAATATTGTTTGACTTCGTATGCGTCTTATGATATGATATTTTTTTATATACTGTCATATGAAATTTGATAAAAGAATATATTATGCTACGATTTTTTATTTTTGATAATACGTGATATACATATCGCACATGTCATGCATTATGATATATTACGATATGATATAATTGTGTAATATGATATGTATGATATGATATTAAGTATGAAACATAGTATTTGTGTTAAAATGATATGATATTCATATGATAAATTATGATATGATATGTGTAATATGATATGTTTGATATTGATAAGTGCATGATATTGTGATACATGATATGTATGCTATAATTCATGATATGAATTATAGTGACCGTTTTGTACATGCTCAACTCAGTTGGTTTTAAAATCAGTGATTTGGATTATTCCAATCTTTGTGAAATGAAATATACCGTTCACAATTCAAAATGGCTGCCTTTATCTTTTTTAACGGCTATGCTACAGGCTTGGTCCCTGTAAACTTTTAAAGTTTTGATTCGAATTTGTATTGAATTAATATATCTATACATACCAGTACTTTCGAAGCAGAAAAGCCTATTTGTAGCATAGCATATTTGAAATATTGTTCCTGTAAATGAAAAAAAAAAATGAATAAAGATATGAAATTCATTATAGATAGTGGGTGAATGGGCGTCACTATGGTCTTTTCGACAAAACTATTTGGGCGAGGATCTATGCTGGTATATTTAAATTATCAAACGAGAAGTAGGTAAAAAAGCCCCTGTGAAGCTATGTAGTTATCCTTGCAAAAACAAAGAGGTTTGGTCAAATACCAGCTAGTAAAAGAGTCCATGTGAATCTACGTTTTTGTCCATGTAAAAAAATGCCAAGAGGATTGGTCAAGTACCAAAAGGTTAAAGTGTCCGTGTGAATCTAAGTTGTTATCCTTTAAAACCAATACCAAGAGGTTTGGTCAAGTACCGACCGGTTAAAGAGTCCGTGTGAATCTAAGTTGTTATCCTTCCAGCCGGTTAAAAAGTCCGTGTGAGTCCAAGTTGTTATCCCTGTAAAATCAATACCAAGAGGCTTGGTCACGAACCGGTCGGTAAAAGAGTCCTCTTGATTCCAAGCCTGTTTTAATGAACATACCTCAAAAAAGTCTCGGTTTCCAACTGAAGGCGACGTTTTTATTCCAGGTGCATTTGACGTCATATTGACAAGTACACACCGTCCAATAACAAAAGCCCTCCCAGGACTATTTAGATCCTTCCAACCAGGCGCACAAACCTGAAAAAATGTTATTGTCGATGATAAAAATGAAATAAAGTTTTATCTTCCATTACCTTTAAGCCTAAGAGGCAGTCAACAGTCAACGAGGAAACGCTATGCAGTGTCCAATATGGACTGCACCTTTCTCGATTTCCAGCTTATGTGGGATATAACACAAACGCTG
Organism: Nipponacmea schrenckii; assembly: GCA_030562195.1. NCBI lineage: Eukaryota > Metazoa > Mollusca > Gastropoda > Lottiidae > Nipponacmea > Nipponacmea schrenckii. The sequence goes on from CM060203.1 coordinate 15,387,187, forward strand.
TTTGTTAGTAGCACACAGGACCTTGCAACGTCGGCCAAATAGGTTTAAGAGATTGAAACGCCTCTCGATCCTTGGAGGTTCAAAATGATGTATACCTTTTGCTAGTATGTATATCACAGGTTTCTTAATCAGTTCAGACCAACCCTTTGTTCCATTTTAATTTGGATTGGCCTTTCGAAATTTTTTTATTGTGACTGAATGGTGAAGAAGATACTAGTAGCTCATCTTTTCCACGCCACACCCCCATTTGTCATACTGCCTCAATTGTTAATCAGACCATGTCAATACCAGGACTCGGTTCATAGCCTTATACTTAAGAACGATTTCTTGCTTAGATCAAAGTTAAATTGTTTTCATACAATGATCAGAAGCTAAAAGTTAAGACAATTTACCGTTATTGCGGATGATGAAAATGGAAGAATTGAGGTACCAAAGCCTTCATTTGTTGTGGAATTGGTTTGGGTGACAGGATCTTTAACAAAATCTGTAAATAATGCAATCAAGAAGTGAATCAAGATCATTAAGAACACCAACAATTATGATTGAGTAATGCACAGTTCTCGAAAGCATAAAAAGTCCATGTAAGAGATGAATGAAACTGTTTACATTCTCTGATTTGCTGTCTTCATTTACAAAGGGCTGTGATATAAAAAGTATGTGCCTAATAATGTCAAGGTATTTGACAGTACATCTCAATATTTGTGCCGACAATATTAGCTGAGTTCTCAAAGATCATCTTCACAATTTCAAGCTATTGTGACCTTCTGCTGATACCTTAACTACAATAGTCAACTCTCTTGTATCACGGAATCCAGCAATTTGATTGTACACCAGCTAATAAAGTAAAGCTTTAACCATTATCGCTTAGTGCCTCTAATTGGCTGTATTTACTGCAATTAAATCATTGCATTTACCAACTTCAATGATACCAGAAAGATGGCTTTTGTAGTCTAGGTATAAGACGAAGGCGATGGGGTAAGGTTAAAGGCTTCGCTAGAGCTCATTATTGTCTGTTAGTATTTTTACGAAGGAGCTTCTACGCCACAAATAACTTTTTCGGAAGGGTGAGTATGCCCTTAATATTATTTTTATAAACAGATTAGGCCTATAGATAGAACTCCAGTAGGCTATTGACTTACAATAAGGAGAGGAAGAATAAGATGTTCTACAGGAATCTGGATCATTGACATCACAATAATATATGGTGCCAGTATTAGATGAAATAGAGCTATCTCTCGGTGAACCTATTATCAATCTGAAAGGAAATAAAGAAACACCGATTTTACAAAGTTACCGACATCGGTATAACAAACTACTGAACATTGGTCATGTAACCGGATCCGTTCACTGGAGAACAAGATCAAATTGCGAAGTATTAAGAAGAGGAAGTCAACAGAGTTTGATTTAATATCGGTTATATTCAATTGTATCACAAAATCCCATAAATATCTTACAGAGAGAGACGTCGCCAAGGAATGCCCATTGGCTATAATTTATTGAATAAGTGTGCTTATTCCACAATTTGGTCTAGTGTGTTTGAGTCGACCCCTCACTTCTAAATGTCGTTCAAGTCTTATACATTGCTTTTTTTCCTGAGAAGGCCTACCGAGTATCAAGTCGTCTATGAAAACTGAATTAGATATCGAAGGGGAAGTATCATATCTCTCCGACTGCTTTTCTTACATATGGGAGATGCTTTGTCTTGGAAACAAAAAGCAATTCTGTATTAAGTATACGGGTCCTATTAAAGGTATGAAAAGTCGATTAAGACCACTTCTATGAGCTTGCATTAGAATGTGTCCTAGTATAATAATATGTATTGATATCTTACGTGATGGAGTTGCTATCTATGACGAAGGCTGAAGTATATCCAAACTGTGTGTCATTTCCACCTCCTTGAAATATGACAGTATTGTTAGTATCTACGTTATAACATAGTATATCATACATGTTGATCAATAACAACACCAACACAATATCAAACTTCCCCATTGTTTTAATAAAACGCAATTATATCAAGATATGCACTTATTTTACACTTGTATGGTGAATAAAATACCCGCAATGTTTTTGTTAAATCACTTATTTTGATGCACTTCAAATTTCATGTTTGCACTTTCCTTGTATATCATGTACAACATGTTTCTGTTCATAACAATGTAAGTTATTATGCACCTATTTTAACGGTTACTGTTTATATCATTAAGATATACACTTATTTTTTATCCAAATATTCTATTAATCTCAGCTCACACTTTTGTAACACTTTTTATCCAACAAACACTGTTGTGTCAATGCACTTTTTTTTCAAAAACACTTTTACTGCGTTGAAAATACTTTTAAATTGTCATTGCACTTCAATGTGTGAAATGTTAGCTATCATTAGGATGGTATAAAATTTTGTTACGCCTAAATAAAAATAGGATTGGTCGTGTAATAAAGACAAAGGAAGCTACTGTATATCTATAGCCATTTTCTAATATTCTTACATTTTTAATACGACGATGAATGTAGTATCTGGTATCATAATATACAACCTAAGCTATACAATACATAACTTATGATATAAAGTAGAACCTCTAATATACACCCAAGTATCTTGAAATCGAGAAATATAATATACACCAAGTTTTGATATGTGTTTCTGGTTTTGTATATCGTGCTATATGTTCAATGTCTATACTCACATCTAGTTCGTCTGATTAGTATATAACGGAGAACTAATGAAGCTATATCGCTATGACACTCTGCGATTGAGTTTACCAAGACAGCTTTATCGTACAAGATATTTATATACAGTCATATGCAGTCTGATAACTATATTACGGTGAACGAATACAGATATTATATCGGTGTAGCACTCTGAGAGTGAGTAAGTCAACTGGGCTACACTTTCAAAAAGTCTATGTAGCTAGTATAGCAAACGCAGTGGCCTAACGAATATGAAAAATACTTAACAAAGACAATTGAAAAGAATGTTACCGCCTGAACTGCCTGAAAAGCACTTTCAAACAAAATGATAAATAAACAGATACCACAAATTCCGAACAATATATTTGAATACTTGGTGAATCTAAAAATATTAATATCTGAAAACCTGTTCTTATCACAATATCAATGATCCATGTGGTAATCACAATATCACAATAAATAAACTAGTATCACAATATTGAAAATGTTTCTTGAAGAGGATATTAAAATATCGAATATGCTAGATGAGGATATCACAATATCGAATATGCTAGTTGAAGATATCACAAAATCGAATATGCTAGTTAAAGATATCACAAAGTTGATCAAAATATCCCAATATCGAATATGCGATCTGACCTTTTCAACACATTTGAATCAATATCTGATTATACTATTCGTCAGAAGCTTATCGGGATATCTCAATAGTGAATAAACCATTTTAAATAATTAAGATAAAATTGACTGGCTCATTGACTCGTAATAACTGAACTGAAACATATCAAATTTAAACGGAAATATCTACTTGTTGGTATGACTTGCTGTATTGTATATACATAGATAAACATTCCTGGCCGATATCACTCACTTCCTAGATCAGACCGGCTTCAGACCACTAATATTTTATGCAAATATTTAGTCCCTGTTATTTCCTTTCGGGTATTTACATGCCTAGCATATATTTGAGTAATTTCTGGTCTAGATTTGAAATATGATGTTTAGAATTGCATTTCTTTTAGAATTTGTGAGATAAAGAGAGAATTTTCAGTCGGAAGGGTATTTCTAAAAAAAAAATAGGTTTTGTGAGCAGTCAAAGTTAACTGGGTGTTGAAATCCGGAAGTGATCTACTTTCATTTTGATTAGTACAAAATCTTCCTGGTTATGTTATATCGAATTTTTGAAAAGAAACCAGGTATTGGCCTCGCTTTCATGTGATATATTGGAAAGTTTTTTTTACAAGATTTCTGTAAAAAGTTATAGAACTTTGAATTTCGTGATTTAAAATGGAAACAATTCACGCTGTTTTATCTGGATGATGCGAGTTCTGTTCTGAGGAACCACGGTGACTTAGTAAGATGCTTTTCTTGTTAACATGAGGGTATAGTGTTCATTCCCGGCAACTGATATTTCAACCCGGTTTCTTCTTGCAGTGATGCAGGCCAGAAGGCCTTGCATGGAAAAGGCGTCTTGTCGTTCGAATGGAACAATAAACCGAGGCCACTTTTGCTACAGGCTCGACAATTAAAACTCGCACAAAAGGAGTAGGCTAATGACAGCCTTCATTAGACCATTCGGTGCAGAAGAGAAGAACATTGAACTATTTTCATTTGATGGGAAATCGACTTTATTTTGATTTCAGATGGTGCAATAAACTTTTTTGCCTAATTAAACTCACGTATTGATTCTCGAAGAGCATTATGTAGTATTTGCTCGACTTGCACATGTAGTGGCTTTTGTAGAGGTTGGGCCATTGGGAAATGATGAAGACTTAAATCTTCATGATAAACACCAGAAAAGCTATATTTCCGGAATGTCGATGATAAAGACCAGCCTCACGATATTTCCGGTACATGTATGTTGATTATGAATTTCAATGAAATGAAGGATGCACACAATGACATAGAAAATTGTAAATTGGTTAGGAAAATGATCATGATTTTCAACGACAGATACACCTGTCATCCCCGCTTGAATTGTCGTTTTGTCACTACCATCCCATCTTGGTTCGTAGGCTTTAGGATTATTACTCTGAGCCTCCGATGTGTTCTCTCGTCGCTACACAAACTGCACTGCTCAGTTCTCGCTCTGAGCTCTTGCTCAAATCCGAACTATATGACTTCCGTGATTTAGCGAGACTAAAGGTGGGTTTAACGCCGTAAAACTTTTTTACACGCTGGGATACGGCGTTTGTCGGCGTTCTTCAGCGCATCGATTTATACTTACATCGCCAGCGAGTCACGCCATATAACGGCGTTTGACAGGGTCACTTTTTCCAGAGTTCAAATGTAATGAACTTTCCAGCGTTTAAGCTAGCAAACGCGGCACTCAACCAATCACAAGTAGCTATTGTACAACACAGACAACAAGTGATTTGGATCTTTTCTCCAAACATTGACAACGTTGATATCAGTTATGTAATTCCATATTTCATGACATGAATGCGCGATGTATCTGTCTATAGAAAGAAATGACATATATAGAAAGAAGAAATTTCGAATTTAAGGTACATGTATATTTGAAGGGATTATGCGATTTTCGTACATTTCTTGTCCTTCTGTAGACTATTTACATTCATTCAAGACCCAAAAAAGGTCGGTGCATGCGGGCGTTAGTGTTTACACATAAGACCAGCGAAGTCAGGTCTGGCGTTTTACGCCGCTAACCGGCGCAACGTTTAACGGCGTTTAACGGCGTTTGATGGCGTAAAAAGTATAAACCCAGCTTAAAGGTGGGTTTATACTTCTTACGGCGTTTAACGCCGTTAAACATTCTTACACGCTGGAATACGACGTTTGCCGGCGTTCTTCAGCGCATCGATTTATACCTACATCGCCAGCGAGTCACGCCGTATAACGGCGTTTGACGGCGTCACTTTTTCCAGAGATCAACTGTGTTGTTTGGAAGCCGATAGAGGCCATTTATGGAAGCCGATAGCGGCCATCGGCCATCCTCTTTTTTCAATGTCTCAAAGTCGCCAAGTCGACAAGTCGCCGGATTTCAAAGTCGCCAAGTCGCCAAGTCGCCAAGTCGTAAAAACTTGTTAACTTGTTAACCGCGACTTATCGAGTTGGCGATTTGGCGACCTTAAAATCCGGCGACTTGTCGACCTGGCGACCTTGAAATACAGCGACTTGTCGACTTGGCGACTTGTCGAGTTGGCGACTTGGCGAGTTGGATTTCATAGTCGCCATATCTGAGAAATATTTAGGATCTAAGGCAGAAAATTTATTAGCAATTTCAGTAAAATCTGAGAATCGTTCATTCATCTGAAATGTCAAAGTATCTACGATAACATAATAGGTATCTCGAAGAAATCTGGTACGACCATCACCAGCGGCGTCATCCCTTGCTCGTTCACCTGGCATTAACTTTACTTTTCGGTTTCGGGACTCTTTATACACCGGAGCGACTTCACACATTGATGCGATATCTCTTGCTTCAGTTTCAACATCATTGAAAACGTCGTCTGATCGTAATTCGACTAATTGCAATCGAAGTGGACTGAACAAGTGAAGATGCAGTCATAATATCAATATCGGACTCTTGTAAATAACATGAGAGTATATTTGTGCATGCTAATATCTTATCCCAAACAACTAATAATACAATAAATTCAAACTTAGTAATTGTTGCCAGAATACCATTACCATCAGCAAGTGCATTTGGTGTTCCAAGAGCAATTCAATCAGCAATTTGTTCAAGAGCTTTCACGAGAGCTGGAATGCAGCTTATCACAGCTTTCACTGAGTCTTTGTGGCTATGCCAACGTGTGTCACAGTGCCTTTTCAATTTCAAAGTTGCTACATTCACGGACTGTGCCTCCGGATACATTAGCTGATTGGGAAGAAGGGTCACAATCATCAATTAGATGTGTTTCCACTTCACTGTGCTCGCTACTAATTACTTCACTTACATTCTGATTACTTTCTGAAGATGTGCTAGTATGTGTTTTCCCGAAAAAACTACTTAATTGTGGCTGAGATATATCAGTTATTTGTTGAACTGGTGTAAAAGTAATAGTATCCTAAAAGTGTAAGCGTTTTACGTGACTTTCTTTATAATCTGAAATGATCACAGCTAGAGGACACGCAATGTTATGTGATCATAATGATAATTATGATCTTTTTTCCAAGGGAAGTAAGCTAGGGAACTCATGTGTTTTTAGTTGAAACCTTATCAAACTTATTTATTTTACATTTTTTTATTGGTGGAATAATAGTTTAGAACTTTTTTTTACACAAAAAAACCCAAAGTGATCTATTTTCCAAGGGAAGTAAGCCAGGGAACTCGTGTGTTGTTAGTTGAAACCTTATTAAACTTATTTATTTTACATTTTCTTATTGGTGGAATTTTTATTGATTTATTTGATTAATAAATGATCTATTTTCCAAGGGAAGTAAGCCAAGGAACTTGTTAACTTTTTAGGTGAAACCTTACCGAATTATCTTAATTTAAGGCAATTCGGGCACCGATTTCCATTTTTTTTAACAAATATTGTATGTCATACAATATTTATTGAAAAAATTGAAATATGTGCCCGAATTTTCTTTTTTTGGTTGTGTAAAAAAAAGTTCTAAACTCTACTTTCGGGCTGCGATTTCAATTTTTGAAATATGTAAAATATAATCATAGCAATGACATTCGGGCAGTGATTTCGATCCTTAAATAATATGAATTATGAAATATTATTATAGGAGAATAAAATTGGGCTATCAATTTAAAAAAATACAGTTATAGTAATATAGGATATTCGGGCAAAGATATGATTTCATTTTTAAATTCCAAAAAAAAAAAAAATTGGGCCGTTAAAATTTTTTTTTTTAAATGCCTTGCCCGAAAAACTAGCCTTTGGGGCTGCGAGGGGGGGGGGGCGGCTGCCCCCCCTGCCCCCCCCCCCCCCTGTGGCTCCGCCACTGAGAAGGTTGAATTTTGTGATTTAACATGGAAATACATGGCAATTGAATGGGAGGGGAAGTAAGTCATTTTAATTTGACGACTCATTCATTTTTTTGTAAAACATATTGTTTGAAATCTTTCTTTTGTTTCTGGCAAAGGGGGGTAAGTTGGTATCAGACTTGCAGACCACAACAGAGTTAATGTAATTTGGCCAGTGTCGCATAAATTTGGCAGCATGTCAATAATTGATATCGAGGCTAGTTGTGCATGCTTTTTTGTCAAGGCGCCATTTTTGTTCAGTGTTCAACATATCATCGGCCTGTCAACATCGAATAAAGTAATAGTCTACATCGTCTACGTGTTTGATTTATCGAGTCATCGTATTATAGCCATGTTCCAGATAGCTTCGTGAGAACACATATCGTTCTTACTACTGCTTGATGAGCAGGATTTATTGGTTGATTGATGATTTTTCCACATTTCTTCAATATATTACGATTTTACCGGCAACCATTTGAAGGGCATCAGACTGGATTGGACTCAAGACAACAACAAAATCTGCACTTAGCCTGTGCAGTTCGTAGACTTCCAATTTTCGGTTTAGATTTTTTTTAATTTGATGCCCAAAATGCTCATTTTTATCCATAATTATGGAAATATAAATAGATAGGCCTGTCTATGCTGAAAAATAATGCCAGATTAATGTTATTCTGTAAAAGTGAATCCGACACTTTCAATATGCCAAATTAAAAGATTTTGAGTAGTAATAAGGCTTTTATGTGTCACAGACGAATGTTTTCAACGAGTTTTTAAAATACATTGTATCTAGATTGTTGAATTTCTAACGTTTGGAGGCACGATTTGAAACAGGTGACGCCTTTGCCTTATCTTAAATTCTTATCGAAAGAGGTCTGTGTTTTATTTTTTAAAGGAATCCTTCCCAGAAATTTTAACCTAGATTATAATCTGAACGAACGATGTATTTTTGGTACAAAATATTGTATCTAACTTCAAAACGTCTTGAAACTGTAAAGGATTGCATCAATTTTGATAGTCCAAAGACCTACGAAAATATGAGCTCCACTGCAATTGAAAGCTATGCCCGTCATTAATTAAAATGTGGGACCGTAATTCGCTTATGAGGCGAAAAAACAACATTCTCAAACGTGACTTATATTTTTACGAAACGTAACCTATAAAGTAGCATGTTGATTGGTTAGTTTGTATATCACTATCTATACCACGGTCGCTTATACGAGGTTTACATGTAGTAGGCCTACTGTGTAATAGGCAAGAGGCGATACGTAGTGGTTCCACCCGATTTCACTTTGTGATCCACACCCATAGGGTTCACATAGCTTATATTGTTTATTTGGTAGCTTATATAATAGTCAATTCCAGATGACAAGCCACCCCCCCCCCCTCTCCCCTCCCTTACATTGCACTTAATAATTTGAATACTTTTCCAAGATACAAATCCTTTAATTTGTCATCGAATTCTACACTATAAAGGAGTGTTGGTTTTGTCACGATCTAAGAAGTCTTCTTCAATTGCGAGATATACACTCAAACGTAAGTCTTATTCGTTCCTTATTGATGGAAACGGTCTTAGATCTTCTCTTTAAGTATGTTGCGGACATCTTCATATATCTAGCACCTTATTTCACTTTTCATCATGAAATAATTCTTCATTTTTTATTGGTATACTTCCTCGTGCGAATAATAATTCATGTTTGGGTTTAGGTCAATAGTACTTTGGGTTTTTCATTTTATATTATCCCATTGCGCAGCTCTACGATTGGGATTAGCCAAATTGCCAAAATGAAGAAGCTTATACCAATATCCGGGGAAAATTTTCTAATTTCACACTGCATGGCGTTGCCTTTCTTCTTTAGCCCATAAAGTATAGATTTATTTCATTCATCTATTCCTGAGGGCCATCGTAACCTGTGGATCTACTATTATTGATCTTGTAACAGTTATAATTTCTTTCAGCTGGCACCATGAAATTGATAATACTGATTGCTATGTGTATTGTGGTGGCTGCTGCCATGCCAAGAGATGAACGTTTCTTACATGGTGAGTTTGCTCCAGTCGCGAAACATAAGTCTATTGAACATCATGCTAAAAAAGCTAAGAACACTCTGTTCCATGAGCTATTCAGAACATCGTGTTCTATAAATAATCTATAATAATGATAATAGTATTCAATGAGCGGCAAAGAAAGTCATTTTCAATGAGGATAAGAGAACATCGTTTTCAATGGGCTGTAGAGAAAATCATGTTCAATGACTATAGAGAACATCGTGTTCAATAAACTATAGAGAAAATCATTTTCAATGACCTACATGCAACATCGTGTTCAATGAGTTGTAGAGAAAATCATGTTCAATGAGCTGTAGAGAAAATCATGTTCAATGACCAATGAGCTATGGAGAACATCGTATTCCATTAGCTTTAGAGAAGATGAGTGTTAATGAACATGGAACTAAATGATTCTGGAAGAACAACGTATTTCTTCATTTCATGTATAATGCTTGTTGTCTGTTTAGTTCCATCCAGGAAACAAGTCTACCATTACCTGAAGAGTACACTAACAGCCGGTGCCAGTATTGTCGCCTGTAACGCCGCCTGTGATCTTGCTTTCCCAGAGGGCTTCTTCTTATGTAACCCTGTTTGTTCCGAGTAAGTCGAGAAATGTTATTGCTTCATTAGCTTATTTTCCAAAGATCCGGAGTTTATGTTAGAAATACAGTTACCTGACTGCATAACGCAACTAAATTTAAAATCGATTTTGGCTATTGACTAATCAGATGACTCGGTAGTATTAATAGGATTACCATAAGTAAGGTTTTCAAGGATAAGGCATCAAATTTCAAACTAAGGATGGCCCTTGGCCAAACCTATTGACTACCCATTAATTGCTGGATCAACTAGAATAATGGGTAAATTCTTTTGTACGCCCTAGCCGACTGTGCGAAAGAACTACGTTTAGTGAAAGTCCAATTTTCAGCCTTCCTATTACTCTTGCTTAATACATGTTTCTATGGGCGTACGTAGCCTGAATAATATGGAAGGTAAAAGGAAATTTGCTCAATTTGGGTTTTGTTTTTTTCATTCATTTTCATGTATTTTGGCACACAAACCCTTCCATAGATTGTTATGATTTTAGGCATTTCTCACTATAGGCTACTAACAGGCATTTTTATATACTCGCTATTAAACTTCTTTATTTTTCAGAGTCGTCAGCGACTTAGCAGGGAAATAAATAAGAGATATGATGAGGTTGAGACTTTAACAACTGAAGATACATAAAATATATATTATCGTATATCTAATATTTTTTTTACAGCCCAATATTGAATAGGCCTGTGGATTTAGGCTTTCAGTCATAATCTTTTTAAAACACAACATCCACAAACAAAATAGATTTCATTTATTGCGAATTAACAAAAGAAAGCACAAATTATTTTGATTTTAAACTCAAATACTTTAAAATTGATTGTGTCTGTGTCCACATTTTACTCAAATCCAACCTGCGTCATTGAAGTGAAGGCCAAATTATAAGGAAAGCTCGTCGCCATGGTTGAGTTCATTTTACGTCGACAAAATAACGTATTATGGAACTGATCTTAAGCTACTTATTCACTTAAATACGGTTCTGTTTACGTAACTACAATTCATCTTCCGTCATATAACAAACGGTTTAACGCACTTCTAGAGCTTTGCAACTAACTACGGTAGTAAATGGTAGCCTTTTGGTAGTTTTTATATTAGAATTATATCTTTACATGATCACGTTATTTTTGTACTTAAAACATCGGAAGCTGTTTGGTTGCGACTACAATTGTAAAGGATATCACAGTATTTATGTTCAAAATACGTCACAATAACAAAGTTCAGAATACGTAACAATAACAAGGTTCACAATACGTCACAATAACGAGGTTCGGAATACGTCACAATAATGAAGTTCATAATACCTTACTGAAATAAAAGTCTGAATACGTCACAGTTATTCAGAATACGTCATAGAAATAAGATTCTGAATACTTCACAATATTAAGGTTTATAATACGTAACAATAAAAGGTTCAGAATACGTCACAATAATGAGGTTCAGAATACCTTACTGAAATAAGATTCTGAATACGTCACGGTAATAAAATTCTGAATACGTCACAATAATAAGGTTCATAATACTTCAAAATATCAAGGTTCAGAATACCTCACAACAATAAGTAAGGTTTATACTACATCACAGTAAAAGTTCAGAATACGTAACAAAAATAAATTCCAGAATACTTCATACTAGTTAGGTTCAGACAACGCACATAAAAGGTTCAGAATACGTCATAGTATTCCGGTTCAGAATACGTCACAGTAATAAGACATCACAGTAAAAAAGTTCAAGATGATTCACTGGAAAAAAGGTTTAGAATACGTCACATAGATAAAGCTGAGAAAACATCACAGACTTTGAAATTGCAGCATAGATTACACTTCGGATCAACAACTTTACGTGACAAAAATGTCTTGTCTTATTCCTGAACCATTTTCACGATAACAATAATGTCTTGAACTGGGATAGATCTCTACTTTCAATATGAACGCAAATCTTTCATCCTTGGTGTAAGACAATGTTGCTGTGAGCGTATAATATATAAATGTAAAACACATTCCTGTACCAACGTGTACAATATCACAATTCACTCCCCTTAACCGTTTTATTATACGCGTACCAACTCTTAGTACATATCTATCTATCTACTTAACATCCATTTTGGTACCATACATTCCTACCCTGAGTCTATATTTGAGACTAATCGACATTGTCCACTTGGGCAATGTATGAAGGCCGTATTAAAGTAGTTCGACACTATTATAGATAATTGACATGTAATTAAGTCGATCACTTTCTTGCAGTTGAACACACGACATATTTGGTCAGCCATTGTTGACATTTTAACATTGCTTGTTCTAGAATGTCTGACGGTGGTGTCATGGAGTCACGTCTGTCCGTCCGTATCACTTCACGGTATCTAATATCGTATTCCGCACCAGTCACTTGAAAAGTTTGTTCTCTTAACGCCGGAATGGGAATTTTGTATCTTCCAACGCCTGGAAGAAGAACATGTCGATCTCCCGCACTTTGAAATGTCGATTCAGTTCGGGCAGAAATTATTTTGGGTAAGAGTCGTTTGGTATTCCCTTCCGGTACTCTTTTCCGGTTTTCATCTTCAGACGACGTTGATGCCGATGACGACATGGAATACACCGCCACACAGCTTTTCGACCTTTTTGTGTTTTCGTTCGCATTATGTTTATTCACATCCAATAAGTTGTTTTTACTATTGTTTGTAAAGTTATTTAATAAAAGACTTTCACGTCGTACACTTAAACTTTGCTGTTTCTTTTCATTTCGTGTTTCAGTTATTGCTATCTGTGCTTCTTTTGACATGCGTTGAAACAGTTTGGATTTGTGAATTTCATCTCGCGTTGGTTCGCGCATTAGTATTGGATCTTGTCTCTGTAGGGACACGGGATACGTCTTATGGGTGGAATTCCTTTCACTGTTTGTAAGTAATCCATTGACATCGTTGGCGTTCGTCATTGATCCCTTGTGAATCGATGTTCTGCGTACTGAGTTCTTCATACCTCCTGGCTCGTCAGACGAGGACTCTGAAGCGTTATCGCAATCTACTTCACTCAGTTCAGCTGTAGAATCGTGCTCTCCATTCTCTGTCACTTCCGTTTCCAATTCACCCGTCTTAGATACCGCTTCGTCATTTTCAAATGCGTCTTTTAGAATAAATCCGTGCTTTATTTCCGATTGACACACTCTAGCTGCCGTTTTCGTTGCCTGAATCCGAGTTGGACGCACATTTTGTTTAATATGTGAAGATCTGGTAGAAACAGCAGATAAAACTCTTGAACGTCTGCGATTAGCACTGGCATTAAAGACTATTTTCATATGAAGTCTTTTATATTTTTCTTCTAAAGTTTTCATCCATGTCGGGACTGGTCCACTATCATATCCACTAGTATGGGTTTTGTTGACGGTTGAATGTGCTCGCATTATGAATAAACTAGAGCTATTGTTGGTAGAGCCGAACAATTAGGCGGATTACAATGGCTAACTAAATACGCCCCAATAGAGATCTGATTGACACGGGACTTTACTTTCGTCTTTTGTGATTAACGGTGAGAAACACAATAGAACGAGCCGTTAATCCACAATAAACAACCCTAATATGATTATCGGGAATCAATGAAGCGCGAGCAATCGAACACTGGTAATAAACGATATCAATATTAACTGGAAGTGATTGCAACGAATGATTGAATGGAAAATAAACTCCAGTCAGAAAATATGAATGTTTTTGATATACTTTATAAGCCTTGTTAAACAAACATAATATTGTTGTCGCGTCGTATAACACACACGTATATCGCTCAGTTACAAACTTGCATTTATAATTTTAATGGGCTATAAAATCCAACAATGGCCTTTTTGTATGAATTGATTTGAGTGAAATATTTTATGTAAATTGAACAAATTGGTGTAGAGCATGCTGTATTAATGATCCGTCTGAAAATGTTCCGTTGCTATGAGATTTGTTGTACAGTAACCAAGATAGTACAGACGGCTGCAAATCACTTCCGGTTTCCCCAAGTTCTGATTCAGATGAAGAACGAAGTACGAATCTGAAAGCCTATATTTCTTTGTATGATGTGTTCACTGAAATGAACGAAAGATATCTGAATGTCAAATTCTTCCGCGCGAAGATTTCAACATTAACAACACTGAATTCAGACGGACTTGCCAAATCTCGATTTCCAAACCAAACTTTTAGAAAAGGAAAAACTTTTGATTTGATCACACTCAAATGTTCCTGTCTTTGATTCTAAGTCTAAAACTCCTCAGCGATGTTAGTGATATTAAGATTTATTCGTTTGACAAATCGTTGAAATTCGACATTTGAACTAAACGTTCACTGTTCACTGCAAGTCTTTTCCTGTTTATCACTATCACATTCTTTTGAATATTACATTTAGTTTTCTCCATGCGTCCTCCACACAATTGTTGATTATGCACAGATATATTTGTCCCCTAACTAAACGTATTCTCTTCACTGAACTCTTGAAACAGTTCCTAATTTCGATGTTGATTTAAGTTCAAAGGTTCCTGAGGTTATGTTGATAGTCCAAAGGTTCTTTGACCTCCGTCGATGGTCGATGGTGATCACGAACAAATCGTTGTGTATCCAGGCAAAAACTGTACGTATTTTTAACTGTTTGTATATGACCAATTATGATTAGCTGTAAAAAGAAAGAACAAGAGTCAATATTTGGTCTAAATTTATCACTAAAACAAATTAAAGAGTAATATTTGCCCAGTCTATTGGCTAATGTAAACAACTAGACACTGAGTCAGTTCACGGCCATTAGGCGTCATATTGGGTAAAATATACATGTTCACCATTGAAATATAAGGTACCGCCTACTATTGTACTCAAAAAAATACCTGGTCACATTTAAAAAATGAACAACCATTAGACTGACAACTTAGGTTTTCGAGGAACCTTACACCGGTTGGTCTTTTGCCAAACGTCTTGACATTGGTCTTTCTCGTATTAGCCGTACCCGTTTACAGCATCATATTCTAGCTACCCGAACCATATGACGGACATTTTTTCCGTTGCATCAATAGTCAGAGATAACAAACCGTCGTCATTTCCGCTTTTTTTTCTATTGTTCGATGTTATATATGACGAACCATACGTTGAATTTGTTAAATTTATTAGGGATACGGGTGAATCCCAACTCGAGATCCATCATATGCTTAAAGTGACGATACCTTCAAAAAGTGGTAAATGACTACAAGGACACAAACCAAATGGCCAGTATCTTTTGTTATTAGAAAACAAATTTATCTTGCAGAACTACACTACGCTTACTATGCTATTGAGTAATCTACCAATTCGCTCTGTTTACTTCGACATTTTAGTAATGGTAACCATAAATAAACAGACACTAAAAGCAATAAATGTCGTTATTGAATTATTAAAAGTTCAAGAGGGTTAAATAAATAAACTGCTAGTGTACTCCGTTAATACGATTTAAGTGCATTAAAAGGGTTACGGTCCGTATATGTTGGTTTTAACTAGCTGATAGAGCCCCATTTGTATATGTGTATCACCTTTCAGAAACATTCAGAATCACTTGGCATCATTTTTTTTTATAATTTGGAATTTCAAAAGGCATGTCAATCTATTTGCATTCTTTCTTGAATGTCAATGAGTATGGAATGGAACTTGAGACGGAACATCAATGACGTATGAAATGGAATGTCAAATGCAATGTCAAATGAAATATTAAATGGAAAGTCAAATCAAATAAACAAGAGAATTTTAAATGAAATATCAAATGGAATTTCAAATAACATGATACATGGAATGTCAAATGAAATATCAAATGAATGTCAAATGAAATATCAAATAGAATGTCAAATGAAATATCAAATAGAATGTCAAATGAAATATCAAATAGAATGTCAAATGAAATATCAAATGAATGTCAAATGAAATATCAAATGAATGTCAAATAAAATATCAAATGAATGTCAAATAAAATATCAAATGAATGTCAAATAGAATGTCAAATGAATGTCAAATAGAATGTCAAATGAAATATCAAATAGAATGTCAAATGAAATATCAAATGAATGTCAAATAAAATATCAAATGAAATATCAAATAGAATTTCAAATGAAATGTCAAATAGAATGTCAAATGAAATATCAAATGAATGTCAAATAGAATGTCAAATGAAATATCAAATGAATGTCAAATAGAATGTCAAATGAAATATCAAATAGAATGTCAAATGAAATATCAAATGAATGTCAAATAAAATATCAAATGAATGTCAAATGAAATATCAAATAGAATGTCAAATAAAATATCAAATGAATGTCAAATGAAATATCAAATGAATGTCAAATGAAATATCAAATAGAATGTCAAATGAAATATCAAATAGAATGTCAAATGAAATATCAAATGAAATATCAAATAGAATGTCAAATGAAATATCAAATGAATGTCAAATAAAATATCAAATGGAATGTAAAATAAAATAGCAAATGGAATATCAATTAAATATCATATGAAATGCCAAATGAAATTTTGAATTTAATGCTGAAAGAAATGCGATGGAATTTACAGGAATGTCTATGTACACGATATTAGATTGAAAGCCTAAGGACATGATTTATAACATTAGACATGTACACACAATAACTCCATTGGTAATCAAGTCGCTGAGTTTATCACGTTCAGGTCATAATATTCAACTGGTGAACGATAATTCACCTTATATCATAATACAGATTAACATAAATAATAGAACTTAAAGGAGTGGCGATTCTATCAACCATTAAGTGAGCGTGATGTGAATGTGTGGGTGTGTCGGAAGGGGGTTGGGTGGGGGGGGGGGTGGTTAATGGGTTGCGAATTTGGGACACATAATCGTCAGATGAGGCTTGTTCGATTAAGCAGCTCCCTTCCCAACCCTTCTTTTTCAAAATCCTCATTCGCAGAGAATGGCCTGTGAGTTATTCCCCTTGACGATTTCGTAGCACCTACTCATAGTTTTGAAATTTCTTAACGTTCTATAGAATATAGGGTCACAGGAAATTATTTTCTATAGAATGATAAATTTGTATAGAGGATGGGAATGGTGGTTATGTTGTCGCGGAAGTGCCAAGGGCAGCTAAGAGGCAGAAAATTAAAGAAGAAGGGAGAGGGCTTCCTTAGTTGGACAAGCCTCAGATCTTTTTTGGAGGGACGCTTAAAGGAGGTTGGGGGTACTGCAAAAGATGTTGACAAGCTAACAAACATGAATACCCCACCAAAAGAGAACAATTTAGAGTACGTTGTTAATTGAAGTAGTATGTATACAGGCGTTAGGATGGGACAATAAACCGAGCCCCCGTGTACTGCACGATAATTGCACAAAAGGGGCAGCACTGCCTGGCAAAAAATTTCCCCCATTGCACACAACAAGGCGTTGCCCGTCTTCATAAGCCTAATAGGTGCTGATGAGTAGGGAGTAAATCCTCATTCATATCTTAGCGAATACAAAAACATCAACAAGATCTTAAATAGCGTTCATATTGAATAGCTTACATGGCTGAATTTGATATCTCTCCTCGAAGTTTGACCTTATTCATTAGACATGTAACAATATCTATCTTTGGGGGTATGGGATTCTACAAGAAAGATTTCATTCAATTGATTCGTAATATAATCTAATACTATTTATCATATTTGGTAATTGTTACGAATATTACCCTTCGCTGGTCTTAGTTACACTAAGTCAATTCATAAATAAAACGGATTTTATATTTAAAGAGCATGTAAAGTGGTTTCTTGAAAGAAATAACAGGTCCATATTAGCCTTTCTTCTGCATTATTACAAATTCTGTCAGAATGTCTGAAGCTCTTGTAAGTAGCCTGTAGAAATAACCAAACTTCTTTCACATACACTTAACCATTGCTACAAATACATAATACGAATGGTTCTTACACAGAAATAACAGACACAAAGGTATTTAATAAGTCGATTTTTAAAGACGGCTTAACATTTCACCAAACAAGAAATCGCATGTAAAGATTTAGAAATGGCTTTAAATGTGATTGTGAAAGATTTGTTAAAATATTTTTTAAAAATCGACTTATTGAGTCGAGGTAGGGATTCAAAAATGGCGGTGAGCTACGTTCGTGTGTTTTTATTTCCAAGTAGATTAGTCTGAGTGAAAATTGAACGTTGTTATCACTCGGGCCCTTATAGTCAAATCACATTATATGGACTCCAATTAGTTTTCGGTCTGTTTTTTCTATGACGTTAGAGCGACGCGATGTTTTGGATGATCCATCTTGAAGACTTGATAATATATATCTACTATTAATCTAAATCAACAGGTCCATTCTATATGTAGTATTACAATCTATAAAGGAGGTCAAGAAGGTTTACAAAATACTGAAGAACAGTTAAGCTGCATTAACAATACTTTGGGTGAAAGCGACAACATAATATACGTAAGCATTTCTATAACAGGGACCACTCCAACTGACAAACAAATGGCTCAATTGGATCCAAAACACGCTTAAAGCTAGAAAAACTCTTTACAATCTCTCTACAGGAATACTGCTTCTTATAAAATACATAAAGATAGCTTGCCAGGCAAGGTAATATACGCCCACTGGCAGCATTTATTTCAAATAAAAACTTTTCAGTAAGGTTACAATAAGTGGAATGAATTATTCAACCTACCAACCTATTTTTTTCTAGGGTCTCTAGTTTCATTAAAAACTGTCAAGAATTGTACCTAATAACAACTCATTAAATATTTTTCGGTATTTTTATGATTTGCAATAGGGTTCACCCTTAATAATATTTTGATATTTTTAATTCTTAATAAGGCTCATCCTTGGTTGATATTAAACAATTTCAGCGAGTTTGTCAAAAAGGAATGTTTAGAGTGTTCACAAGCCAAAAGTTGAAAGCGTTTTTGAAAACAGGCGCAATAACTGACACTAAATATTTTTCGATTTATCTGATTTTCAATAGGGTTTATCCTTGTGAGAAAACAAATACTAAAGCCAAGTTTCATCAAAATCCATTCAAAATTGTTCTTTCTAGAGTGTTTACGAGTTAAATTGAACGCGTTTTCAAAAACAAGGTCAATAACTTGTACTAAATATTTTTCGATTTTCAATAGGGTTCATCCTTGGGAGACAACAAATACTCCAGCCAAGTTACATCAAAATCCATTAAAAATTGTTCTTTCTAGAGTGTTTACAAGCTAAAATTGAACGCGTTTTCAAGAACAAGGGCTATAACTGACACTAAATATATTTCTATTTATTTGATTTATAATAAGGTTCATCCTTGGGTAAAAACAAATACTCAAGCCAAAGTTAATCAAAATCCATTAAGAATAGTTCTTTCTAGAGTGTTTACAAGCTAAAATTGAATGCGTTTTCAAGAACAAGGGCAGTAACTCATACTAAATTTTTTTTCGATTTTGCTGATTTGCAATAGGGTTCATCCTTGAGTTATAACACACTCTCACACCAAGTTTCATCGAAATCCATCAAGAATTGTGCCATGTAGAGTGTTTACGAGACAAAAATCGAACGCGTTTAAAAGAACAAGGGCAATAATTCATATTAGATATATTTTGATATTTTCAATTTTCAATTAGGCTCATCCCTTGCAATATCCAACAATTTCAGTGAGTTTTGTCAACATTGGTCATGAATTGTACCTTCTAGAGTGTTTATTAGCAAAAAAGTTAAACCCGTTTTCAAACACAAGGGCAATAACTGACACTAAATATATTTCGATTTATTTGATTTTCAATAAGGTTCATCCTTGGGTAAAAACAAATACTCAAGCCAAGTTTTATCAAAATCCATTAAGAATTGTTCTTTCTAGAGTGCTTAAAAGCTAAAATTGAACGCGTTTGCAAACACAAGGGCAATAACTGATACTAAATATTTTTCGATTTAACTGAATTTCAATAGGGTTCATCCTTAAGTGATTAGAAATACTCATGCAAAGTTATGTCAAAATCGCTCAAGAATTGTGACTTGTAGAGTGTTTACAAGGCAAAAATCCAACACATTTTATAGAACAAGGGCAATAATTCCTATTAAATATATTTCGATATGTGCTATTTTCAAAAGGGTTCATTCTTGGGTGATATTAAACAATTTCAGCAAGTTTCGTCAAAATCGGTCAATAACTGTGCTTTGTAGAGTGTTTACAAGCTAAAAATTGAACGCGTTTTCAAAAACAAGGGCAATAACTGATATTAATTTTTTTTCGATTTGACTGGTTTTCAATAGGCTTCATCCTTGGGTGATAACACATACTCAGGCCAAGTTTCATTAAAATCCATTAAAAATTGTTCTCTCAAGAGTGTTTACAAGCTAAAATTGAACGCGTTTTCAAGAACAAGGGCAATAACTCATACTAAATGTTTTTCGATTTCGCTGATTTTCGATAGGGTTTATCCTTGAGTTATTACATACTCTCACACCAAGTTTCATCAAAATCGGTCAAGAATTGCACTTTGTAGAGTGTTTACGAGCCATTCAAGAACAAGGGCACAAACTCATACTAATTTTTTTCCGATTTCGCTGATTTTCAATAGGGTTCATCCTTGCGTGATCATAAACACTCATATTAAGTTTCATCTAAATCCGTCAAGAATTGCACCGTGTAGAGTGTTTACGAGCAATTGTGGACGGACGGACGGACGGACGGACCGACGGACGGACGGACGGACGGACGGACGGACGGACGGACGGATGTGGGTGACGACAATATACGCCCCCCATTTCATGTGGGCGTATAAAAACTGTCAAGAATTGTACCTAATAACAACTCATTAAATATTTTTCGGTATTTTTATGATTTGCAATAGGGTTCACCCTTAATAATATTTTGATATTTTTAATTCTTAATAAGGCTCATCCTTGGTTGATATTAAACAATTTCAGAAAGTTTTGTCAAAAAGGAATATTTAGAATGTTCAGCAGGCCAAAAGTTGAAAGCGTTTTTGAAAACAGGCGGAATAACTGACACTAAATATTTTTCGATTTATCTGATTTTCAATAGGGTTTATCCTTGTGAGAAAACAAATACTAAAGCCAAGTTTCATCAAAATCCATTCAAAATTGTTCTTTCTAGAGTGTTTACGAGTTAAATTGAACGCGTTTTCAAAAATAAGGTCAATAACTTGTACTAAATATTTTTCGATTTTCAATAGGGTTCATCCTTGGGAGACAACAAATACTCCAGCCAAGTTACATCAAAATCCATTAAAAATTGTTCTTTCTAGAGTGTTTACAAGCTAAAATTGAACGCGTTTTCAAGAACAAGGGCTATAACTGACACTAAATATATTTCTATTTATTTGATTTATAATAGGGTTCATCCTTGGGTAAAAACAAATACTCAAGCCAAAGTTAATCAAAATCCTTAAGAATAGTTCTTTCTAGAGTGTTTACAAGCTAAAATTGAATGCGTTTTCAAGAACAAGGGCAGTAACTCATACTAAAAATTTTTTCGATTTTGCTGATTTTCAATAGAGTTCATCCTTGAGTTATAATACACTCTCACACCAAGTTTCATCGAAATCCATCAAGAATTGTGCCATGTAGAGTGTTTACGAGACAAAAATCGAACGTGTTTTAAAGAACAAGGGCAATAATTCATATTAGATATATTTTGATATTTTTAATTTTCAATTAGGCTCATCCCTTGCGATATCCAACAATTTCAGTGAGTTTTGTCAACATTGGTCATGAATTGTACCTTCTAGAGTGTTTATTAGCCAAAAAGTTAAACCCGTTTTCAAACACAAGGGCAATAACTGACACTAAATATATTTCGATTTATTTGATTTTCAAAAAGGTTCATCCTTGGGTAAAAACAAATACTCAAGCCAAGTTTTATCAAAATCCATTAAGAATTGTTCTTTCTAGAGTGCTTACAAGCTAAAATTGAACGCGTTTTCAAACACAAGGGCAATAACTGATACTAAATATTTTTTCGATTTAACTGAATTTCAATAGGGTTCATCCTTAGGTGATTACAAATACTCATGCCAGGTTATGTCAAAATCGCTCAAGAATTGTGACTTGTAGAGTGTTTACAAGGCAAAAATCCAACACATTTTATAGAACAAGGGCAATAATTCCTATTAAATATATTTCGATATGTGCTATTTTCAAAAGGGTTCATTCTTGGGTGATATTAAACAATTTCAGCAAGTTTCGTCAAAATCGGTCAATAACTGTGCTTTGTAGAGTGTTTACAAGCTAAAAATTGAACGTGTTTTCAAAAACAAGGGCAATAACTGATATTAATTTTTTTTCGATTTGACTGGTTTTCAATAGGCTTCATCCTTGGGTGATAACAAATACTCAGACCAAGTTTCATTAAAATCCATTAAAAATTGTTCTCTCAAGAGTGTTTACAAGCTAAAATTGAACGCGTTTTCATGAACAAGGGCAATAACTCATACTAAATGTTTTTCGATTTCGCTGATTTTCGATAGGGTTTATCCTTGAGTTATAACATACTCTCACACCAAGTTTCATCAAAATCGGTCAAGAATTGCACTTTGTAGAGTGTTTACGAGCCATTCAAGAACAAGGGCACAAACTCATACTAATTTTTTTCCGATTTCGCTGATTTTCAATAGGGTTCATCCTTGCGTGATCATAAGCACTCATATTAAGTTTCATCTAAATCCGTCAAGAATTACACCGTGTAGAGTGTTTACGAGCAATTGTGGACGGACGGACGGACGGACGGACCGACGGACGGACGGACGGACGGACGGACGGACGGACGGATGTGGGTGACGACAATATACGCCCCCCATTTCATGTGGGCGTATAAAAATGCACTTGATTATTACAAAAAGCTTATTAAATTGATTAAGCGTTTTCAATTACTTTAATAGTTTTGTGAGTGTTCCAGATTTGACAGGGATTCTGTTATTTTATGACATCAGGTAAGTTTACTGATGAATATACACTCATATAGAACAAATTTAAGAAACTGAATTTTATGTCCATCCCAAGAAGTAAGTTCACTTTAAGATAAAGGAAAGGGTATTTCTTACCTATTCAAAACTTTCGCTCGTCTTCAAAATTCGACTCTACTTTCCACGTCTTTCTCGAACACAAATTAAGTCCTCATTAAGAATAATTGTCATTCGTTATCAAACGCTAATCACAAATTAAAAATTCATTAAAAATACCATGAAAATAGATCTGGTCTTGAAAAATTTAGAGTGAAAACAAATTAGACACGTCATTTTGACAGAAATGGCGATGAAATAACGTGTCAAAAAGAGGAGCATTTTTTTTCTATTAGTCCCTTGATAGTTCCTTTCGTTATTCGTCCACAATAAACAATTAATTGGAGCTCCATTACGACAAAAAGTGGGGATTATTTATATATCTAGTCAGCATTTTCGGTATATCTCTATTGTCAATATTCTCAGTATTTCATTTTTTTCTGTATTTCGCTATTGTCCATATTGTCTATATTTGCTATTTTCGATATTTTCGGTATTTCCCTAATGTCGTTATTTACGGCATTTCGTTAATGTCGATCTTTTCGGTATTTCGCTAAATTTCGCTATTGTCGATATTTTCTGTGTTTCGCTTATGTCAATATTTTCCTAATGTCTATATATATCGCTATTGCCGATATTTTCGGTATTTTGCCAATGTCAATATTTTTGGTTTTTTGCTAATGTCAATATTTTCTCGGTATTTCGCTACTGTCGATATTTTCAGTATTTCCCTACTGTCAATAATGTCAATATTTTCGATAAATCGATATTTTTGGTATTGAGCTCAAGTCAATAATGAAGGTATTTTATTTATATCGACGATAAGTCATTTCGACATTTCATTCACTGAGACAGACCATACGAGGTCGGGGTATATCATGTCGACAAATAGAAATGTTTCGTTTCTGTCTGATGCACTTCAACCTTTAGATCACTTATGTACATTTATTTAAATATTTAGCCAACAAATACCACACAACCTTTTGAGTCTTAATCTATTTTCGGCCTGTTTGGTTCCTTAAACACACACTGAGTAAATTTGACATAAGAATATAGCTGCATCAGTTATATGCTGACTTCGAATTACATCTTCAATTTCTCTATCTGTCACATATCACTTGCAAATTTCCAAATTTCGGTTTAATTTTCGCATATAAAGTCACACATAGACTGATAATCACACATAGTTTCTAAAGTATCCCCGTAACATTTTGAAAAGAGCATAAGCGTCAAACACACATGGATACCAAATGACTTTTAAATGTCACAATGTTCAAAACACCTGAAATCCATAAATTGCTCCTCAATTATCCGAAGTAAAGGTGTCGAAATCTCTCTTCATATTAAAATGGTTTACAACTTTCAAGACAATCCTATGGAGACACGCGCATAAGATAGGGCTAATAACCTATTGTTTGAAATATTGATTTTAAATCGGGTTGTATGTAAAGAAAATAGATAAATTACTAGCTATATAATCGGATTATGTTTCATTATTCACGTATTCATTAAAATATAGCCCCTCTGATAGTCGATCCGATAATCCGCTTGTAATCGATTACTTTAAAGGATCATTATCTCATTTCTGTGCTGAAAATCGGATCGGGTTCATTATCATATTCATAATATATGACTTAAAGAAGTCAGTTCATTAATGTATAACACAATATTTACTTATAAACGTATACATCAAAGTAACCTTCATTTAACACATATTTTGATTGGGTGATATTATATGACCCAAAACATTAGATACGTAACGATTTAATAAGATCACCAAAGAAAGATAGCGAACACGAAACATCCGGAAATGCATTCCAACCCGTTTGAGTTTCAGATCTGTTCAAACTTGACTCGAATTTAGCTGAACTTCGTCCGTTAAGAAAGAAACACAATCATATCCATATATCTTTATTTATATACACGACTCTTAATGTTATTTTCTTACATGTATTTACAAGACATACACAGACAATAATACCTGTACGATGGTATTCTAAAAATTCAATACATTCTAAAATAGTGTCGTAGTGGTGGGATCTTAAAGGGACTGTTTCGTTATTTTCTGGGGGGAGAGGGGGGGGGAGTAGATTTGGGTCTTGAGTATGTCTAAATAGTCTTTAAAAGTACTAGAAATGGATACAAATCGCATAATTCCATCAAAATTACCTCAAACTAGGAATTTCACAAATGCTTTTTCTAAAAAAATTTTCTGGTCGCAAATGCATTTGAAGGCTAAACTTTTGACACTGAGGTGTGCACACTATTACTGATTAGCTAAGCTCAAAAATTCCCTAAGGTACAATTGGTCAAACGGATGGCTAAAACGTCCCTTTAAAACCCACAATTCAAGCACCTTACAGCATACAGCAGATCAATTACTTTATTCAGTAATCAATTTTTTATTAGACAATTTTAAACGTTATTGGTCTTGCCTTCAATTAACACTACTTGTTCAATAAAAATAAAAACACAGAGGTGTAAAGAGATTGGTCGGGAGACGGTGTAAGAACGGTCAACGTTATCAATCCAGCGACTTATTCGTCTCCACACCTACTTCTTCACAATGTCAAGTTATTACGAATTTCTTATATTGCAATAGCCACCATTTTCGTATCACGGAATGCAGCGATTTGATTGGATCGTAAGCTAGACAATATGGCCAATCAGATTCATAGATAGAACGGAAGTAAACATAATGGCTTTGTGTTTACAAAGTGTCTGTGGAGCCTATGATTTACGTCCTGCACCTAATGAAGACGGACAATGCCATGAAGAGTGCAGTAAGGGAAATTTTGCCTGGACAGGGGCATTAGCCTAGTCTTTTTATGGCTGAGAGATCTTTAACATACACATCCTGTAGCACACGGTCCTAGGAGTATTGTCCAACAACTAGATGTTTTTTTTTTGCTCCTCCGGCAAAGGCAAACTGGGTTGAAAAATATGAAAATTCAGTTCGATCTATGCCAAGACAGGTTGCTATTGAAGTCCAGGAATAGGTAAAATTTCGTAACACCTTGAACATTGTGAAGATAACACCTAACGATACAAAGATATGGCCTTGAACACGAGTGTACAAACTGTAATTTACTAAGTGTTATCTATTATCTTTTAAAAATAAAAATAATCTTGTGATTTAACCCTACCATATAAAAATAGCTGAATTGAATGAGAGGCACTTGGGTTAATCTGGCCAAATATCAGTATGTTTAAATAGAAAAAGAAGAAAGCGTATGTTTTATATACAATGTGTACAGGGGCATTTAAATAAAGATAAAATGTTTGTTTCTTATCACTGAAAAAATTCTCCACTGTAATCTAACAATTTTTTATATTAAACAATTAAACAGAGTTCATCCACATGATTATTTGCACCAATCAAATCGTATCTTATGACGTTTTTGTTGACAATGAAGAATTGTGGAATAGTGAAACCAAACTGATTGGTTAAGAATAACGTCATAAGAATAGGACTGTGGTGGAAAATCTGTTAGATTACAAAGGAGATAAAAAAAATAGACTTAGTTTGAAGCGACTTAGATTCATTTATACAAAATTAAAACTGCCAATGTCATGATAAAGGGTCGTACAGTAGACGTTCTTCGTCTATAATCCTTCAACCAAGATCTAACCATTTCCATTTAACTTTCAAGAAAGTTCATTTTTGTGACGATATCGACATATTCTGGACAAATATGTAAAAATGAAAACACCAATATGACCAGCACAACAGAAAGACCTTATAGGGCTGAGCATTAGTGAATGAAGCATTAGTGAATGAAGCATTAACCAACAATTGAAGGCATCGTACAGTTTTCTAAATTGTTTATGTGTATCGGGCACTGATAACATCTATTTGCACCATTCCAGTTTCAGTAAGACGTCTATGGTTCCAGCAATTCCACTTTAACAGTGCGTGTTATAACATCACCAAAGCAAAAGCTCCTTTACCCTTTTATAATGTTCACAGCTTTAGCGATAGTGACGTCATAAAATGCTGAATTAAATGGACTTTTACAATTTAAGGGAATTTCATGTCCTCAATACTGGTACACATAAAACGTTCAGAGAATAATCCATTTAAAATTTAGTTATTTATGTAAAATCACAATACATCTGGAAACATGTTTTATATTTAAAGGAATACTGTGTCTAAGAATGGACATAAAATTCTAAAATTGTAAACATGGTCAATAAGAGCATATTCATCAGTAGATATTCCTGCTGCAGCAAATAACATAACAGAATCCTTACATAATCTGATAAATCAAAAAAACTTAGTAAATTATCCATAAAATTAACTCTATTAAGCGGATTTCAATCATTACTTAGTTTTGTGAGTTTCCCAGATTTCACAGGGATTCTGTAACTTTATGACACCAGGTAAGTTCAGTGATGAACATATACTCATATTGACCATTCATGAGAACTGAAATGTTATGTTATGTACATTCTAAGACGCAGTATAACTTTAAGATATGAGTATATGATATATCACATAAAAGTGTCATACTTTGTGATTTTTACCACTATATGAATTCCTATTACTCAATCCTGCGTACAGCTTATCCAGTATCTTTGGTCTTCTACACATTCTATGTACAGTCTACCTGAATTTGGAGGCACAGGTCAAAGGTTACCTGATATTTGGCAGTTTATGATGACATGGAAGTTATCATGAAGACCAGGTGTGAGTATAAGTCATTAATTAAATTTCTAAAATTCAAATTGCTATCACCTCCTCTTTAAATGACTTGTTATCCATTCTAAACCTTTATATAATCTGAAAGAACAAGATTAGAAAATTAAAGACATTGTATAGTTTTCTAAACTTTGTGGAGAAACTGATTGCATTCATTTGCACCATTCAAACTCAGGTGTCAGACGTCTGTTGTTCCACTAAATCAATGAATTTTTTGACATCATCCCTTCTAAAGCTGACAAACCAATGCCAAGGTGACACTAGCTCTAGTCTAATCAATGCCATGGTGCCAATAGCTCTAGTCCAATCAATGCCATGGTGACACTAGTAGTCGAATCAATGCAAAGTTACAATAGCTTCAGCCCAATCAATGCCAAGGTTACAATAGCTCCAGTCCAATTAATGCAAAGTTACAATAGCTTCAGCCCAATCAATGCCAAGGTTACAATAGCTTCAGTCCAATCAATACCAAGGTGACACTAACTCTAGTCATATCAATGCCAAGGCACCACTAGCTCTAGTCCAATCAATAACATGGTTACAATAGCTTCAGCCCGATCCCGATGTTTGATTTAAACATATTTTATTACAAACAAAAGTAAATGGATTTGGCAAAAGTTACAAAAACTTACAAAAATGCCCTTTCCAACATATAACTATCATAGACAGATTGTTGAATGTGTGCTCGAAGTGCAGATAAAGAAAATTGTGCAATTTGACGTTCCTCATTTATTCATTCGTGTATGTAACATTGAGTGCTTAATGAGTTGATGAGGAAAATCAAAGCTAGGTATTTATGATTGTTAAAGTCATTCTCGATGAACGATCTTTGCTCGAAAAGTTAACGAAAGTGCAAAGAAAGTTCGGAGAGTGACAATGTTCAGGTGGACCCATGCTAAGTACAATATATTTACATATTATGTTGAGAACCTTTTACTTGCTTTTATGAATTTTAAAACATTTTTAATAAGTGTCGTATTTTGGTTTGTAGATAAATTTTTGTCGCCCCAAAGGAATGTAAGGTGATTTGTATTGTCTGTTAAGTAGGATGAAAGATATTTCTGACGTGATTCTATATGCTAAGGTGACACTAGCTTCAGTCCAATCAATACCTAGGTTAAGATAGCTTCAGTCCAATCAATGCCAAGGTGACACTAACTCCAGTCCAATCAATGCCAAGGTAACACTAGCTCTAGTCCAATCAATGCCAAGGTTACAATAGCTCTAGTCCAATCAATGCCATGGTGCCAATAGCTCTAGTCCAACCAATGCTAAGGTGACACTAGCCCTAGTCCAATCAATGCCATGGTGACACTAGCTCTAGTCAAATCAATGCCAAGGTGCCAATTGCTCTATTCTAATCAATGCCAACGTGCCAATAGCTTTATTCCAATCAATGCCCAAGTGCCAATAGCTTCAGTCCTATCAATGCCAAGGTGCCCTAGCTGTAGTCCAATCAATGCCATGGTAACACTAGCTCTAGTCCAATGAATGCCAAGGATACAATAGCTTCATCCAAATCAATACCAAGGATACAATAGCTTCAGCCAAATCAATACCAAGGATACAATAGATTCAGCCAAATCAATACCAAGGATACAATAGCTTCAGCCAAATCAATACCAAGGATACAATAGCTTCAGCCAAATCAATACCAAGGATACAATAGCTTCAGCCAAATCAATACCAAGGATACAATAGCTTCAGCCAAATCAATACCAAGGAAACAATAGCTTCAGTCCAATCAATGCCAAGGTTGAAATAGCTCTAGTCCAATCAATACCCTTGTTACAATAGCTCTAGTCCAATCAATACCCATGTTACAATAGCTCTAGTCCAATCAATACCCATGTTACAATAGCTCTAGTCCAATCAATACCAAGTTTACAATAGTTTCAAGCCAGCTTCAGATGGAGTTGTGGACCTGTTTGGTTTGATACTTACCCTTTACCAGTTAAAGCACAACAGGCCTGTATATGCCAGACATGGTCTTTGACACTAGTTAAACTAAGTTGTTGTGATATTTCAGCTGGAGACATACATCCTTTGATATCTTGCTTATTGGCAAAAACTAACACTGCTGCCTTCTTCAGGTCCTGGTTATTTTAAAAAAAGAAAAGAAATACACATAATAAATCTATAGAGGAAACAAATAAGGTGTAAAAGGAACCTTTCTACCAGCTGTGTCAAACCATGATTTATAACAATCTAGAGGGACATAAACAATCTACAGAGGAAACAACTATGGTTTACAAGGATCCTTTCTACCAACTTTGTCAAACCTTTAACAATCTAGAGGGACATAAACAATCTACAGAGGAAACAACTAAGGTTTACAAGGATCCTTTCTACCAACTTTGTCAAACCTTTAACAATCTAGAGGGACATAAACAATCTACAGAGGAAACAACTAAGGTGTAAAATGATCCTTGTACCATTCCATTTCCACTCAGACATCTGAAGTTCTTGCAGTGTCATTAAAACTAAAAGTTTTCGTTATTATCAACCTCGTGCAATAGTAATGTCATATACAGCTTAGCATTTCTGCATTCAAAGGAACCACAGACATCTGATTGAAAATTTGAATGATGTGATAGAAAGACATATATGTCCTCGATGCACTTAAAGGAAAGCAAAAAACACTTAAAAACAATGACAAGATGCATCAACCAGGCGAAATTTCCTTTCCTAAATCTAAGCTAGGGAGCTGCTTGATTTGTTTTTAATTCATGGAAACCTAAGTTCAACCAAATAATTGGTGCAAGGTAAATCAATAAAGAATTATCAAAGGGGAGGTAATCCTGCCAGGACAGCAGTATAAGCTTACTTTCTTTTACCAACTGATCTTTAACATGCACAGCCTGTACTCAATTTATTGTTCCATTTGTACAAATAAATGCCTTTTTCCATGTCAGCCCCTTCCGACCTGCATCACTGACAAGGGAAAACTGGGTAAAAAAAAACGAAAGTTCGTCTCAACCCGCTGGGATTGAACCTTGGACCCTCAGGTTAGGGAGCATACATCTAACCCACTGAGCCACCGCAGCTTGACATTGTGATGTCACAAAACCAAGTCTCCCTGTTCTATCTTACCTCATGAGCTAACATTTTACAGAGTTCTTCCTTCGTTAAACTTAATCTTTCTCTGTCGGTACTATCTATCACTACTATTACAAACTAGAATAAAAAAAAACCATAAATACTGGGGTTACAGGTGGAAGTAGGTCCGTTGTCATACAGCATTTATTGCTGCAAAACAACATGTTTCAGGTTCTGATCTATATTGATCTATTATCGATGTTCTGAGCAAGATATTATTGAAAATATGGTATTATATTAACATAAATATAATACATAAGTTTAGTAATCGAAATTGACTCTGAATGTTTACTGATGTCAATTTCAGTTATCTGCATCCCTTTTCAAAACGCAAATGTAATGTCTACAATTAAATAAAAGTGGCTTTTTTTGCGTGGGAATTTCTGAATCCCAACCAATTTCACAAGGATCCTGCCAGTAAATTCTAAGACCTGACACACATATACAGCTTAGTAGGAAAGATGCCTCATTCAAGGTCAACAGATCTCCAAATATGGACCAAGACCACAAGTTCTTTGATGTGCTAAGCTTGTCGTTTTGCTAACCGAGATTAAAAAAACAATCAATTGTTTCAACATAACCATGCAAGTGACATCATTTCAACACTCTACTCATCTGTGCTACAACCCATCCTCAAATAGCCTACATTCACTATGAAAGGAAGCTCACCTCTGTATTGGTATAATAAGTGTTCCAGGCAGCTCGTAACGATTCCTGACCACCAATATCCCACATTAAAAAATGGATGTTATTCCATGTGACTTCTTCTACATTACTTCCTATGGTTGGAGAGGTATGAACTACTTCATTCATTAAACTGTAAAATATAACATCTTAATATATCAATATGCCCATGGGCTGAATGTTACATGACCATGTCCTTGTGAATTGGACCTCACATTGACCCATGTAAATATAGAGTCTATGTTTGTCCCCATGGGCTGAATGTTAGATAGGACCATGTCATTGTGTATTGGATTCAATTCTGACCCATGTTAAATAAATAGTTTATTATTATTACTATAATATAATATACAAGCTTAAACAAATTTACACTGTCATGACTTTTACATCCTACTCTTCTGTGGTGTTAATATCAGGGGAGATAAGATATAGAATCTTTTGCAACGTCATGTCTGTAATTGCAGGAACCACTTATATCTTTAAGTGGAATCAAGTAAACAGAGCCACAGATACATGCATGCAAATCAAAAAGAAAAACCTCTTGATGACCCCTATAATATTCAAATGATATTCAATCCCTGCAATCTAAATAAATAAAATTTTAGTGGTTTTTCATCACTTCAGGTATAAAGAATTTCCTTTGTTTAAATTCATGCTTCAGTGAATATGTGACAATTATACATTAGGGTGTATTGAGACCAGTCTCAATGAAAGCACTGACCAAGGTCACAGAACAATAGATAAGCTTATTGATTGTGTGAGAACTAGTCATTAGTATGATTTTAGTTGAAAACACAAACAGATTCTACGACATAAAATATATTATATAGCAATGGCACCAGTCCTGAAATAAGAATTTCCTGAAATCTAACTTGGAAATTGATATCACATAATACATTAGAATAAAGAACTTTCTACTTTTAGGATAAATGAGCATTGTTAAAGGGATAATAGGCGTTAGAATACACTCATCCTACGGCTTATATTTGTGTTTCATATTGACTATTAGTTATCCCACAATTTACCAAATTTTAAAAAGCCACAATAAAAAAATATTCGGAATTTTAAAAAAAAGTGAGCCAGCGACGATTCCATTCAGTTTGAGAATAAAAGCGTCTGGTAAATTAACGCTAAAACATCATTGTGGAATTCAACAGTAGGGGTCAAGGACGCGTGAAAACCCACAGGTTAGAGTTACTTCCCTTTATATTTACACGATTTGAAAATCGCTTGATGGATGGCTCAAGCGTTTTATGATTAACTACTTTATTTTGGGGATTTATCGGATTTTAGAGGGATTTTGATGTATAGGTAAGTCCACTGATGGATATATACTGTTATTGTCCAAATTTGAGTGAACTTAAAATTTTATGTTCGTTCTAACGCCTATTATCCCTTTAAATGGTTCAAGTCTACCGTGGACGAGAAAATTGCTAAGATTTTGATTTCGTCTGTTAGCTACAACTAGATGTTTCGTGTAGGGCCTATACATGCAGAAATTTGTTTTAAGTGAGAGTATGAGTGCAATATCTTTTAAAAAATTACTTTTAAGAGAAACAAGTATTCACAAGAATATATTTTATCAATTCCAAAATTAACAACTTGAAAATGAATTTCTACGCATAAAAAGTCTATCGATTTTTATTTGCCTTATTAGATATGTTAAAAACACATTGTAATTATGATCATATACCTTAAAATGGATTGTAAAGAGGTGTTCTACATTTTTTATGTTCACAATGATAGCATCATTTTGCACTGTTGAAATTTTCAGTCATATTATAATAATAACTGTTTATTAAGTTTTGGGTCAAAGCCAAAGCACCAATTACAATAAGATATATATACAATAGATTATAGATATAATATATTATTTACATAATATGCTACAGGCTAATTAATGCTATAAAATACATAGTAAAAGTTACTTTTTAGACTCACGTAGTTTAAACGCAAAAAATACCTACTTTAATAAAGTAGTAAGTAATAAGTAGTAAATCTAAGTCATATGTCTTTGGTTCCTGCAATTCCACTAAAGTTTCAGATGACATCAGTAATTGCAAAAGGTCTTATTATGATATACAAGCATATTTTTTGATCAGTGATGACATCAAACAGTTAGTTTTAGTGGAATTGCAGGAATCACAGACATTTTATTGAAAATAGGAATAACGGAAGTAGAATGTAGATATTTATGCAATCAGTGTCCTGGGTACATTTTTTTTTTTAGATATAGCCTCTTTACATTCCCTTTAAACATTTGTGGCAATAAAACAAGATTTCTTGGGTCCTGACCCCATTGTTATTAAAATAAGTTTGGTCAAAAAAACTACTGGGTCAGTTGGAGTTTCAACCTTGAATGACCTGTATATATATCTCTATTTAAAACTCAGATTGATTTTGATAACCTCTATATATATATACTGCTGACATCAATGTTTATTATAAAAATATATAGTTAGATATATTGATATCATCCTAATTGAAGCTAATGCAATAGGATTCACAAATTCCTATATCAGCTAATGCAGTACGATTCAATCAATATAAAGCTTTCCACACCAAATAAATAAACGGAAGTGCAATAATTTATCAAAACAAATTTGTACGAAGGATCAATTTTATCCAACGCTCTATTTCATACTAATCAGGTTCCATATACTGGGTATTTAAAAATCATTTCGGAGTTTCATGCATGTGTTCATATATAAAAAACAAAAATTTCATGGAAGCCTTATGATTGGCCTGCTTTCGAATCACATGAAATTATTATCATATCAGTCCCCTGTAGGAGGTTTACCTACTAAAGTGAAACACAGTAAAAAAGCGTTCATAAGTTTTGGTAAAAAAACGAAAACACTACAGTTTCAAAGTCAACTCAAAAACTTAAAAAAAAAAAAATATAACGAAAACACTACAGTTTTGAGCTCAACTCAAAAGCTGTAAAAAAAAAAAAAAAATAATAATAATGAAAACACTACAGTTTTCAGCTCAACTCAAAAGCTGTGAAAAAAAAAAGAAAATAATAATGAAAACACTACAGTTTTCAGCTCAACTTCAAAGCTGTGAAAAAAAAAAGAAAATAATAATTAAAACACCAAAGTTTTCAACTCAACTCAAAATCTGTAAAAAAAAAAAAAAAAAATATGAAAACAATGCAGTTTTGAACTAGAAAGCTATAAAAAAATGATGAACAATAGTATAGATAACGACTATAATATAAAATTATAACCAGTACAGTTACTTACAATTGATATAAAATGGTAGTCTTCCCTGCATTATCTAAACCAACTATAATTACTTTATGTTCTGAAATTATAAAGAGTGAGGTCATAAACACAAGATTCCCATGTAGGAACATTCGTTAAAAATATCAGTTTTATATCAAAATTAATGTTATCCATACATCATTTACTTGGTTATGCCCAACTGATCTTAACAATGGTGCTTATGGGTTCTCATTTCAGTCTGCACATAAATGTCCTTTTATTTTTGCATATTTTAACTCGACCCAGCTGTAACTTGGTACCGTACAGATCATGTTGGAGAGATCAATGCAAAAGACTTAAAAGTAAAGAAAATTAAAAGATAGCTTGCCAGGCAAGGTAACATACGCCCACTGGCAGCATTGAATTTGAAAAATAAATAAAGCAATGACTCAAAAACATTCACTAAATGGATATTGAAGTCAAGGGCAAAAACTCAAAAACACCAAGTTTCATCAAAATCCATTGAAAATTGTAGCTTCTATTGAACCACAAAAAATTGAACCACAAAAAATTTTTGACACAATCTTACTAAATCAAGGGCAATAACTAAAAAACTGTTCATCGAAAAATCATCAAATTCGAACTTGACTGTGTGTCTTATCAATTCCAATGCTCACACCAAGTTTCATTTAAATCCATTGAAAATTGTAGCTTCTATTTTGTCTACAACAAATATAGAGGCAGGGGCAATAACTCCAAAACTGTTTATCGCAAAATCGTCCAAATCGAACTTGACCGCCATCTTATCAATTCCAATGCTCATACCAAGTTTCATTAAAATCCATTGATAATTGTAGCTTCTATAGTGTCTACAGAAAATGAATTTTTATGCAATTTTACTTAGTCAAGGGCAATTACTCATAAACTATTCATCAAAAAATCGTCAAATTTGAATTTCTGATAAAAACTGTAGCCTATATCATGGATATAACCCAAATTTGACGCGTTTTTACAAAGTCAAGGGCAATAACTCAAAATCTGTTCATGCAATGATTTCCATTTTTGAACTTGACCGAGATATCATACATACATATATACATGTATACCAAGTTTCATTAAGATCGGATAAAAACTGTAGCCTCTATCATGGATACAACCCTAATTTGACGCATTTTTACTAAGTCAAGTGCAATAACTCAAAAACCGTTCATGCAATAATTTCCATTTTCGAACTTGACCGAGATATCATCAATATATACATGTATACCAAGTTTCATTAAGATCGGATAAAAACTATAGTCTCCATTGTGGATACAACCCAAATTTGACGCGTTTTTACTAAGTCAAGGGCAACAACTCAAAAACCTTTCATGCGAAGATTTCCATTTTCGAACTTGACCGAGATATCATCAATATATACATGTATACCAAGTTTCATTAAGATCGGATAAAAACTGTAGCCTCTATTGTGGATACAACCCAAATTTGACGTGTTTTTACTAAGTCAAGGGCAATAACTCAAAATCCATTCATTCGATAATTTCAATTTTCGAACTTG
Source organism: Nipponacmea schrenckii (assembly GCA_030562195.1). NCBI lineage: Eukaryota > Metazoa > Mollusca > Gastropoda > Lottiidae > Nipponacmea > Nipponacmea schrenckii. The sequence goes on from CM060203.1 coordinate 15,423,696, forward strand.
ACCGTGATATCATCAATATATACATGTATACCAAGTTTCATTAAGATCGGATAAAAACTGTAGCCTCTATTGTGGATACAACCCAAATTTGACGCGTTTTTACTAAGTCAACGGCAATAACTAAAAACCCGTTCATGCGAAAATTTCCATTTTCAAACTTGACCGAGATATCATCAATATATACATGTATACCAAGTTTCATTAAGATTGGATAAAAACTGTAGCCTCTATTGTGGATACAACCCAAATTTGACGCGTTTTTACTAAGTCAAGTGCAATAACTCAAAAACCGTTCATGCGATAATTTCCATTTTCGAACTTGACCGAGATATCATCAATATATACATGTATACCAAGTTTCATTAAGATCGGATAAAAACTGTAGCCTCTATCGTGGATACAACAAATGTGGACGGACCGACGGACCGACAGACTGACGGACAGGGGCGACGGCAATATACGTCCACATTTCCATGTGGGCGTATAAAAACAACTATATTTAACAAAGATAAAAACTTAGGTTCACAGTAAAGGCCCCTTTCTCCCAGCTGGATACTTGACCAAACCTGTTGGATTATCTGTACCCATTTACAGATGGGTCAACTGGAATTATGAGTGAAGATGACTTATGCAAGATCAGACTTTAACATGACAATCAAGAGCAATGTAATCAAGCATATGCCATCATGTAAAGAACCAACGCTCTACCCAGCCATGCTATTTGGTGCATAACAAGCTGGTAAAAAAGTGTTGAACATTTCTATCTATATTTCTCTAATTAAAGATGCACAATTAAGCGTAGGGAATGTTAAGTTGATGTAAGAAATACTATAAGCTTATACATAAATCTTGTACTTCTTTTATTTCTTGTTGTTACTTCACAGGTTATATAATAATACATCTTATAAGCTAACAACCCAGTCATTACCCTTTAGACCAACTTAATCTTCTATAAATAGCTTCCTAGCTTTTCAATCACCTTTAACATGACATGACATCCAATATAATTAATAATCTTTGATTTGACATAATGAACTCCAAATATAAGTCTAGGACTGTCAAAGTAAAATTTTAACTCATCCATCAATAAAATTTTTAAACTCATTTAGACTACCATGCATGGATAAAGATATTTAAAAAAAATATGATACTTATCTTTTTTTTTTAAATAGCAATGTCATTAGAAAAGACTATATTAATAAAAGAACAACAGCTGATCTACATAAAACCCTTTAAATCTGTATTGCTTGAAGTGGTTTCCTCCCTTGTTCAGTTCCACCCACAGAGTTTTCCCCCCTCTACAAGTTGCACCCTAGTGGTTTTCCCCCAGTGGTTTCCTTAATGAACCGGGCATGGAACTGAAGTCACAAATTAGGCCAAGTACAATATCAATAGATCTAGGCCTATATATAGATCTAGATCTATATTCTATAAAACATTTTCATGTTTTTGTAATTTGATTAAACAAATGTTACAAGCAATATGTTTCAAAATAATATAATTATGCATATTCGGACAAAAAATGAACCTTATCAGTAACTGACGTCAGAACTGCTGTCAGGCCACTGTCATCGTCATTATTAACAACACAACAATAGAATGAATGAAATAGTACAAAATCTCACCTTCATTTGAGAAGAGACTCCACAATTTTGAAAATAAATAACCCATCTTGTCGATGGGATGGAGCTTTTCAACAACTATAACTTAAATTTATATGAATCCGATGAACAATAAAACCATATGTCAATACCATTTACATCTTTGTGTCACTATTTATGGCCATAAAATTAAATCATTTTCTTTAGAAGTGTCACTGACTGCGACACACGAGCAAACAGGAAATGAGGTCAGTGTTGTGTCACGTGATATCTTATTTCCGGTAAGAAGAGAAAGTGAAAGTTTTTGCATTTAATCATAAAAAGGCAGTTTTTTTACAGAAAAGAATGGGTGGTAACGATGTTAATAAAGTGTATCCTTTTCGAATTAACTCCATTCAGTATTTTTCGTTCTCAGTGTACTGGGAAATACAGTTTGCCAAGAAACAAAATACAAGAATTCATGTATTGAGATATTTCGTAACAACTCAAATAGAATGTCGCTTTAAGATGGTTCGTACTAGAGGCTTTTTGGAAAAAAATGATTTACTATAAGAACTGATCAGCGCACACGTTGTGCGCACTGACGCATTGTAAAGCTTATAAAAGTGTTTTGGAATCTTGTCCTTGTCTTGTTCTTGTCCTACTGTCATTTCGTATTCCTTACATCTTGAAATAATAGTGATCTAAGCATACCATTCCCATCTAAAAGAGAAGCAGAAATAGCTTATGGTACGTTAAGCGTGGACAAGGAACCAAAGAGAGGTGGAGTAAAAAGAATCGTCACTGTCGATGATAAATTTTTAAAAGTGTAAGATATTCATGTTTTCAGTTTTGCAAGAATCCTAGTCCGAAACTTGCTGACTCTATTCCAAGCCTCTGATAGCTATTTGGGCATATGGCTTGGGGAAGAGTCAGAAAAACTGAGCATAAAGATTTAGGATTTACTGCACCTTCGCGGGTGCGGGGTTTTTAAACGTATTTGAATATCTCTTAAATCCAATTAACCTTGATATATTTGGAAAGATGGATGTTACACCATTCATGCCATGCCTGTGGATGTCTCAAAGTTTTTTTTAAGAATTTCAATCGCTCAGTCGCCATCTCAAATTGCACGTGCATTCAAAAATTATCTGGTTTTGTTTACTTACTTTATATTTCTTCCGTCGATTGCCAATGTTACTGCAGATACTTACGACAACCAATCATTTGATAATCAAAATATGCATATAAACTGGTGCCACTGTCTGACTAATTTCCCCCCTCCCCACGGCAAACTACATTCTGTGTGCCCGTCATTTTATTTTTAGCCCATTCAGGCACAATCACCATCCAAAAATTCTCTCTTCTACTTGCAGACATTTTGAAGCAGAAGAAGTACGATCTTTAAGAGTCAGTGTTAATTCATTCATGGATTATTTACTACTGGTTATACAAACAATAGAGAAATTCGGACCACCATCGTAGTATCTTCCATTTAGTAATAGGTGGATACAATAAATGGATAAAATTTTATGGATAACAATTACTTTATTATATAACTTGCGATGTTTCAACGATGATACACTCGTCTTTATCAAGCAATGGTGTCATCATTGTTTGATCAAGACGAGAGTAGCAGCGTTGTTAGAACGTCGACAATTATTTAATAAAGTAATTGTTATCCAAAAAATTTGTATCCAGTTACAGTCTTAGTATCATACATAAGTGTTCATTTTTACCATAACGTTTCATGTGTTCGAATTTCCATTTCATCGATTGCGTTACAAAACTAGAAGATTTAGACCACATTTTCATACAGGCTAAACAGGATTATTGTCTGTGACATTGATGTGAAAACGGACATGATGTGAAGACTATTGCTTTATGTTACAGTAGGGGGAACTGACGTCGTAGGAAAAATGTTAAGGACAAATCAAATGGAGCTCAATAAACTGGTTAATATGTGTTTGAATTCTACACTTAAAATGTCGGGAAAATGGTTGTCGTGGGTTCTTAACGCTGTTTAAAAGTCTGATAACATTAAATAAGTTCCATAAGAAAATACTATTATAGATAATAAATATTATTCCTTTCTTTAATTTTTGTAACGTTTCAAATTCACATACTTGATTCTTTATCAAGCAATACAATATATATAGCATATCCATAATAGTGTTCTAAAATAGGGACTGGTTTGAAGAAGTCTACGGGCATCTATATACCCTAAAGAACCCCCACACCAGAAAGAATATGAATAGGCATTATATTGACTGACTGAAGAAACGTCTCGGAACACATGAGAGCATAGTTGTCAAAAAATTTGGCCGGGGGTAGGGTCCCCTTTAGGGTCCCCTGACCTACTCAAGTCCACGAGACCCGTTAATTTTGTTAATGGAAAACCTTGAATGGTATTTAATAGTTGATACAAATAACTAGAAGAAGATTTTATGGATTACAACTATTGTTTATTAATAAGTATTCTCTTATCAACTGAAAGGAACTGATGTGCGGTTTATTGTACGATTACAAATACGGGTGTCCTCTCTTGTGTATATTTTAAATTATTGAAATCGGATGAAAATATCGGTATACATATATATTTAAAAACCAAAACAAAAGTTATCAATTATTTCGTTCGGGTCATTTTGGGTTAAAGTAGTGAATTTGAATCTATCTTTTCCCTTCATTACACACTGCGTGGCTTTACACATTTCAATTGTATTAATCTAATATTAATATATTCCTCTTTCTATGTTCGATTAGGTGCCTGACTCTGAGATCGCTGGTTCGAAACCCGTTCGGGTCACAGCCAATTTTCAGAACTAGAATCAGTGCTAGACCCAATAACGAAAATTATGTTGCAACACCACATTCTAATTGACATTAAAATCATCTTATGTTCATTATGTGCATCGCTTAAGCGAGCTTCAATAATCAACACAAGAGTCTAGGATTGCTGGAACTTGCTTGCTAAATGAAAATAAACTTTGAATATTTTTTCACCTAAAAACATGCTACAAACTATATCTTTAGATCTTGAATAAATTCATTAAAATTACAAAACAAAACATCAAAACATTTAAATAAGGCGGATTATGAAAGTAACACCAACGATAATTAAAAACGTTACGAAACAACTCAGGAAAGGACGGGTTTTTGAAACGTGTTACAAATCGTCTTATTTTAAACGATAGACTCAGATGTCAAGACTCTTCCTGATTGCTTGACGATCGAGACAGAAATGTTTTTGTTTTGAATATGATAGAAAAAGTTCCTGATATACAGCTCCAAATCGGATATATTACACTGGAACTGTCTAACTTTTCCAACGTAAGTATCTTTTGAATCCATTTTTACAACCCAAATATCTGAATGGAAGTTTTTCTTTCAATGAAGTGGGCAGAAAGCTCAAGACAAAGTCCAAAAATATGAAACAAAGTCAAAGTTTTTTCGAAAGGTCTATTTTTCTTAGAAGTACTGAGTTTTTTTCCGAGTATTGAATGAAAGTGTACATTGTTATTAATCCACAAACTTCTCAGAGATTCTCCATCAAGATGCTGAGACAAACATTTGAAAAGCTTTTATAAAATGTCAAATTGATTTCCATTCTTCACTTAACACCTGTCGGACAACCTTTTTTGACCAATCGTTTGACCTATCACTGACAGTGAGTATCATCTCTTAACATCTTTCAAATGATGTATGATTGTGTATTAGAAAATAAAGACAATCTAGATAGAATGTAGGCCTACTTTTGCATTACTAGTATTCTGATAAGGTTTAGTAAAGCCTAATAAATGACCTCATGGGGAAGAAATAATTGCCATTCATATTTTGACAAGATGCTAGTCTATTAATAGCCTACAATGATAGTAATGGAAAACTATTTTGCCTATTGTGGTGACCTGATATAAGTTTATATTTTGAACTGCCCATTCAGTTATTGTTAAAATATTTTCATTGGCCTGTTTAACTCTGTTTGAGTTCAGACTGTTTTTAATACATGGATCATTAAAGATGGGTTGCCTCATTAATTAGAGCCAAAGTAAGCTTACTAATTGATTAATTGGGGTTTCTAATGAATAATCCATGTATTCTCAAGTTCAAACGACCTATGTGGACGTAGAAATGCTTGTGGAATCCATTTGACACTGATCTGCTTTGAAATGCTAAATTTAGACTCCATGTTTGTTCACGTGACCAAATGACGTCATATGAAAGAAGGTGTCTAAAAATTGATTTTGTATTTTATTATTAGTGAGTTAAAACTTACTTAAATTAATTCATAGTGTTTTTACAAAATGATATTTAAACGTTTTATTGCCTTTTGCTAAAGATGATAAATGGAATACCAAAATGCCATTGTTGTTGTGGAAAATATTAAGGAATGTGGGCAATAACAACTGAGTCCGGTTACGTCATGATTTATGCACCGACTTGACAGACTGGATGATCTAAAAAAAGATCAACAACATTTGAAGGACATTTGAGACTTGAAGAAAATACCTATGTTAGTACCCTACCGTGGGAATTCCGGTCATAATTAGCCTAATTACGAGTTAATTAATGACATGTGGGACCATCTGATATTTTTCACCTCTACTTTCTATTATAAGTATTACCGGTCCAATTATGGTATATATATATAAATGAAAATAAGGGAAGGCAACTTTAAGGTTTTAATTTTTTTTAAATCAGGTTCACTGTTGATTTGATTTGGGTCTTGATGTAAATAGTCTTCAGAAGTAGTCTGTTAGAAATGCACGAAAATCATTTTTTTTCTAAAGAAAACCAAAATGATTGTGTAGCTAACATAACAACTAACAAGGTTTGACAAAGTTTATAGACCACATATATCTAAATTATATGGAGGGAAGACAGCGACTGTAATATGAATCTGTAGCTAGATGAGGTCTAAAGAGGCCTTCTCACTGGGATCCGACTAGATACTAGGGACTAGAGGAACGTTAAACTGAAGAGTTAATATCCCTCTTTTTAAAAAAAAAAAAATTTAAGATGTTCTAATGGTCAAACATTTCAAACAACTGGGGATATTATCTCTTCAATCAATATTGTACGGTATAAACAACAGATTGTTTATGTGGAATTGCTGAAAAATATTTAGCTACACGTTAAGTTTTAAATCACTTGATTAAATACAATTTTAAAAATCCTTTTTGCAATCACTTTATTTCATATCAATTTGGATTATTACTGATAATAATAGTAGTGATATAATTCCATAAACCAAGACATTTTAAGGAATCCTACCACTTAAAATAGACATAAAATCTAGAATTTGAACAATAAGAGTATATATTCATCAGTAAGACTTACTAGTAAATAACGAAACAAAATTTTATGGTATACTACTCCTAGGTTTTATTACACTCAACGTTTCAACAATCTAGATTGTCATCATCGGCTGACCTAGGAGTAGTATACCATAAAATTTTGTTTCGTTATTTAATTATTAGTAATTATTTAAATGAATTTTTTACTTAGTTTTATAGAAGATACCAGGATATTGGATTATAGAAGGATTCTGTTGTATAAGCTTAGTTCTGACACCACGTAAGTCCACAAATGAACAAAGACTTACTTTGTAACCTTTATATTTCTCTTTTTAGGAAATGACATGGCAGATGATTCAAGCAGATATATCCATGGTGACTTCATTTCATCCCCAGCTCCAGATGAAACAGCAGCTGCACAGACTGTAGACAATGAACAAGCATCCAATATCCAAGACCATGACGTACTGAGTCCTGATAAACATCTCAATCAAGAATCCTTAAACTGTTTACCTCATACTATTGCTCAAAATGTAACTATCTTCCAAGACTCTAAGGGTGCTGCTGCTGATAAAGAAGATAAAGAGCAAGCTGCTGGTGTGAACATACCATATGACGACTCATTAGGTGATGAGGATGGACCAGTATTTGCTCAAAGCAATACAGACTGTGTCAACTTTTCTTTACAAAGTAATGCAAGTTCTGAAGAACAGTCCTCTCTTCATATTGAAGGAGAAGACTCAGAGGAGTTGAATGAGACAAATGAAACAGCATCAAAAGATGGAGAAGCAGGAGATACCAAAGTTGGAACTTCATCCCCAATTCCTGATGACAGTGTTCTTTTCAAGATTGAAGATATTAGAACAATTGATTCTGAAATCTTTAAAGATGCTCAAGCTAACACAGATGAGCATGTTGATGGTCATGTTCCTGAAGAATCAAAGCAATCAAGTTCGGAAAACATCGAGCACACAAGAAAATCCAAGGTAGATGGAGATACTGGTAGTTTAGATGATATTTCTGCTGAAGGAGAAGAGAGCTCTCCTGTTTTAATGTCAAAGAACAAACAAGGAATGGAAAATTGCCTTGAATCTTGTTCATCCAGTTATACAGGTCATTCAGTTTTCACAGAAGCTGATTTTTCAGAAACATTAGTTTCTATTACATCAGGGGATTTTTCAGAAAAAAGTGATGATTCACAATCTCAACCCAATGAAAGCCATGATGTTGCTACCAAGAATGATCCTCGATCCCAGGAAAAACTTGACGCAGTTACCAAAGATGTTCCTCAATCCCAAGACAAGGCATCACTTCTTTGTTCTAACAATTATTCAGAAATCAACGAAACCTATGAACCCACTAAGAATGATTCCCAAGCTCAGAAAGATGTTGTTCCTGTTGCCAATGATGAACAACCAGGGCAGAGCCAGGAAGCAAGTGGGCTTATTCATTGGACAACTCAGGAAGTTCATGATGCTTTGACCAATGCTCCTCCACAATCCCAAGCCAAAAACTCCACCGATGATCCGCAAACCAGTGATGATCCACAATGTCAAAACATTGCTGCTTTGTTTGGACCTCAAACTAAAGAAACTAATGAATTTGATGCCAAGAATCAACACCAGTCTCAAATACAACAAGCACATGGTCCTGCTGCCAGACCTGATCCTATAACCAAATATTCTCTACAATCCAACATAATAGATGATCCTGCTGTCAATGACAGTCTACAGAAATCGCATGATATAAGAACCTGTATGGATCCTAAATGTCAGAACCCAGCTATTGATGAAGATCTGAAATCAAAGAAATCAGAAATCACAACATCTGATGCATTGGACTCCAGAGTAGACTTTACTGAATCTAACAATAGATTAGTTATTGGTCCCAGTAATACAGATTCTCTACCACCAAATGATGCAGATTCATCCTTTTCTAGCATTTCACAGTTGGAAAGAATGGAGGTTTCCACACCAGAATCATCAAGTAATTCCTCATTTGAAAAAAGCACTGAACCAGGTTTGTTTCATATTTTTTTTTAAAGTGATTTACCAATGTTATTTGTTTACTATTATTTTAAATTATTTTATATTATTTAAATTGCCATAGAGCTCCAAACTATTTGAAATTGCCATAGAGCTCCGAAACATTTGACATTGCCATAGAGCTCTGAACAATTTGAAATTGCCAAAGAGCCCCAAACTATTTGAAATTGCCATAGAGCTCTGAACTATTTGAAATTGCCATAGAGCTTTGAACTATTTGAAATTGCCATAGAGCTTCGAACTATTTGAAATTGCCACAGAGCGCCGAACTATTTGAAATTGCCATAGAGCTTCGAACTATTTGAAATTGCCATAGAGCTCCAAACTATTTGAAATTGCCATAGAGCTCCACTATTTGAAATTGCCAAAGTTATAAAAAGAATAATTTAGAACATCTGTTTTTTTTTTCAGATCTTCTAAAAGATTTACAGTGTTCAAGTTCTTATTCAGATTTTACCTCTTCTTATACAAAAACAAATGAAGCTGTTGGCAAGTCTACCCAAGATAGCTCTGTTACAATTCCAGCCCTGTTAGATGAATTACAGACCGACAGACAAATACCTCTTAACTTTCCAGCAGATAAAATGGCACCTGACTCGGAAATGTCAGTTACCAGTGAAGTTGACTTTAAAAATGAACTCTTAAAGGATGTAAGTAAATCATCTAGTAGCATTGATCAGTTGGATGAAGTTAAAGCAGCAACGTCTTCTACATCAGTGGTCTTTGGTACCAAGGAAACTCATCCTGTTAAACCAGTAGAAATGTCCACAGACCTTCAAAACTCATCGATTGAAGAATCTTCAAGTTTTGAAGACAATAGATTGTTTATTGATGAAGACAAATTGTCATCGGAAGAATGTAGTGAAAAATTGAAACAAAGCACAGAAGAAAGGGAAATAAGTTGTGCTGAAGAAACACTTGCAGTTATGATGCCCCAGAAAAAATCTCTTGTGTCAAATTTTGGAAGGGATAATTTGACAAGTCAAAATGAAAGAGGAGACGTTGTTGTGAATTCAGAAGATTTATCTATTTCCAAATCAGCTACTTCTATAGATAAAAGTGATTTTCAATCTCAGAGCTCAGATCATGTAGCTGATAAGAACAATATAGCTTGCAAAGTAGCATGTGAAGAATTTTCCAGACCAGAAGATGCTGAAAGTATGGTGACTGCAAGTCAAGGATTTAGCCTGTTTTATGATATGGATACAACTGCTGACAAAGCAGATAATCCACATGTTCTCAAGCAGTATGGGTTTTTTGAATCAGACTCCACGATTGTAACCAATGCAGCCATTATTCAGCACAAAGCAGATGACTGTCAATTGCCCCCAAAAAATGTCCTGCCAACCAATAGTTCACACACTGCTTCTATATCTGACAATACCTATAAGTCAGAAAAAACTTTGCATTTGAGAGATTCTGAAGCCAACACTGCTGACCTAGGATCTGGTAGCAATGAGGACTTGAAGGAGAAGACTTCTACAGCTACGACTGAGGACCCAGAGAAGACTCTGAAGGAATCCAAAAGAAGCAAAGCTAAAGAGAGAAGACCTAGTAGTAATCAAAGAAGACCTAGTAATGTTTTGAACGAAGAAGATGAGAGTTCTTCCGAAGATGAAGATGATGATCAGAATACTGGTTTGTGCAAAGATTTTGAAATTGTACACAAAAAAGGAACTAACAGATTTGCTTGTTCATGTGGTTTTGCTGATGATGAACAATATTTTGCTACACATTTAATTTTAAACCACTTGATTTATAAACCATTTCGCTGTGCCTACTGTAAGCGCTGTCTACTGAACAAGAATTACATGAAGAACCATATCAGAGAGAAACACAGAGAAGATGGTCAAAGAACATTATTAAAGGAGTGGAATCTTGTTGGTCTGAAAAAAGCAGAACATTTGTGTCAATCAGCAAGGAAGTATGGATGTATTGTTCATAATGCAAAGAAAAAAATGGCTGAAGCAGAGGCTGCGAAATATTCATCCACGCTTGAACCGGATGTTATGCGACGTAAACACCTTTCAGAACCTACTCTTATTCAACCCAAACCTTTGACAGAAAGAAGTCAATCAACTGAATTACCAATACTGAAATTTACACCAAGATCAGCTCGACAGGCTTCTACAGATGTTGATAAATCTAAACCTCTACAAGACACTGTTGTCCCTAGTCCTTCATCTTTTGTTCAAGATGCAAACAGAACAAGTTCAAAAGCAAGACACAGCTCTGATGGTAAGAACCATCCTGAATCTGAAATGAGAAAACAGAATGTTCCTAGTAATATAACAAAGAAAAACCCAATCACTTCTGGAATGGATCAAAATAAGGAAAGCAGTCCAAAATCTCCCTCCTTCATGCCTTCAAGGCTAGTAATAATTTCACCTGAAGGACAAGTTTTTCCTATTCAAAATTTTATACCTGCCTTCAACCAAAGCCAAGGTTCGAAACTTCCAACAATTACACCAAAACCTCCTTATGAAAACCAGCATTTACCTGTGCCAACTTCTCAGGAATTCCAATCAAATGCTGTACAACCAATGCCAGCTGCAGTTCATGGGCAGAGATTTCCTTTATCATGGTTGCAAAATTCTATACCATCCCACTCTCAAGTCAACCAGATTTTGCCATCAGAGGAACAGATAGTACCAGTAATGCAAAGCAAAAATAAATCCAGAGACCAAGTAGTAACAACGAGTACCGTGTCATATCAGCGTGATTTCATTAGGCCTACTTACCAGCAAACCAGTGTTCCATATCAAAACTTCTCGACAATACCTTCAGGGATGATTCCTCCTAGGAATCTACTAGCAGTCAATAGTTACCAATCTGGCTGTGTTCCAAAACAGCAACATATTGTGCCAGACAGACCTAATGTCTTTCCAACATCTTCAAATATAAGTTCCCCCAGACAATCATTCACAAAGTGTACATATCAAGCTCCAATGGTTGTACATCTTCTCACAACTGCTCATCAAACCAGGAACCAGAGTGGTACAGTTCTATATCAACAATCGCAGATGGTCAATCAGCTGTCAGCTGATCCCAGGAAAACCCAAAAAGCTGCAATCACAACAGCAAGTGACATACAAATTATGATGCAGAGGAATAGGAACCTGCCACTTACTCATGATCTGCTTTCAAACTGTCCAGCTCCCTCTACGTCCCAAAATGTGTCTAGCTTGACTCAAACAGATAGCAGCTCCCACCATCAACTTCCACCAGCATCCTGTACACCCACTTCAATCAATCAGCATGTACCTAAAGGTATCACCGTCATTGCCAATCAAGCACCAATGAATGATCATATGTCTGTTGCTATTTCACAGACTTCTACAAATTCCAATTCAGATTTACCTACACAAAATGCTCTTAAGGCAGCAAACAATGGGGGTAAAGCATCAGAAATTAGGGATGATCCTGAACCTAGAATAAGAGCACTTTTAACAGCTGCTACATTTAGATTCACAGAAGGTGTATATCAGTGCTTAGAAGATAAGAAAAATTGGAAGAGCCGTGAAAACTTTTGGTGGCATTTATGGGGTCATCTTCATTTGTTTCAGGCTGAGAAGCGAATTTGTACTGAGTGTTATGATGTTCAATCTGCTAGTCCTAAATGCAGAGGTGTGGATAAGCTGTTAATGAAAATAGAAGAGAATCATGGTGAAATACCACCTGAGATCAATCCAAAACATAACAAAGAGTCAATGCATGCCAATGACCAAGCTACTGGTTCCAACAACCAAATCAACACACTGTTCAAGGTAGAAGCATCAGCTGTGAATACATTTGAATCCAATGATGTTACAACAGCTATACTTATTGATAGTGATGAGGAACCAAACACAGATGGCCAGGATTCCAGACACATGGCTGGTACAGATTCTGTCAAAGTTGCTGTTGAAAAACTGAAAGCATTTGTAGCACAAATTAAAACGTTAGAAGAAACTCAAGGGGTATGTTCTTCAGACAATATTGAACAAAGACGAGCGCTTGCTTTAAAAATCAGATCCACGTTTGTGCAGTTTGAAAAGAGAGAGGGAGAACTAGAAAATAGACCTCCAAAGACTGAAGAAGAAATGAATTGTGATAGATTGAAGATTCTCAGGTCCATCCAAGGCAGACTTTTAAAACAAAGTAACACATGCATTAGCCAGCAGGAAGAAAATGCCAGAAACATAGCCAAGCTTTGCATCCTTAAAGAAGTAACTAAAGTTTTTGGTAATGATCTGAACTCGACTACATCAGATGCCAGTGAACAGATTCACAGAGCTTCCAAATCAGCTTCCAAATCAGCTTCAACCGTTACATCTGTTAATGATCCACATGCTGGACAAATCAGTGGTACTACACCAAACGAACCAAATACAAGTGGTGCTTCTTCACCAAATGGATCTGGTACAGTAAGGGCTTCATCAGTTGTAACCAGTGACAGTACTATACCAAATGAATGTGGTTCAGTGAGGACTTCATCAGATGTAACCAGTGATAGGACTATACTAAATGAATCTGGTTCAGTGAAGTCGTCATCAGTTATAACCAGTGATAGGACTATACCAGATGAATGTGGTACAGTAAGGGCTTCATCAGTTGTTACCAGTGACAGGACTATACCAAATGAATCTGGTTTAATATTTGCTTCATCAGTTTTAACCAGTGATGAGACTATAAACGAAACTCGCACAGTTCATGCTTCATCAGTTGTTGCAAGCGATAGGACTACACTATATGGATCTGTTATAGTGAGGCCTTCACCAGCCAGGGATGAGACTACAAACGAAACTCTCGCAGTTCATGTTTCAACAGTTGTTACCAGTGATGAGACTGCACGAAACAACACTCACACAATTCATGCTTCATCAGCTGTAACCAGTGGTCGAACTACACCAAATAAACCTGGTAAAGGGAGTGCCTCATCAATTGTACCGAAATCGTCTACGTCTGTAGGACCTGCTCAGTTTTTTTCATGCTCTTTGTGTAGATTTTCCACACTCTTCGCTCTAAAATTTAAAAAGCATTTAGAGGATCATGCAGGCCAAGATCTTTTGTGTATCCACTGTGGATACTCTTCATACGATTTAAAGGAATTCTTCAAGCATTTCAGAGGGCATAGCAAAACAAATCCGGGTTTAGCAACATTTGTTTGTGTCTGGAAATCCTGCAAGAAATTTCAATGCAATAAATTAGCTGAGTTCATGCATCATCTGAAAATGCACCGTTCAAAGGCTGATTTGACCTGCTGTTGCTGCGACAGCGTGTATCAGTCGCTGGATTTGTTTCAGACACATCTTCAATCTAGTTTAATGACCATTGTTAAATGTCCTCACTGTCAAGCCAAAGCAACAGGCAAGAAGTCCATGCTTCAGCACATTGCAAATTATCATCCCAATAAAGGAAGGATGATCAGTATTACTAAGCATTTGATTTGTGATGATAGAAAACTACATGGTTACGATCCATTGCAGATGCTGACCTTACAAACGGAGTGGCTAAATCAAGATCAAGGAGATGATGATGATGTTGAGTTCATTGAGTACATTGAAGCACCCCCAAGACGTTCAACAAACAGACCTGGACCTCTTGAAGTTAAGAAAGAGATGGTGTCTCAAGAATCTTCCTCATCAAGTACAAGGAATCTATCAGACTCCCTAAATCAGGACTCTGCAAAAAAAGCAACAGTCATGGCCACTGCTACTACTTCGTCAACAACAATGAATCAATTAGCATCACGAAATCCAGACCCTGCAACAAAAGCAATTACAGCACCCAATACCAGTGAGCATGAAATTGTCCACGACAGTTCACTTGGCCTTACCATTTTCCAATTACCGTCTTCTTCATTAAGCTCATTTGAAGAACCTGTCTCAGAATCACTGCAAGATCATTTTGAATATAGATGCCATCAGTGTTCCTTTGTAGCTGAAAGGACCAGCACACTGGATGATCATCTTTATAAGCATCGGAATCTTCACCAGATTGATGATGAAAAAGACTTTAGCTGTATGTTTTGTCCAACTACATTCAATGATTTGACGGAAATTGAAAACCATCTTCAGCACCATGATGAGAAAATATCTTTCACCATGTATGAATGTACCCTTGATGGTTTCAAGACAAACCAGTTACACTGTCTCAAAGCTCATGTCAAAGATGATTTGCATCAGAATCATTCCAATTTAAATGACATGATCAGGACCAGCACGATCATGTTGGAGACCAAGGTTACAAGGTGTTCCCAGTGTGATTACAAAGGGTTTGGAAAAGTAGCAGTAATGAAACATGAAAAGATTCACGAGGCACCCAAAATGGTTCCAGAGAAAATTGCAGGGTCAAAATTAGGTAAATCATCCGAAATGAAACCTGAAATAGGTAATGATGCACGTAAGACACATCAAGAGGAAATTGCAGTAACAGAACAAATTGGGAAAGCATTGGAAATGAAAACTGGAACAATTCCTGAGGCAACCAGGACACC
The DNA here is from genome assembly GCA_030562195.1 of Nipponacmea schrenckii. Taxonomy (NCBI): domain Eukaryota; kingdom Metazoa; phylum Mollusca; class Gastropoda; family Lottiidae; genus Nipponacmea; species Nipponacmea schrenckii. Next base: position 15,439,093 of record CM060203.1, read on the forward strand.
ACAAGAGGACAGTGCAGTCTCACCACAACTAAGGAAAGCACCAGTGATAAAATATGAAATAGTAAATGAAGAACCCAAAATAGTTCAAGAGGAAGTTGCAGTTCCCGAAGATTTCGGAAAAAAATCAGCATTGAATTATAAAGTGGTTAATGTAGCACCCAAGTCACATCCACAATTTGAGAGAACTTCGGTAAAAAAGGAAGAAATAATTAATGATGAACCAAAGACTGCTCCAGAGGCTATTGCATCACAACCTTTGAAAAGCACCCACGACAAATCTAAATCCACATCTCCAAGATCAAAAAGTTCTAAGGCATCTTGTTCTACATCTGGTAAGGATAACTCTCACAAACCAACAGTGATGCCCGCTATGGTCCCAGAATCCTACGAGGACATCCATTGTGTGTATAAAGTCACAATGGGTACATCAGCTGATAGAGGAACATACTTTGACCAATTTGATGAAAGGATCTCAAAGATGTACTTTTCAAAAGATCACTTATATCATTGCCGACTATGCGAGAAAACATGTAAAATGAAGCGGGCCATCCACGATCATCTGGGAAGGCATTTAAATATTCCATATTTGTGCGAGATTTGTGATTATGAAGATAAAGTCTTTTCTCTGCTAAAAAGCCATTTAAAAGACGTGCACGACATAGACAATGTACGTGTGATATTCCCTAAGAATTGGGTAAAAATAATTGACAAGCTCCTGAAACCTGATAGCAGTCAAGCTATTGGAAAGACTGTAGCAGAGGAGAAGGTAGACTCCAAGCTAACGAAAAGAAGATTCTTTGTAAAGGGTTCAAAAGGAATTCAAACCTGGACAGTTGATGCTAAAGCTTCTAATGATTCTACTGATCCGAAGAAGAATGAAGATGTATCTGCTAATGATGTTTCTTATTCTGAGAATCCTGGTACTGTAGAAAATCTCGTGGATTTACCAGAAATTTCTCCACCAACCAGAAACAAAAATAGATGTAAACTGAAAAGAAAGAGGTCTAACGAAAACCCAACTTCACAGTCCAAAGAAGCTTGTAATGCATCTTGTGCAATCGAAATTAAACAGAGAAAGAAAAGTTCCGTTCCAGGCAACCAGGTTCCAAACATAGACTTAAAGGAACAACCGTCTTCAAGGGATAGCTGTGTATCCAAGAATCCAGAATTTCAAGAGTCAAAGAAAAGAAAAGGCAAAAACAGCCGGCATTTAATTAGTACTGGTGCTCAGAGCACCAAACATTTATCTAATGATTTTGATGCTTCATCTTCAACACCAAATAATTCTGGTAAAGATGCTTTAAATTCAGAGAAAACAGACAATTTTCACTTAATACAAGAATTATGTGCTGATGTTGAAACCAAAAAGACTTCCTTGAACCCAATACCAAAGACTGAGGTCAAAAGCCACACAAGTATTAAACCATTTGAAAATTCTAGTGCCCAACCGAATCCGGAAATTGGAGAAGAAGCAACGCTTAATATTAAACAAGAATCAGACATTTCTGCAGAGTATTCAGAAGAACCTAAATCACTTACACCAGTTAAAGATGATGCCACTAACATGGATAGTTCACCTTCGCCCTTACAAACCTCTTCAACATCAAATCTTTCAAATACAAAATTCAAGTCAAAACCGAGTACACCTACTAAATTAAAACCACGATCTCCTAAAAAGTCTAGTCCTATGACCATCAAATTCAATTTCAAGAAATCTAGTACCCTAACAAATGTAACTGACTCTGTAAAAGTAACCAAATCAACCAAAGTAACTGGTTCAGCGAAATCAACGAAAGTAACTGGCTTATCAAAATCAACCAAAGTAACTGGCCCGGCAAAATCAGCGAAAGTAACTGCCTCATCAAAATTAAGCAAATTAACTGGCTCGGCTAAATCAACCAAAGTAACTGGCTCACGAAAACCAAACAAAGTAACAGGTTCAGCAAAATCAATTAAAATAACTGGCTCACCAAAATCAACTAAAGCAACTGGCTCATCAAAATCAACCAAAGTCACTGGTTCTTCAAAATCAACAAAAGTAACTTGCTCATCAAAATCACCAAAAGTAACTGGCTTAACAAACGCAACCAAATTTACTGACTCAGCAGAAGTAACCAATTCCATCAATGTAACTTATTCAGCAAAAAAGGAGCCATCAGAGAATGACTCAATAACGAAATCAATCAATGTTATTGACTCATTAGGTTCAAGTGACTCATTCGATTCAATTGGTTCAGTTATTTCAGTTGATTCAGATTTCTCGTCACATTCGATTGAGGCATCATCTGTGACTGACCCTGCAAAAGAGACGAAAACAACGGAAGTTATGGACTCATTCGATTCCATTAACTCATTCGATTCATTCGATTCAATTTTTACAGTTGATTCCTTCGATTCAGTTAATTCAGTAAATTTAGATGACTCATCAGCGGTAACTGACGCAGCAATAACAACCACAGTTATTGACTCATTAGATTCAGATGATTCGTCAGAAGTGACCAACCAAACGAAAGCAACTGTGTCGGGATCTAACATTTTGGATGATGAACCGGAACAGAAAATGTTTGAATGCAAGCAATGTTTTGCCAAATTTTATTCCATTTTTCAAATGCAGAATCATAAACGCTTTTTGCATCGAGGTGATATGAAAAGCAGTACACTGAAGACAGAAATGGTATTTGGTCAGTCGCCCAGAAAGGGTCCTAAGAAGACTAGTGCTATTGACCAGACAAAGGCTTGTTCCAATACAGTGTCATCAATGAGCACTATTGATACATGTTCTAGCAGATCTTCAACAAAGGTTAAATCCACTCTATCTACTATCAGTTTACCAAAGAGTAAACCTGGTCCAAGAAGCTCAAAACTGAAGGATGCACAATCTATGTCTAGAAATAAAACAAAAGTCACCTTAGTCAGAGTGAATTCTGAAGACAGGAGTGATAAATCTTCAGGATCCACACTTCGATCTGACACCGAACCTGGTCCATCTCGTACCAGTAGTAAAGCTGATACAACAGTTAGAACTAAATCTGGCAAATTGAAGCGAACATCTAGTTCAGCAAGTTTATCTGAACCACCCGCGAAGAGAGCAATGACGCACAAACTGAGGTGCAGCTACTGCGAGAAAGGCTGCAACTCTCTTATGACTTTGGGTAGACACTTTAGTCTAGAGCATATAGATAAAGAGGAGGTCTTATGGATTGATGTAGAATCTGGATGTACATTTAACCGAACAGGCTGCCACTTTACAGTTTCTGCTACATGTTCCCATCCACAGAACTACCTCTGTTATTGTTGCGACTATCGTGCTGCGACAAGGTAAGGCAATTTTTTACCCCCTTTCTTTTTATTAACCCCCCCCCCCTCTTTTTTTTTATTAACAATGCCTTTTTTTCGTCAGGTCCTCTGGGGCTGAACCCCGGCTACTGAGAATTTAGCGTCTCCCAAACCTCTTGCAGTTAGCAGAGATTGATTAATTTGCAAAAAAAACCCCAAAAGGTGACCATTTCGATTGGGAATTTGGTGCCTCGGAATCGTCAAAAATATGTTCTCTGGGCTTATAGCTTTCAAAATTTTCCGTGGGAGGGGGAGAACCAGGACAAAAAATAAGGGTCCCAAGGACTGAATTGTCCCAGCGACGGGGCTGGTCTTCCAGTGTGTTTTTTGACTGCAGTAGATTGTAAAAAGGTTATCTTAACCATTCTTTTCGTATCTTGGACATATTACTGATTGGCACATCTCAATCAAACTTGTGCTGGTTTATTGCATCACGTTAAAGCTACTGATGGTATCCAAGGATCTTAACTGTTTAAATGGAACACCCGAGATAAAACCCTATACAAACAAAACCACCTTAGTTTTTATGAATTTTTATAAACGTTCCGAATTTGCCTCTAAATATGGACAAGAGAATAAGGTTAAACTTCAGTAGACACAGGCGGAAAGTAGGTCATTTGTCTGGAGATCACATAGCGTGAATCTTTGAGCAACAACATGTTTAAATTATGTTTTGATTTTTCTAAAAAGAACATCAAATTGATTTCATATATGTTATTTTATGGCAAAAATTAACTATTTTTACAGCTCAAAAGGATGTTGATAATGAAAATTTATATTTTTAAGTGTTCGAGGTGCTGTGGAAGTGGACAATTTTTATTGCTTTTATCACATGACTTGAAGAAAAAAATATCCATAAATAGTCGAATACCGGTATTTTAGGCATCTGTTCTTATACCATTAGAGGGGTTTCAGTCCTGACTGTGCCACTGCCTATTATCAAGTGATTTTAATTATATTGTAGAGATATAGTTAAAGAACATCAGAAGGACAAACATGGTCGAAATAAACAGATTATAAAGTTATCAGAAGCTGATAAAGATATGAATAATATTAAAACAAATAAAGGTATGTATTACGATACAAATGATAAATATCGGTACTTCAATGAAACCGATGAATGGAACTCAATGTTGACTGAAGTGTTTTCTGGTATTTTGTAGAGTCTATCAGGTACACAAATCGCATCCAGTCAATCATTTAATAAAATTGTGAATATATAGCGTCATTTTCGAAAATTATTTGAACTGAATACATTTTTCGGTAATTCAATGAAACCGATGGATGACCTCAATGTGGACTGAAGTTTTTTCTTGTATTTTGTAAAGTCTATCAGCTACACATATGGCATCCAGTTAATCATTTAAGAAAATTGTGAATATAATAGTGTCGAAAAGCATTTGAACTGAATAGACTTTTGTTGGTGCAATAACGACATTATAAGCTTACTTAATTCTTATGAATTACAAGATCAAAGGCCGTCAATTGGTTCATAGTGAATAGAAGCTTTAAGTGTACCTGAAGCAACGACTGGAATGTCTTATCCTTTTGACTCTATGATTCTTTCCTCAAAGTTAATATTGTGTATCAGAGGCATGCTTAATTATAGACGTGTATATGAAATTTATGTTGAAAGTTGACAAAGTGGTGTGAGGTTTTTGTATAAATTTAACACACCTTCCTGCTAGAATCAGAGAGGCGAAATTCATTGATTTACCTCCCCTCTATAATGCATGATGTTCTATGTTTAGTGTATCGTATCTCTTTTAAAAATACGATAAAAGAAATCAGTTAACAATTAACAGTGTTGTTTTGCTATTTATTTTTATGTTTAATACAGTTATTTGAATGCACTGTTTTCACTTTTGCTTCGTTTTTCTAACTCGGCTAAAATAGAGCTTAATGCTGTTTTGAAATGTCCACATAATATGTACATGCAGTTGGTTATCTAGCTGATAAACAGGATCCTTGGTACCTAGATTTTATCTTCGTAAAATCAATTTTGAAAAGTTTGGCCAACGGCCAGTTGAAAAAAACAGGATTCTTGGAAACTTAAGTTAATATCCTTGTAAAATCTACTATTTAAATTTGACCATGGACCAGCTGGTAGAAAATATTTTTGGATCAAAAGCTAAATGGCTATTTTCCCTGTAAAAAAACTACAATAAGCTCTGGCCTTTTTTTTGTTTTATTGTTTACTAGTTCTGTGTTTTATTTGCAGCCAAGCGGTGACCATTGTTAGTACCTTAATTTGGTCAAGATATTTAGCACGTGAGTGTTAGAAATATTTTGGTCGATGGTTTAATGTAACTCTCTTTTTCATCATATTGCATTTTCTTTTCATATTAAAGGACTACCTCTTAAAATGGACGTAAAATTCAAAGTCTTAAACTTGCAAATTAGAATATGCACGTATAATTATATTCATCAGTGGCTTTTACTAGTATATGACGATAAAATCCACTAAACTAAGTAGTTATTGAAGAATGCTTGGAAATATTCAAAGCTTTTCAATAAATACATTTACAGTAATTTATAGCAATTTCATGGTTTCATTGATTTAATTATATATACAGAGATTGAGTTACTGAGTATTTGAAGGTTTGGTGCTGTGAGTCACCCTTATTAATTCTTTTGATCCCCCACCTGTTTGTTGAAACGTCACATTTTCTAATGCAACATTGATTTTTCACTCACCTGACCTAATTTCTAAATTAATATGTATTAATACTTAAATAAATCATGTAACAGATTTTATGATACATTTTTCATCGTATATCGTGCTATGGGTGAGGTCAAATCTCGTGTTAATGTTCTGTTTTCGTGTTTACGCCTTCACATAACACGAAATTTGAACCCATTCTGCAATATATTGGCTAATGAAGACGGGCAACGCCATGCAATGTGTATTGAGGGAAATTTTGCCAGAACAGTGGCATCAGCTTACTCTTTTTGCGATTTCTAACTGTCGAGGGATCTTTTACGTGTTCAAGGGGCCTCGGTTTTCTTTGTCCCATCCGAACGACTATACGTTTTTTCCATGTAAGTCCCTCTGACCTGCATCACTGACAAAGGGAAACTGGGCTGGAAAATCTGAAAGTTTATCTCGACATTTGACGAACACGAGATTTGACTTCACCCAATAAACATGATAATATCATGTACATTGGATGAGGTCAACTGAATTACACGTAAACTGAATATTCTACATATCATATAAAATATTGAATATATTCAGTTAGTAATAGCTACATGCTCTACTTCGTCAGTATATGCATATTTCTTTTCTTTAATGCATATTATATCAAAATCGATTAAAAGTAATACATTCACCCTCGGCTCGCTCACTTCTATGGTGGCTCACATATGACATAATTCACTTGATTATTAGTTAAAACCTATTTTAAATTCTTAAATTTTACCTTGGCGATAACTATTTTCAGGTTTGATTTAAGTGATAAATCGTATAATATTTATTTTAGAAAATTTATTTTCGTTTAAGTATTAAATTGAAAATTACAGAAATTATCACCAAAATATTTTGTTAATTCAAATAAAAAATTGAGTCGTGTGTGAGTCACCGTACACTTTAGCACTGAATAAATCAATGACATCAAATATGTTAGAAATTTCTGGTGAATGTTTTTTTATGTAAAAATCGTTAGATATAGCATATAATATTTTACTTTAATTCAATTGTCGAAATTGCATTTGTATTCTAATCCTTTTTCATTTAAAATCGATGTATTCTATATCACGTTCCATTTATTTCCAGCCAGTTCATCGACTGCATAGCCCATATACCGAGTTTTAATGTTCCGTGGTCAATAAACTCCTTTAACATTCTTCTGTTTCTTTCTGTTACCTTGATATTCTTTTTAACAATTTCCCTAATGTCCTTACTTCAGAAAATACAGATATATATTGTATATATACTTATATGAAACGTTTACGTTTATTTCGCCTTTCAGTATATGTTTCTTATCTTCTTGAAAGGATCATAATTCAAATCCCATGGCAGGGGCCCCCTTACCTTGTATTTCCATCAGTACACAGCCCCGAATATCTATTAGCGTGTAAATGGTGTTGTTTCGATGTTATATATTTGTGTTTTTGTTTTTTTCAGTCAAGGCATATAGGGAAGTCAGATCGGTGCTATCAAAGACCATTGGACTTGATGCGACTACAGAAGAACTATACCAAGGACCAGTAGGATCTTTGAGAGAATTGAACTGTAATAACAATGCCACCACCGAATACTCGGCAGATAAATCAAGCAATTCAAAGCATAAATCAAAGGCTTTACAAGTTCCTACAAGTGTTCAACTGCCTGACACTGTCTTCAAAGTGCCAGGTTTAAAACTAACCGAGTCGGCATCAAATGGATCAAAATTACTTGCGTTGGCATCAAATGATAGATCAAATCTAACTTTACCATCATCTTCATCATCATCATCATCATCATCATCATCATCATCATCATCATCATCATCATCATTACCTGTTGGTTCCTGTTCAGATGCCATAAGTAAAGCAACTGTGCCTTCATCAGTAAAGTCTTTGACATCGTGTGTCAATTCCAAGACTGTGTTCAAAGGTGCTCCGTCCTTTAAAGTGTCAGGGAAAATGAAAGTTTTAATATCAAAAGCCATAGCAAATGCGAAAACCAGTTACAAAATATCCTCATCAGGTAGCAAGGCAGCTTCGAGTGTTCATCCACTTATCAGGCCATCATCAGTGTGTTCACAGTCATCTGGAAGCTGCAATCCATCCACATCACCTAAAGAGTCTACGGTTCAAACAATTAAGCCTACTGCAGATAAATCTAAATCATCGAATTTACGGTTATTCCGTAGCGACGGTGCTCATGTGTGTCATTCAATGGAAAACAATAGTGGCAGTTTGTCTACGAAAATTCCTATTAGTAACCGTCCCAGAACTTGTCTATCACAGCATAATACAATCTTTTATAATTGCCCATTTTGTTCGTACAAAATTCATAAATTGTATGTGTATAGTAGACACTTAGCGAAACACAAACGTTTTATGAAAGTTGCCAAAAAGTGGAAGTGTGGTGCATGTATGAAGAATTTTAATAATAAGAAAACATTAAGCCTTCACAAGTGCCCAGCAACAACAAGTGCTATGGAGACTTTTAGCTCAGTTGTAGCTATTCGCTTTGTTAATTTGATACCGTTGTTGATTTTAAATGACATATTTTGTAAAGTTCGGAAATGATGGTATTTTTTAAAGGGAATGACGAAGACATTGTATAAACAATATTATTGTGTATCTGGGACACTGATATCATCGATTTGCACAATTCCAAATATCTGTCAGCCTTGCCATACCACTAACAGTTAGCATTTTATAGCACAACTAATGCAAATATCATTTTGCGATAGTGATGTCGTACACGTTTAATTATTTCAATTTTTAACTATACATCAACTGACTGAAAATTGGAATACGGCTTTTAAAAACATAATATTAGAAAAAATAGGCAAACAGATCATTCCTAATTTGCCAAATAAGCTCTTCCAATCATAAAAACCTAGGTTATATTCATAAAAAGTATGCATGTGTTGGAAAGTCCTATAGCAAATGGAGGGGTGTCGAAATTCAGTCTTGTAAATATCTAGTAGCCAGAAAAGAGTTAGTTAGTCTACTATATCTATTATTTAGTTTTAATTTATTAAAATATGTATTATGCAATCGTAAGTTTGAAGAGAAAATAGTCAATAGTTTGACAATATGATTGAAATAAAATAAAAATCAGAACCGTTGACAACAGATGGTGATAATAGGAAACAGAAAAATACTAATACGTATATTATGTATCAGCTCTGGTTTTGTACAAAGCTCTAAGCAATTGTTGTTAATATTATCAAATATGATACTGTTAAAACTATAAACCAAAATCTTCGTATAAACCCAAAAACCAGAGACTCGGTTGTCTAGCTTTGACACCAGATATTCGGTTGTCTAGTTTTGACACCAGATAAGTCAAACCAATAAATATATTCTCTTATATGGCCAGTTTGAGAATTTGTTTTTTTAAATGAAAAACGCCTGCTTTTGTTAATGTGATCTGTCAGTAATTCTTTTGAAATTCCTATTCATAATGATTGTCAGATGTGATGTAATTTATTGTTTTCTTTTTCCTTCATCATTGTTATGTCATCATTTCAGAGCAACTGTTAAGTATTAAATTTATACGTTTTTGCTTGTTGTTTGTATATAACCGTATAATTGCGAAAATAATGCGCAGGCATACATTATACGCACTTCTTGTAAATCTGTAAAACGATACTAATGCAAACCTGTCTTTACGAAAAAATCATTAAGTTGGCATGTTCGCATTTTCAGAATAATAAAAATGATTTATAACATTCACAGCAGACGACTTGCTCCAGTATTTTCTCCCGATTCTTCCCTGTACTTCGTTCTTCATCTGTCGTGCTTCATCTGTTCTTCATCTACGATTCTTCGTCTGTAGTTCTTCATCTGTGGATTCTTATTAAAATGCGAACATGCCAACTTTTGATTTTTTTTTTGTACGGTATTAATATCGGTTCACAGATTTTTCAAGATTTTCATATAGCTAACAAGGAGTGAGTATTATGTATGCCTACGCACTAAATATGGAAAGATGCTTCTGAAACATTCTCAGTAGGACATATACTTCTAGAATATTTATTATTCCCAACGTTTCATTGCGGTTCTCACACCGTCATCAGGAATATAATTATGATATATAATTATAATAACTAATTTATATTTCTGAAACTTTGAAAATAATAAATATTGTACAAGTTAACAGAAATATAATTATTTATTATAATTATATATCATAATTATATTCCTGATGACGGTGTGAAAACCGCTTTGAAACGTTGAGAATAATAAATATTCTAGAAGTATCTGTCCTACTGAGAACATTTCAGAAGCATCTATCCATAAATTTGTCCTGATTATTTAAAACGTGTGCTTCTAATATGCTATTGAAGGATTCGGCATGTTTGGTATATTCGTCAGTACAGGTATTCTGTTCTCGAGCTAATCAATAAGTATGTTGACTAATCGTATTTCAAATTATAAGTTGATGTATGAAATTTATGCACTTTATCGTGTGATACATACATGTATATGTATATTATATATAAGATTTATATCTTATTTATTTTGTATACGTATAGTTCCATACAGATATAGGTGACAGGTGGTGATAATAGCTTATATACTCAATATGAGCCTCCATCACAGGGACTCGAAAAATACTGATTATGTTGATTAAAACAATATTTTATTTCTACGATCACTATCATTTCTCTTATATAAATAAGGTTTCTGAAGCAAGCCGAGGATTATGCTATTCCGACCCCTGGTACAAAGTACCAAACATAGAAAATATAAATAAATACGTGAATAGATAAATAAGTAAAAATAAGTAAATGGAATAATAGTAATTTTTATATAAAAAGTCAATTACGTATTAGTATATATTAGCTATTCCCTTATTCACAACTGATTATTCAGATGCTAGCTCGTTAGCCTGATAGTCCTGGGTTCAATCCCGATAAAGGTCGAGATTTTTCGACTGTTTCCCCTTGTTAGTAATACAGGGAAGGTCGGATTCCTCTAGATTTCAACTTAATGATCAAAACAAAATTACCCAATTTCAGGCTTTAAATTAATTCTTATTTTGTGTCCATGAGTTCTGGACAGACTGTATTTATCTGTTTTGTATACGCCGCTTCCTCGAAAATGATTTATTACCGCTTGATATACATGTAGTCACATGTCAAATAAACGATCTTCCCGGTGGACCAAAAGTACGGGTATAAAAATTAATTCGTCGTAAATTAACTGATTCTCGCAATTTAATCTTAATTTTTAAAGTGCATGCTAAACTTATTGGCCCATTTTTATAACACCCCCTCCGCCTTCCTAGATTTCGGAGTTTTTGGGTGCAGGAGAGTACGAGTTCCTGCGGAAGTATAGCTGTTATTGTATTGTTTTATCTATGTACATTGCCGTGAAAGTTGAGGCATGGCGCGTTCGAGACTGCGCATAAGCGAAATAATCAAACTGAGCCTATTAAAATCAAGTATCATATGCGTTTCGTGTCACTTAGATATCTCTTGTCGAGAAGGTGCTTGGTTTTACTGAAACAGATCAAGATGTTGCTATTTACCGCTATTTTCGCCGCATTCGGTAAGTACTGTTATTCCAAATTTACCATGTCACTATGTATGTTGAGTGATCATAATTATTGACAGCAGAACAAAAAGAAAAATTAAAATTAATTTGAACTATTTTGTTATCAAAATATAAATATGATATTCGCTTATCGTTTATTTGAGATGGTGGTTACTAATGGGTTTTGATAGTAGACATAGGATTTTCGCATTACGGCCCTACAATGCAATGTAAAAAGATAAATTAGGACCCGTTTCGCTCTAATTTTGCAGCAACGTTTAAATTATTTGTGTACTTGTTATTCTTTGTTCCATTTGATTATTGTTTTGCTTGATAAAGATTCCTGTATATCAATTAAAACAATGCTAAAATTTGGGAAAGTAGTTAGGATTGGTAGTATCCATAAGTCTTATCTATCTAATGTTCTTTCTACTTTCAAATTCCATTTAAAGATTATTAAAACTAGAAATGCAAGAAAATCGCACAATTTGTTCAAAAATTCATTAAACTAGGAATTTTAATTTCTATTTCTACACTCGTCTTATTCATATTTTATTCATATAATTCGTTTCTGTTTCAACAAAATCTACTACCCCGCCGTTCGGCGTACAGGGCAACCTATTTCAATTATTCACAGATTTATCAAACTATGAACATTTCTGACATTTTCTTCTGCTTTAGTTAGTATAATGCAGACAGACAGGCAACCTTTAACGCGATGGGGCAAAAAATTAAATCGGAATAAATAAGCTCTGTACACCTAAGTTTACAGGTAGAAAATCTCCTGATAACTTAAACCATTTAAGTTGGGCTACCTTACATAAGATATCAAAAATCGATATGAAACCATAATTCTACAACAGCTGTCTATATACTGAGTCATCTATGATAGTAAAATTCATGCTTAGAAAGTTATGAATTTTACCGGCATTGAAATCAATAGTCTATTACATTTATTACCATATTATAATGACGTTAAAGTGGAAATGGTATTGATATTTTTCAAATACAGCATTTCATATCATATCGAGCCCTGGTTAAGCATAGATCTTATCAGACTTGTTTATCAAAAGCGTTTTAATTTGAACATGTTCTTTGCATAATTTCGTTACGCTTACATTTTAATTTGAACAAGTTCGTTACTGCATATTTTAATTTGAATAAGTTCGTTACTCCATATTTTAATTTAAACAAATTGTTACTCCATATTTCAATTTAAACAAATTCGTTACTCCATATTTCAATTTAAACAAATTCGTTACTCCATATTTTAATTTGAACAAGTTCATTACTCCATATTAGAATTTGAACATGTTCATTACTCCACATTTCTAATTTGAATTAGTTCGTTAATCCACATTTTAATTTAAACAATTTCGTTAATCCACATTTTAATTTAAACAATTTCGTTTCTCCATATTTTAATTGGAACAAATTCGTTACTCCATATTTTAATTTGAACAAATTCGTTATCCCAACATTTTAATTTACACAAATTCGTTACTCCATATTTGAATTTAAACAAATTCGTTACTCCATATATTTTAATTTTAATAAGTTCGTTTCTCTATATTTCAATATGAACAAGTTTTTGAATAATTTGAACAGGTTCGTTTCTCTATATTTTTTGTATGAACAAGTTCTTGAATAGTTTGAACAGGTTCGTTACTCCATATTTTGATTGAACAAGTTCGTTACTCCAAATTTTTAATTTCAACAAATTCGTTACTCCATATTCTCATTTGAACAAGTTCGTTTCTCCACATCTCTAATTTGAACAAATTCGTTACTCTATATTTTGTTTGTTTTCATTTTAGGTTTGGTTGTTAATGGTCAGTTGATAGATATTTCAAAATGTTCCGAATTTTCAGTGAAGTTTGAAAAATGTAAAACTGATCATCCAGTTGACAGTGTTGCCCAGCTACTCTTCCAAGAATATATTTTATTGTACACAATAAGTTCTGATGTCCTCTGCTCGTAAGTTGTTCAGCAAAATGGTGAGATTGCCATGGAACTTTGTCCGACAGACATTCCTGTACGGCGAATCATTGACTGAACTTGATGAATAATTTAATTTTTCGTCACTGACCTATTCTTAATGTTGGGCGGAGGCTATTTAAAACAAGTCATTTTAGCATGACTGCCGGTCATGACGGCATATATGGCCAAATCAACAGCCGGATACAACATCGTACAGCACAAGGGATACGTACCATATCTTATCTATTCGCACTTATATAAATATACAATAGAAATAGAGCACATAGGTTTCGACATCAGTGGATTTTATTCTTCTATACACAGTGCATATTTACACCCTTGCGAACTATCGACTAAAATTTATAAACCATACGCGAAAATCAAATTTATATGTTTACTGTATTTTGCATATTGTGTTTTTCAGAGCAAATTTTTCAGACCAACTGGAATGCGTGATAGATGCCTATAGAGGATGTGGTGATGCAAATACGACACAGCTTGTGGCTGAATCAGCTGCATATAAAAAAGCTGCCAAGGCCCTTTGTGATAACAAAGATGGTATAACTTATTTTAAGATACAACATAAATAGTTAATAGGAACCACAGACGCAGGATTGGAAATAAGAATGGTCCGAAGGCAGCCATAATTGTCTCCAATAATACATAAGCTAGACAAAATAACTCTTGGAATGAGCACAAAATATGAAGTCTCGCACATGGCAAAACAATATTATAATTCTGTCAACAAATAGAAAATCTCCCAATATCTCCAACCATACTTTCATTACATAAGGTATTACATGGCGTCGTCCGTCTTCATTAGCCAATTAGTGGCAGAAGAGTACTGCAAAACACCATTTATTTAATTTCATGTCACGATGAAACGCATAGCTTGAACAAAGTTTCCATGTGATTTCTTTAGAGTACTTTTTAGAGGCAGAATTCCTTTTTAAATGAATGTAGAATGTTTATATTTTCACAGATTTGGGTCTGAACTGTATTACTGAGTCGTATTCGACTTGTTCAACGGCTGGTTTGGATACGCCAACAATTAGTAGTTCGAGCGAAGATATTAAAAATTTTTATTGCCAGTGAGTATACAAGTTTAGTATATCAACTCAGAATCTAGTTGTAGATATTATCTGTAACGAATATCAACTAAGAATCTAGTATACGTATAGATATTATCTGTAAAGTATATCAACTAAGAATCTAGTATACGTATAGATATTATCTGTAACGAATATCAACTAAGAATCTAGTATACGTATAGATATTATCTGTAAAGTATATCAACTAAGAATCTAGTATACATATAGATATCACCTGTAAAGTATGTCAACTTAGAATCCAGTATACATATAGATATTATCTGTAAAGTATATCAACTTAGAATCTAGTATACGTATAGATATTATCTGTAAAGTATATCAACTTAGAATCTAGTATACGTATAGATATTATCTGTAAAGCATATCAACTTAGAATCTAGTATACATATAGATATTATCTGTAAAGTATATCAACTTAGAATCTAGTATAGGTATAGATATTATCTGTAAAGTATATCAACTTAGAATCTAGTATACATATAGATATTATCTGTAAAGTATATCAACTTAGAATCCAGTGTACAACATAGATATCATTTGTAAAGTATGTCAACTTAGAATCTAGTATACATATAGATATTATCTGTAAAGTATATCAACTTAGAATCTAGTATACGTATAGATATTATCTGTAAAGTATATCAACTTAGAATCTAGTATACATATAGATATTATCTGTAAAGTATATCAACTTAGAATCCGTTGTACATATAGATATCACCTGTAAAGCATATCAACTTAGAAACTAGTATACATATAGATATTATCTGTAACGAATATCAACTTAGAATCTAGTATACATATAGATATTATCTGTACAGTATATCAACTTAGAATCCAGTGTACACAGAAGTTATGCCATGAGTGCATGAAAATAACACAATCACGAGTGGCATAAAAACCATATCCACGAGTTAGCCATTGGATAACCTATTTATCCTATACCTAATATGAAAAATATAAATTTTAAATTTACTGAGAAATAAAGCGCATGCGTTGAACGATGACAGCCTTTGGCCCCGCCCATCGAATACCAAAATAGTTATTCAATGGCCTATTTTCAACGGAAACAAGAATATAATTTTTATCCAACTGAAAATTTTTTTTTTATCTAGTATGCATCACAGACATAGTACATACGAAAAAAACTCATCTAAAACAAATGGTTCTAATGGAAATAAGCAAATGCGTTAAACGATGACAGCCGTTGGCCCCGCCCATCGAATACCAATATGTTTATTCAATGGGCTGTATTCAATGGTCTACAAGAATATCACTTTTATCCAACTAAAAATTTGAATTTTTTTTTATCTAGAATGCATCACAGACATAGTACATGAGAAAAAAACTCATCTAAAACAAATTTGGAATTTTTATTTTTCATGTCAAGTATGGGATAAATATAGATATCATCTGTAGAGCATATCAACTTAATATCTAGTATATATATAGATATTATATGTATAGTATATTAACTCAGAATCTAGTATACAGTGACATTTTTGAATTGACAGGTTCTAGAGCCAATTTTGATTGATCAATCTTAAACTATGAATACGCAATTTCACTAACTTGTAATACCACTGCCCTTCGAGTAAGTACGACATATGTGGGTGTGGTTTGGATACAAGTATATATTGCAAAAACAGCCCCGCGTTTGGTCATCAAGTATAATGCCTTTAATAGATTAGTCATTTTGAAATGTTCAATACAACAATGTTTATTTCAGAGCATATGATCAATCCATCGAGTGCACCGACACTGATGAAAAACTTGTGAATTGTGACAAGCCGAAGACGAAGACGATACTGAAAGAGATGATGATGGATTTGAAACCACAAGGTTGTGGAGCCACAAACATCATCTTAGCAACGTCTATTTTAGTCCTCTCTCTTATTTCATCGATATTTTTCTAAGTTTTCAATAAGAATGGTTAAACAAATGGTATAGAGACACGGAAAGTAGAATCCTGGTCTTAAGCAGTCAAAAATATCTCGAGTGAAAGTCTGAATCAATTTATTTCTTTGATAAATAAATATTTCAATTCAAAATCAGAATTTTATAGTGCCTTAAGTTGGATGCGAAATATTATTTAGAAATTTCACCAGAGAGACATTTTCAGTGCCCCATTTCGGTCATTTTCAGGGGAAAAATTTAGAAGTGTGATTATATCTTAAAGACGCACCATCAAGAACGTTATCTTTCTATGGACTATATTATTTGCGTAACCATTCTCGTAGTTTTAAATTTGATAATGATTATTTTCTTAATGTTTTTAATTGTTGGTAAAGTTTGTTTTGAAGAGTCCCGTGGTTGAAAATACTATCGGTAGGCATAATGATAAACAAAGTTATTAGCCAGCATTCGAGTTAAGCATTAACATTCGAGTTAAGCAAACTTATCTATTCACTCTCGAATATGTGTGTGTATTGTTTTGTGTCGCACCCGTCTATGCATAATAACCATTAATCGACCTTAGAGCTTTGCTTGTGTATTTTCTGTGTCCGTCAACCCTATGCACTATATTTAAAATAATAAAAAGTTTATAAAACGTGACAAACCTAAATTCAGAATAGATCGGTGTCATGTTTTCTGTGTCAATCTCCTACCCATTCTACCCTATCCAATATATGGATTAAAATGGAAAAAAAAAAAGATTATTAAACATATAAAATACATACCCAAATTTACGATAGATCGATTTAATATTGGTATCGTTGAATATGAAAATTAGAGTATAACCCAATACTCAATTTGATGGGTATTTATATGTTGATATCAGTGTCCCCGATATACATAAATTTTTTGAAAACGTTAATATTCCCTTTAAAATATTCAAAATGCCAATTCTATAATTCTCTTTCAAATTTATTTTATTTTTAGTGTGTGCATATCTTCTAATTTGACATATATTTTTATATAGATGTTTAAATTTCTCGGGGTTTTGTTATTGTCGACTTTCTCTGATACAACTATTATACAAATAAACTTTCTATCGCTTGTTGGTGTGTTGAAAATATATTGTTAAGCATTGACTGCTTTTTTCAAGGAATATTACCCCTTTTGCAATGACCATCAAATTTAAAGAATTGACAAGTAATTTAAGTTCTCAAGAATTGTCAATATGAGTATATATACATCAGTGAACCTAGTGTCATAAAGTAACATAATCCATGTAAAATCTGGAAAACTCACAAAACTAAGTAATTATTGAAAAAAAAGCTTTTAAATGTAAGCTATATCAGAAATTCACAGGTATCATACACATTAATATATCTGGATGATTTACTCGACCATCAGGAAGGGCTAATGTCGATTTAGTTATAAGATTAAGGCAGGGGTAAACTCTAGGTTAAATCGCTAAATCCCGCTTAAAATATTCCACAAACAGGAAGTTCATTTTCTCTTTCTACCTGTCTTTTCTATAACATATAGCCTAAAATCGAGGTGTCAAGAAAGGCTGTCATTTTAATTTTAAACGCAGATAACAATTCCTGAAAATTTAATCAAAAACTGCATGAATTATCAACTCATTAAATTTTTTATTCGAAATTGAATGAATTATCAAGTAATTAACGTTTTTAATTAAAAATTACATGAATTATCAACTAATTAAAGTTTTTTAATTGTTTCTGTCGAGGTGACAATTGAAGTTTTTAATATATAATTAATTAATTCATAATTCAAAAAAAGGTAAATTAGGTCCTATGTGAGCCACCGTACAAATATCATAAAAAATCACATCGTATCACGAATACGGGTTATGTTATGTTTTCAGTACGACGAGGGCGTCGTTTGAAACGATGAAAAAATCCCAGTTCAATCTAACAAAGGGGCGTAACTCCATTTTGACACAATTTCTTTCGTTTCCTTTTAAACAATCCATTATTTGAGGAAGGCCAGATATATCGATTGATGTTGCCGGTTACTTGTAAGCAACAAAATAAACATCTCACGTTGCTAAGGTTAATAGTATTTGAGAGTTGCCTGATTTAGGATTGAAGTCTGATTGTTACACTTATGTACCGACAGGTTGGATTCGTTTGATATTCTTCTTAAATCTTAAAAAGCTGTTAGTTGATATTGGTTACCTCGGGTTGCAATAAAATTACGAATTTACTCATATGGAACGAAGAATAATGCTAATAAAATTATGCTCTGCCAAGTACTGAGAATAGAATAATAGTTATGCTTTAATGAACTGTTTATTATGGTCAGCTGTTTAGATACCAATGTCATGAATGTCCAAAGCCAGAGACATAAGTTTGATTTTTTGTCATGGTGAAAATTGCCCAAACCTAACACCCCAAAAAAACAGTTCTGAATCAAATCTCATGATAAAAGTGATTATAAGCATTGTAAAGAGTTTTTCAAAACCTTTCTTTTCTTGCAAACACTGAAATCATAATTTTGCACCATGCCATTTATCACTCAATCCAATAAATGAGGTTGAAACAATTCCACTAATACTTTTGTTAATGAAGCCACTGTAGCAAAATTAGCGAGCAAGAATCTAACTCTCTGAGCCATTGCAGCTCCCTTTCCATTAGCCAAAGGTGCAAAAGAGTAGGATCAAAAGTTATACACCATTCGATTCATTTCATTTGCAACTATCACACCCAAAAGTCGTTTATTGCTACTATTTTATTAAAGTATAAAGAAGCAATGGGTGATGAAAGACCAGAGTTTCAACGCCTATCAACTAATGTTGTACCCATAAATTATAAAATTACACTAGTACCTGATCTAGACAAGTTTGTTTTTGATGGTGATGAAGAAATTCAAGTTCAGGTATGATGTCAAGCTATTACAAACTTCATACTTATACCTTGACTACAATAGTCACTTTTCTTGTATCCTCACAATGTCAAGCTATAACAAACTTCATACTTATACCTTGACTGCAATAGTCACTTTTCTTGTATCCTCACAATGTCAAGCTATTACAAACTTCATACTTATACCTTGACTACAATAGTCACTTTTCTTGTATCCTCACAATGTCAAGCTATATATTTGCTATCATCATTTAAAAGCAAAAAAAAGTTATTAAATTGATAAAAACCTTGTCATCGAAAACCTTGTTTTAGATCATCAAAGCTATTAGCAAAGTCATACCTTTAAAATGTCACCTAATTATTCTCATTTCCTGATTCTAGTTACTAGGTCAAATGCGTTCTCGAATGTTATTAAAAAGGACCTAATTCTGACACATGTAAATTCAAGAGTCTATTATTATTATTATTTATTTGTTACATTTATGTAGATCAAGACAGCAACTAAAAAGATTGTTCTCCATGCGTTAGATATTCAAGTCAAGTCTGTCTATTATCAACATGCTGGTAGGTATACTTTGAAGAAGCTTTCTAAAAGATTTCTGTTATTTCAATTCATGAACAGGAACTACTGTAAACACGCCATGCTAATGGCGTGTAACGGGTGATATAAAAGGAACGTTATACTACCATTGTTCGATGTATGAGACAAGAACCCGCAGCCGTCTGTGCTACAGAAGAATCTAATATATTTTTAAATTGTAGATTCCAAAGAAAAGGAAGAAGGTAAAATTAGTTATGGGTCTACTGTAGAAGAGACTGCCATTTTTACTTTTAGCAATGACTTAAAGGTTTGTGTCAACTTCTTATTTTAAATTACATATAGCTGTCTGCCTCTGATTGACCAGTGTTTTTGGTGATATCTTAGAATATATTTTGCACTTATATTTTGCTAAAATCATTTTAAATGGACAATTTTCCATTAAAGCTACACATGCTCAACTACACAAACTGTTTCAAGATGAGACCAAAGTTGAGTCTTTTGTGTAGAGAAATATAAAGCGTGATTTTTGCAACAGCATGAAAGCTTTAAGATGTCCAATTGTCTGTCATATTTTTATTTTAAGGAGAATCTTTTGTCTTTTTCTTTCGATTCAGCAAGGAAACGGCAGTTTATTCTTAACCTTTTCGGGAGAATTGAATAATAAAATGAAAGGGTTTTATAGAAGTCAGTACACCAAGTCAGATGGAACAACTGCTTTTAATGCTGTCACTCATTTTGAGGTTGGTATGACAACGATTTACTAACTTTTCATTAGCTGTTCTTATTGTTCGACACAACTCATTTTCTTCTCTAGACAGGAATAATTGGCTTAAACAATAAATCAATAATACAGTCTAAACCGGGATATAACGATTCGGCTTGTAACCAAAATCCGCCTATAACGGCAACTTCTGAAATCCCCGAATTTCACTAACGGTAAATTCCTTGACAAAAACACGGTTATAAAGAAATGGCTATAGCAAAAATTCGCTTATAACAACAGATTTTCGTTTCCCCAAGAGCTATTTTCAATTGAATTTTTCCCGGATATAATGATGACTGAAAAATTGCGCCAATATTGCCAGCATACTACGATGGCTAGCATACAGACGCGATCTTCTCCAATGACATCATTCCTTCTATTTAATATTCTCGGATCACTGGATTGCATCAACGTTAAACCACTACTATGACTAGGTGCCGTTCCCACTTTTAATTCAACCTATGGGTTTGTATTTGCACAATGTTCCTTGCGTGGTCGGGATTGCAAAGATTTTGTCTTTACTTTAGGGTTCTAGTTAGGCCTTACAAAGTGTTTAGGAGCCTAAAGTTTATTTGATCACTACAGAAATGACATAACGTTCGCACAGGCAGGAATTTCACGGCGCCATTCACATGGTATCTTCAGTGCCGGAACTGTCATAGGCCGGCAACAAATTTGAGTTCAGTTTCTTTTCACCTTGTTTGTTCATTTAATTATGGGTTTTTTAAGGAAAATATTTGTTACACCAGAATTTGCATGTAATGGGATATAACGAAATTCGGATATAACGAACATATCCGTTGTTCTACGAAAATCGTTTTATCATGGTTCGAATGTACTGCAATTCTAAGGGCTAGGGGAATTATTCCGAATATGTTTAGAAGTGATTGTAAAGAGGTATTTCCACCTTTTTAATTTTTATCAAATGTCTGTGATGTCTGCAATACTTACTATCCTAATTAGATGTCTAAAAGTATTATCTGATTTCTAGAATTATTATCAAGTGCCTAATAGTGTAATCAGATGTCTAGAAGTATTATCAGGTGTCTAGAAGTATTATCAGGTGTCTAGAATCTAGAAGTATTTTCAGGTGTCTATAAGTATTATCAGGTGTCTAGAAGTATTTTCAGGTGTATAGAAGTATTATCAGATGTCTAGAAGTATTATCAGATGTTTAGAAGTATTATCAGGTGTCTAGAATCTAGAAGTATTTTCAGGTGTCTAGAAGTATTATCAGATGTCTTGAAGTATTTTCAGGTGTCTAGAAGTATTATCAGATGTCTAGAAGTATTATCAGGTGTCTAGAATCTAGAAGTATTATCATATGTCTAGAAGTATTATCAGATGTCTAGAAGTATTTTCAGGTGTCTAGAAGTATTATCATATGTCTAGAAGTATTATCAGATGTCTAGAAGTATTTTCAGGTGTCTAGAAGTATTATCAGATGTCTAGAAGTATTATCAGGTGTCTAGAAGTATTATCAGATGTCTAGAAGTATTATCAGGTGTCTAGAAGCATATCCTGCCTGGCGTCACACCAGACATTCCTTCTCAATATCATAGATGCTTGTTTTGTTTTGTAGGCTACTGATGCAAGACGAGCTTTTCCGTGTTGGGATGAGCCAGCTGTGAAAGCCACGTTTGATATTTCTATGGTGGTACCTCAAGACAAGACTGCTCTATCTAATATGGTAATGTCAGAATTTTAAACTGGCTTTTTTAATTGTTTTGATTTTATTATTATTTTCAATTGTTTTATGGGACAAGGACAACAATGAGAGATCATGGTGATCCTGTCTACCAGTCTGTCCATAGGAGAGTAGAATCTTTGTTTACTAGACAGTTGCTTAACAAACAGTTGATCATCAATGAAATGAGAAAAATAAAATAGTGACAATCCTGTTGGCATTGATTCTTGGATTATCTATCTATATACCCATTTACAGATTGGTCAACTGGAATAATGAGCAAAGATGACTTTTTGAGAATGCATTTACAGATTGGTCAACTTGAATAACAAGGAAAGTTGACTTATTCAAGGCCATAAGGTTTCAGACTATGATAGAGACATTTCAAAAAGTAGTCTGTAAAATGGGATATATCGCTTTTTAAAAAATATTTGTTAAATTTTGCAGCCTGTGAAGTCTGATGTACCCAGTTCTGACAAGAAACTGAAAACTGTCACCTTTGACACTACGCCGATCATGTCTACCTATTTAATAGCCTTCACTGTGGGCGATTATGATTACGTAGAAGGAACAGACGCAGATGGCATCATAGTTCGTATTTATACGCCTGCTGGTAAAAAAGAACAGGGAAGATTTGCCTTAGATGTGAGTTATTATTGTTTTTCTCATCCTTCATTCTAGTTTCCTTTCCTTTCCATGAGGGTGGTTAGCTATAGCTAATTGCTGTCATGGCAACAGTTGCTGTCTTCATTTCACAGTATGTTGCCATGACAACACTTCATTACACTGGTTGCTGTCATGACAACACTTTCTTCATTATAGCCTACAGGTTGCTTTCGTGAAAACAATTTCTTCATAACACTGGTTGCTGACATGGCAACACTTTCTTTATTTCACTGGTTGCTGTCATGGCAACACTATTTTCATTAAACTGATTGCTGTCATGACAACACTTTCTTCATTACACTGGTTGCTGTCATGACAACAATTTCTTCATAATACTGGTTGCTGGGGTGGGTTTCAAAAGCCTACTGCCAACCGCTGCCAACCGGCCTACCGATAGCAAAAAAAGGCGCCAAAATTGGTATTGTTAAATGTAAGGATCGTAGATTTTCATACAATAAAACGACACTATTCAATTTGACGGAATTTTTGTTGACGTCAAAATTATGGAATCAAAATTATCTTAAGAATGAAACGAAAAAAATAAATTTTTATTTTTGTGTTCAGCGATTTCTTTCTTTTTCCAAGTGCTGCAAGTGTGCTTCCAGTCTTCGTGAAGCGTTTTATCAACTAAATATACTGCTGATTTGGTTGGATTAACAGGAGGAGCATTCGCAGAATTATTTTAGTCTACGTCAAGGATTAACTTTGAAAAAATTTTAAAAGGTGGAAGAAAGATCCCTTGGCCTTGTTGATCATCCATGATGCCGACGACGTTAAATAAATAAATTAAGGGAAGTAACTCTGAAACAAACGACCTTCCTGCCGTGATCATTTATAAAAGATTTAACGGTACTTTTTATACGCCCACATAGAAATGTGGACGTATATTGTTGTCGCCCCTGTCCGTCGGTCCGTTGGTCCGTCGGTCCGTCTGTCAACAATTGTTTGTGGACACTGTAGAGACTACAGTTTTTATTGGAATTTCTTGAAACTTGGTATACTTGTTTATAATCACTCAAGGAAGAACCCTATCGATTTTGGTATGATTCCGAAAAAAATTCCTGGAATTCTTGGACTTTGAATTTCAAATTGTTCTGTTTGTAAACAAAAGCTTGTGGACACTGTAGAGACTCCATTTCTTTATGAATCTTTTTGTAACTTGGTATATTTGTTTATTACCATCCAAGGAAGACCCCTATTGATTTTGATATGATTCTGAAAAAAATTCCTGGAATTCTGGAACTTGGAATTTCGAATGTACTGTTTCTCATCCGTCTGTCAACAATTGTTTGTGGACACTGTAGAGACTACAGTTTTTATTGGATCTTCTTGAAACTTGGTATACATGTTTATTACCATTCAACGAAGACCCCTATCGATTTTGGTATGATTCCGAAAAAAATTCCTGGAATTCTTGAACTTTGAATTTCAAATTGTTCTGTTTGATAACAAAAGCTTGTGGACACTGTAGAGACTCCATTTTTTTATGAATCTTTTTGTAACTTGGTATATTTGTTTATAACCATCCAAGGAAGAACCCTATTGATTTTGATATGATTCTGAAAAAAATTCCTGGAATTCTGGGACTTGGAATTTTTCCAGGTGTGCTAAACCTACAACATTATGATTACCCATCTAAGAATGATTAATTTAATACTCAATAAGTAAGAACATGACCAATTATAGTAAGTAAATAGTCATCAGAATATGTAAGTTATTTTTTTTTTTTTTTGAAGGGCATAAAGCCCACATTTACCTTCAAATTGCCTTTATACTTTTTGATTTTTTTACTGAATGCAATACAATATAGTTAACTTCCAAGTTCCTTGTAAATCAGGAACCAGCTGTAATTGGACTTTTACTTTTACAATCAAAGCTATCAGTGGGCGTATGTTACCTTGCCTGGCAAGCTATCTTTCGGTTAATTGTGTGTCCCATTTGAATACAAATTAGATTATTGCTTTTTTGGCATGGATTGTATCAGTAAATGTGAAGAAAAACATCGCTGAACACGAAAAGAAAATATTTATTTTTTTCGTTTCATTTTTAAAATAATTTTGATTCCATAATTTTGACGTCAACAAAAGTTCCGTCAAATTGAATAGTGTCGTTTTATTGTATGAAAATCTATGATCCTTAAATTTAACAATATCTATTTTGGCGCATTTTTTTCCTTCCGGTAGGCCGGTTGGCAGCGGTTGGCGGTAGGCTTTTGAAACCCACCCCTGGTTGCTGTCATGACAACAATTCTTCATTACATACTTCTTGGACTTGCCCATCCTGCCCAACCACGTTCAGGAAAAAAGGGTGTAAAACTCTATTTAAAGAAGGCGGTGGTAAGGATCTAAGTTATGACCTTATATGTGTATATCAAATCTACTGGCAATATTCACATATTTTTTGTATTTTAGGTTGCAGTAAAAACTTTACCATTCTATCATGAATACTTTGGTATAAAATATATGTTACCGAAAATAGATCTACTGTCTGTTGCTGATTTTGCTATAGGTGAACAATATTTTCAGGTCTAAATATATCAAATGAAAGTGCAGGATATTTTCAGATGTGAGAAAGATATGGAGAATAAGCCATATTGCTATTCAATATTATGGTGTCTGCGTTTTGCCAACTAGTAAAGAAAATTTCTAAACATTGTATGTGTATTTGGGCCATGTGTCACTTTGCACTATTCCAATTTTTAGGTCACTACTAGCACTAAGTGTTTTATCACCATCTATTCAATATTATGGTGTCTGTGCTCTGCAAACTTGTTAAGAGGATTTCTAAACATTGTATGTGTATTTAGACCACTGGTGTTTAGTACCATACCAATTTTTCAGTCAGTCCTACTAACACAAAGTGTTTTGTGACCATACTATTGCCATGTCATACGAAGTTAAGCATTTCTATAAATAAATGAACCACCTATATCTGATTGATTTTGAGATTGCTGTTGTCAGTGTCACCAATACATGTAAAAATTTAAGGAAACCTTGCTCGATCAATATTTTATTGTGTACTTTGTAGGTGCTATGGAGAACTGGGGACTGTTAACATTTAAAGAAGCTTTGATCCTAGTTGATCCAGAGAACAGTTCAGCTGTCAGCAAACAACATGTAGCTCTAGTAGTTGGACATGAATTAGCTCACCAATGGTTTGGTAACCTGGTTACTATGGTTAGTACATTTCATTTAGTATTATAAAATCTTTGATATTGAAAGACCTACATGACCGGCTTTGTCGGTTCATTTGTCGGTTCATTTGTCTTGTAATATGATATATCAGCGATTTTTTCCCCACAATGATAACAAGATCCACATTCATTTCTTTAATAAGCTTATATAGTATATGAATCTTAAAGTGATGCTTTACCATTCATTGTCAGTGATGCTTTACCATTCATTGTCAGTCATTGTCAGTGATGCTTCACCATTCCTTGTCATTGATGCTTTACCATTCATTGTCAGTGATGCTTCACCATTCATTGTCAGTGATGCTTTACCATTCATTGTCAGTGATGCTTTACCATTCATTGTCAGTGATGCTTTACCATTCATTGTCAGTGATGCTTTGCCATTCATTCATTGTAAGTGATGCTTTACCATTCATTGTCAGTGATGCTTTACCATTCATTGTCAGTGATGCTTTACCATTCATTGTCAGTGACGTTTTACCAATGCTTTACCATTCATTGTCAGTGATGCTTTACAATGCATTGTTAGTGATGCTTTACCATTCATTGTTAGTGATGCTTTACCATGCATTGTTAGGGATGCTTTATCATTCATTGTTAGTGATGGTTTACCATTCATTGTCAGTGATGCTTTACCATTCATTGTCAATGATGCTTCATCATTCATTGTCAGTGATGCTTTACCATTCATTGTCAGTGATGCTTTACCATTCATTGTCAGTTATGCTTTATCATGCATTGTTAGTGATGCTTTACCATTCTTTGTTAGTGATGTTTTACCATTCATTGTCAGTGATGCTTTATCGGTAGTGATGCTTTACCATTCATTGTTAGTGATGTTTTACCATTCATTGTTATTGTAGGATTGGTGGACTGATCTATGGTTAAAAGAAGGGTTTGCTACATGGATTGAGTATCTGTGTGTTGACTACTGTTTTCCTCAATGGGATATCTGGACAGCCTTTGTCAATGATTGTTTAATACGAGCTGTTAATTTAGACTGCCTTCATAACAGCCATCCTATAGAGGTAATGTTTATATCTATTTCTGTGGTACATTTAAGACCTTTTGATCAATATTCATTGTTATTTTGTCTATATTCCTTATGTTTGATACACTGTTGCTGATTGAGCTCAATATGAACTATCTGTATCACTTTTAACATGAAAATTTGATACCTGAATTGTCTATAATTAAATACATTCCTGATGTAAGTTGACAGAAATAACTGCTGCACATTCATTCATTCATTCAATCATTCATTCATTCATTCACATTCATTCATTCCTTCTATTATATAACAAAACATGATTCAATGGTGTACTGCTCCTTACTTGTGAAATTTAATGTGATCTCTTATCTCTATCTCCTTATCTGCTCATTTTCATTCATTCACCCATTCATTTATTCATTCATTCATTCTCTATTCTAGGTGAAGGTTGGTCATCCATCAGAAATAGATGAAATATTCGATGGTATATCCTATAGTAAGGGAGCCTCTATTATAAGAATGTTAAGTGATTATTTAGGCAACGAGGTCAGTTATTTTCTATTGTATTTTTAATAGCGTGCATTTAACAATTGGCTGTCGTCTGAAAATAATGATTTTTGAGATCCAAATTGCAAAACCTGCTTTTTAGAATTAATGGTTTTTGTGATAGTAACGAAGTATAGAAGATTCACAGATATGCCAAACTGAAAATTGGAAGGATCCAAATCAGTGCTACATGTACCAGTGTCTCTAATACACATAAAAAGTTTAGAAAAACGTAAACATGTGTGTTATTTGTCATTAACTATGCTGATTTTGTAAAGAAGAGCCAATAGCTTGCATAAATGGAATATAAAGGGCCTTTGCGATAACTGACATCATAAAACAGTTTATTTTAGTGGCACTGCAGGAACCACAAACACCTAATTGAAATGGTGAAAATGATTATACACAATACACGGATAAAATTAAGAAGCCTCTTTACATGTTCCTTTGAATGTAATCAAACTAGTAAGATGTAAAACTGTGTTTTCAAATCATTTTAGGATTTTCGTAAGGGTTTGAATATATATTTAACTCGTCATGCCTACAAGAATGCTGAAACAGAAGATTTGTGGCTTGCTCTAGCAGAAGCCAGTGGTAAACCTGTCAAATCTATTATGGATAGTTGGACTAAACAGATGGGGTATCCCGTTTTAAAGGTAGGAAACTCATAATAATTTCAAATCTACAGATTTTTTTTATTCCTTGTTGCTATTGGCAACTCTCTGTAGTTTTTGTAAAGGTGTTTTAACTGTAGATAACTTCTTAGTAGTCCCAAACTACCAGCTCATGTGTAGACAATGATTGTTTGAATTATTTTAGGTTGAAAGAAAACAGGAAGGTGATAAATGTATTTTAAACATCACTCAAAACCGATTTCTAGCAGACGGCAAAATAGGGGAAGGTCAGTTACCTTTGAATTCCTATCATGGAAGTTTTCAAATGCAGCCATTTTCTAAGCAATCAGAGCCCATGTTTGCAATTCAATCAAATGGCTGCATCTTCAAACACAATGTGTCCAAAGATGTCAAAGTGTTTGCAATACCTTGACATTGTGAAGATAGTTGATCTGGGTTAAGTTAATTTCTAAGTTTTGATGCAATCAGGCGCTGTTGGGTGTAGATTGCAAACATCAAAGAAGAAAGAAATGCTGCTGTCCTGGAAAAAATAAGCAGAATTTACTGCATCTTTTATGATTTAAAAGAAAAAATTTTTCTAAGTAAAATTAGCAATTAAGACAATTTACAAATATTACTGATTTGCAGGTGAGGATTTAAAATGGTTAGTACCCATTAGTATTACAACTTCTACCTCTCCTACAACCCCGGTTAAAACTATACTATTAGACCAAGATACTATTACAGTAGAACTGCCTAGTGTAACACAATCTCAGTGGGTTAAGGTAAGCTTCCGTTCAATATAAGGGGATGGGCTGTATTGACATCATGATGTGATAGACCACATGGTAAATTTTGTGATAGACTAGCCTATTATGGTAGATGTTTTGATAGACTAGCCTGTTATGATAAATGTTGTGATAGCTTGCCTATTATGGTAAATGTTATGATAGACTAGCCTATTATTGTAGATGTTATTGACTAGCCTATTTTTGTTATAGACTAGCCTGTTATGGTAAATGTTGTGATAGACTAGTTTATTATTGTAGATGTTGTGATAGACTAGTCTATTACTGTAAATGATGTGATAGACGAGCCTATTATTGTAAATGTTGTGATAGACTATCCTATTATGTTAAATATTGTGATAGACTAGCCTATTATGGTAAATGTTGTGATGTATTAGCCTCTTATGGTAAGTGTTGTTTGGACTAGCCTATTTTGGTAACGGTTGTGATAGATTATTATGGCCAGGATAGACATGTACCAATCTAATATTAACCCTCTAATTGTAGATAAACTCTGGTAGTGTTGGTGTTTATAGGGTACAATATACCACTGATATGTTACATAGTTTGATACCAGCTATTAAAGATAGAAGCCTGCCATGTCGTGATAGACTCGGATTAGAAGAGGATCTCTTTGCTCTTGTAAGTAGGATTTATTTTTAGGCATTATCCTATTTTTTTTTCAGTCACGAGCAAGATTTTAAATGGGTCACTAGGAGGATTTCATTTCTGTCACTTGCAATATTTCATGCCAGCTACAAGCAAGGTTTATTTCGGTCACAAATATATATTTATATATGTCAGTCATGAGCAAGATTTTATTTCAGTCATGAGCAGGATTTTATTTCAGAAACAAGCAGGATTTTATTCAGTCATGAGCAGGATTTTATTCAGTCACAGGCAGGATTTCATTTCAGTCACTTGCAATATTTCATGTCAGTCCAAGCAAGGTTATGTTTCAGTTGTATTATATATCTGTCATGAGATGAGAAGGATTTTATTTCAGTCACAAGCAAGATTTTATTCAGTCATGAGCAGGATTTAATTTCAGTCACTTGCAATATTTCATGTCAGTCATGAGCAAATTTATTTTTCAGTTGTATTTTATATCTGTCATGAATACGATTTTGTTTCAGTCATGACCAATATTTTCTTTCAGTCACGAGCTGGATTCATCTCTACAGTAGATGTATTAACAGTAATTGAAGCCTATACAAACGAGACTGTATGTACAGTCTGGAATACACTATCCAGTAACCTGAGTTCTTTGGCCAATATCTTGCAATATACAGACTATTTTGACATCTATAAACAGTTTGTGAGGAAGCTATTTAAACCCATAGCGCAAACACTGGGATGGGAAGACAAGAAAGGAGGTAAGGGTAGTTGTTCAAATACTAATTCAGCGCCATGTGTTGATATATACCGTATAACAATACATAAGCATTTAGAATTCCATCTTCATTATGTCTTGCTATTATCAACTTTGTTTATACCTTGACTGCACTAGCAATCTTTTTTGTTTGATTGAAGTTTGTAATTCAGCGATTTGATTGGATTGTATGGTAGCTTATACAGCCAATCAAGTCCTCTACAGAAAGATTGTATGTAATCATGCAGCATGTGTAATGGAGGTTATGATTGGCTGTGTTTATTAGCATACAATCCAATCATTTAGAAAATGTATCGACGGTTTTTCCGAAATGGACAGCAAAAATATGTAAAAGTTCATCTCAATGTTTGTTGGGATTCTAAAAACAAATCTGAAACAAAAAAAAACAAATGATGCCATCCATATTTATTAAAACAAGTGACCTTCACTTCTTTACTACAGACTACAAATAAATTGTCCATAAAGGATTCAGACAACAACTTATTTTAAACTCACAGATTAAATCCTGAACTCTAAGGCTAGCCAGCAAACATCTAACTCACTGCGCCATCGCGGCTCTCAAAGAGGCTTTGCCTTTATTGTGTATATTCTGCAACTATGAAGTAATTGAGTACCTGCCGTTTGTTTTTAAACCAAAATTTGTATTTATAAATTTAGTCAAGATTACTTTTGATTTTTTCATGTTGATATTTCTGTTTGTTTTAATTATAGCAGATGAAGCTATATTGCGTGGAATCGTTTTAAATAAATTGGGTCGCTATGGTGACGAAGCAACTATAACAGAAGCTAGAAAAAGATTTAAGGACCATGTTTCTGGCAACAAACCACTAGCTGCTGATCTGAGAGGTTGTGTAAGTATACAGTTGATGTAAATGACAAACTCCGTTGTAGTTATTTGGAATCTATTTTTAAGATATGCTGCAAATTACGCCTGCCTTTTAGACACTTTTAAACTCTTGGACTGAAATCACCAATCTATTTTTCGGAAGTATCTAATCTTCAGTTCTTAACCCTTTCATTCCTATAAGCCGGTATACCGGCTTATCCTTATATGATATATACCCTATGAATCGGTAAACCGGCTGTTGTCAAGTGACGTCATACAAATTAAGAAATATTGCTTGGAGCTCAGGGTATATGACGTTCTATTTAAATTACACTCAGGGTTCAAAGGGTTAAAATGTGATTATCTATACATGTTTGTGGAATTATGAGAGAAGTAGAAGAGATTTGAATTGAATTTTAGCCTTAATCAGCTGGTAAAGAAAAATTTATTGGGGTATAGAAACATTGTCAATAGAACTAGCTCTTTAAAAACAGAAGGGTGAGTTACCTAAGGACCTCATTATTCCAGAATGATTTTTTTTCATTCTAGGTATATGGAACTGTTTTGACACATGGGGATGAGGAAATTTTTAATCAAATGATGCAGGTATTTTTTTTCCTTCTTTGATGCATGTCTTGAAAATTCCCTGCTTTGTTAGAAATTTGTATAGAATGAGCATGTCGTCAATTCGATCTTAAGAGGGTTCAAAATCCTAGATCAAAAAGCTAGATCCACTTTTGGTATATTCTTCCCATCAAGTTGTAGATATCTATATTTAAAAGCCATTCCCTGAGACATGTTTTAACCTGTGAAAATAAAAAAATAAAATTCCTAGTTTAAAATATATAATTGAAGGAATTATGCAATTTTTTTACCGCTCTAGTACTTGTGAAGAATATTTACATATGTTAATCCCTTGAAATTTATTGTATAATTTTGTAGTTGTATGAAAAAGCTGAATTGCAACAAGAACAGAGAAGAATATTGATGAATCTGGGGTCAATCAAGGATGAAAAACTCATTCAGAAAGTTTTAGATTTAGCTATTTCTGTAAGTGTTATTTAACCTCTACACCAAACTAATGTTGTGGTGTAAGTTTACTCATCGACGATGAGTGTAAATGAAATAAAATGACATATACTTGTAATGTAATATTAGTTCAAGTAGACATTAAGCTCATATATCACAATATTTATCATCAATATATCATATTATTTATCATCAATATATAACGATATTTATCATTAAAATATCACAATATTTATCACTGATATATCACATTATTAATACCAATATTTATATCATGATATTTATCATTAATATATCACAATATTAATCGCAATGTTTATCATTTATTATCGTATTATTTTCGGTAATTTAAATTTGAAGATATTAGTAATTATTAAAATTCCTATATCAGTATTTATCTAAAATTGTAGGATAAGATCCGTTACCAAGATACACCATTAACACTAGGTGGCACCACTGGTACAATCAAGGGGAGAGAATTAGCTTGGAATTTCCTGAAAACTCACTGGAACAACTTGAAGACCAGATATAAGTGTGGCTTATTAACTCGACTTGTTCAGGTAATTTCAATAGATCTTTTTTTTTTTGTGGAAAAAATACAGTTCTAAGGAGACAGCCTTTTTATTACAATTCATGTAGAGCCTTTCTATTATCTGATCCCTGGCCAAACCTGTTAGAATTAATCTTTGATACCCAGATTATCCATAACCATTTGCACCTGGGTTCAAGTGGAATAATTAGGAATGATGACTTATTTAAAGAATTTCACACACTGACTTAGATTAGAACCTAGAACCACCATTAAGATGTAACCAAGGAATGCTACAGCCCCTCAATATTGATGATGATATATTAACAAAAAAAACATTGGAAGTATAATGAAATATAATATTCCTGATTATTCTGTTTACAGGCACCAACCTCAGGATTTGCTACAGAAGAAATGGCTCAAGAAATAGAGGTAAGAAAATCTTCATTATTTTCATTAACCTGTTTGGATCCTTTTTACTAAAGCACATCTCATTGCTATCTACACATTTCGGATATGAAACCCTCACCAGGTCCATGTTTCTCAAAAAAGTTTCAATAAGAATTTCTTGTGTGATGTTTAATACTGACAAACGCCATACTTTGATAAATGGGCAAAGACATTTCCACCATTTTTTTCAGGCGTTTTTCCAAGCTAATCCATCTCCAGGAACTGAGAGAACAGTACAACAAGTTATAGAAAATATCCGCATACGAGCTGCCTGGTTAGAGCGGGAAAAACAACCAGTTGGTGATTGGTTGAAGAAAAATGTAGCATAATTTAAACGTAATTGACATATTTTTAGGCTTTTTTTGCAGGATTCTGTCCAAATTTCATACTTTTATGTCTTAAAATCAAATTCCTATATTTTATGATAGCCTTTTGTATACTTCACAACACAAATTTCACATCACACATTTGTAACCATTGACAACCAAATCAAAAGTAAATTTATTGCACTTCTCTAAATCAGTACTTTAGTCAGAATAATAAAAGTAAAATCATGTTATTTGTTGAGCCTTTTGGCAATGTTATTTATTGTTTATTATTGCTGGGTATTGGCAAGGGTAATGATATGATATCATGATACAAGGGTAATGATATAATAATTATTGTAAGACATTTAGAAATATCACTACACATTAGGAGACACCAATTATTATGGATATAGACTTTTATTTATTCTTTCAAACTCAATGTTTCATTACACATACAGGCAACGTTCTCAAAAGAGAATAAAGCCCCTGATATAGCTTACATTAACAAAGCTAGAGAATCTTTGCACGATCTCATTATTTTTATTCAAGAAAATGTTTTGGTTCAATTTTTATTTTGGATGCAGCAAAATTTAATGTGCAATAAAACTCTTTGATGTCTTAAAATATATGACAGGGGAAGACATATATAGACTATTGTTTTGTCATCTATGAAATTTGTGAAATAAAACGTTTTTCTTTTTCCATAGCACTCTATATTTATATTAGATTATGTGTAGCAAGTGTAAATTAATAATAATAATAAACTCTTTATTTTATATGGGTCAGAATTAGGCCCAATACACTAGGACATGGTCCTGTCTCACATTCAGCCCATACGGCAATACATTGGGGAAAAAAAATTGAGTTTGTTATCCAATCAGAACACAGTAGTTCTTCAAATCTGGATTTTATTTGAGTTAATTTGTGTGTGTTGGAAGTGTTATGTGTTAGAAGTGTAATATTACACACTTCTAACACATACTACACACTTTAACATGTGTGTGAAGCGTTTACAAAATACTCTGTAGGCCTGCGAGTAAAGAGTAAAATATTATTTGAATATATTACAGGACTAATATAAAAATTAAAATTATTTATTTATAAATACATTTAGATAACAATAATTTATACAATAATCACCAGACGTGTTAGAATAGTCTATTTTAGTTATAGGGTAGAATGAATAGTCTGTCAAACTCTACACAAGACATGTTTAACAATCACTACTTACACTACCTAATATCTAAAGTGGACTGGTTGTACGAGATGTGCATGTCAATTATCTTTTAAAATTAACAAGAACTAAGGTACTATAGTCCAGAAGAGATATGTAAATATAATCCCATTGGGATATGATTCAAAACATGCTAGAGCAGTCTATTATATTTTGAGGTAGGATAAGTAGTTCTAAACATAATGCAGATGTAGTTTTTAAAGCACTTATTTATATTTATTCTACCTCCAGTCAAAATAGACTCTTCTTGTTTATATTTTGTATCACATTCAAACGTGTAAATATCTTTGCTGGAATTCCTTAACTAAATTCTCATGTGCAGGGCATTCTATAGCAGCCTGGTAGGAAAACAAGAGTACTTCAATGATATGAATCATAAAATATTTCATTTAAGATACATGTATGTCCACATTTTACTGAGCGAATTATTAACTGGAAGATATTTATTATAATAACTTTCTTTCCAAGATCTTGATGCTTGAAACCTGATAATGTACACTTGTAAGGGATTGTAAAAAGGCATTCTTAACTTATTATTTGTATGTTATTTTTTTTCCAAAACTGTAATTCATGACTTCTAACAAAATTACTGTGACTGAGATATTGTATATCTACTTTGCTTAGATATTATCAGCAGTCTTAGTTGATAATCCTTCAATGGCATATTAAGCATAGGTTATAAATAGATAAAATCAAATATTATGGATAGATACATGTACTTCTAGAATATTAATTATTTTCAATGTTTGGCTTTCACACCGTAATCAGGATTAAAATACAGATGTGATGTCACCCTTTGTGTTTTGCGTACCAATATCCAACATATTGGTACTGGCAAGTGGCCAAGAGTCCAATATTAAAGTCAATATTGGACTCTAAATATCAGCCACTTGCCCATAACGAATGGGGATTAGTCTGACAACTACTCACATTAAATTCACTCATACTTTATTCAGAGAATTAATCCAGGTTTCAAAATGTATAGTGTTCAATGTTACGTCCAATTAAAACTTAAAGTTATCTTCAAATCCTTACTTTCAAATGAAAAAGATAATTTAATATTCATTAAGGCGAAATCTGTGAGCATCGATTAAAGTTGTATTTCAAATTTTGTCAAATAATCTTACCAATTGATAAATTAGGCTTTTTTTTCATTGTTATTTCCATTCATAATTTATTTAACGTTATGTGGACACAGGAAGGTCCATCTGTGTTGTATGGATAGTTCTGGTAGATGTTAGCTAGGTATTTCCTACGTAATTAGGCCGATTATGAGTTAATTCGGGAATTATTAGACAAACTGACAAAGTTTTCCCATTTATTAGAACATCTTTACTTTTGATTTATATAAGTATTAAAGAATCAAACAATGAAACTTTTTTCGAAACACCAGGTGCTGCCATATTGGTTTGTTCATTGTTATTGACACATAGTCTGAATATGGATGATTCTTGTACTAAAGGGCTTAAAAGTTTTGATTTCAGGTTTGTTTGTAAATAAAACTCTACTGAGTTTATAGTGAGCTTTTTTTTTGTTAATCTGTATTTTAAGTTGGTTAATGGATCTCAAGTTTGTCAATGCGTCTAATAATGACTGTATAACTCGGACCTTCGGTCCTCGTCAACGGTCATTATTAGACTTATTGACAAACTTTCGACCATTAACCTATACATATAACTTGTGTTAGTGTCATCATAAATCGCTTAGTTTTATAGAATTGCACGAACCCCAGACGTCTGACTGGAAATTGGAATGGTGTATTTCGAGCTATCAGTGTCCTTGATATATATACAAGTTTCGTAAACCTCATAACAATTCTTTAACAATTGATAGTGGCCATTAGCACAACAGATCATCAGCAGATTCAAGCACAGGCTCATATAGGGATTTTATTTTTTTTACCGGATGAGGATTGGATTATTACTGGATATTTGGCAAGAAAAACGTAATAAAAACACTATTTTCTATTATAGTAATACTAATGTGAGGTGATATGTTGACCAATGAATTAACTATGATAGGTTTAAATCAAAATTTCCAGCTCAAGAATTGTAAAGGCTAATCTCCTTTTAGACTTAAGTAAGACTTAAAACTCCATGACTGGTCATTGGAGACAAGACAAGCTTAGCCAAGTAAAGGTGCAAAAATTAAATGACACCATCAAGCCTTCTAATAAAACCAATATTTTAATGATTAAAAAATCGAAGGCTCAACTGATTAAAATAGTTAAAATAATAAAAAAAAAACTCCACTCAGATTCAATGCAAATCTGGCTGTTTCATGGTTTTTTCTGTGGGTGACTTCACTTCTCATCCATGATCTAACCCAATTCTTAAACATCTATTGTTCTGGGTTATTTATATTCAACCATTCAAATGGTCTGTTAAATAAGATATCCTTACTATACGTAAAATTGATTTGTGATGGACCATTCCAGAACATCTACAGACGGAGAATCAGGACCAGCTGCTTCAGAATTTTTAATTGCGTAGTTTTTCATTCTGGATTTGGAAATAACAAGCCTGAAATGTATAAAGTCCTTAAAGGATTAAGAGAGGTGGAATTACGTAATAAATCAGGTGCAGGTAAGAATCACCAATCAGGTGTCACCTCTGTTATTGTCAAGTTCAAGGTCATGACATGTAGCATAGTGGTGCTTGAAAGATTAAAAGAATGCATACCTTGAGTGTAGTGAACATCATACCAAGTTCACCAAATTCTAAATGACTTTCCATCAGGTCATCTATCATGTGTACTTCTGCTCCAAGATGGCGGATTTTGGCTCGGACCACCACAAATTGAAAGATGGGAAACAAGTCGTCCATACACCAAACATGATCATCTTTCAGTGAAGCATGGACAGTCTGAAAATATAATGGATCATCTTATTACTGTACCTGAATCTGGGCTGTTGATTTAACTGTATTTTCCAGTCATGTCTAACTGAAGCTCCAAAAGTGACTGACTGCAATTTTGAAACTCTGGATATTTTGTACACAAATCTGTTAGATATAGTGCAGTTTATATGGATTCTTGATAAAAAGGGATTGTAAATAAAATGCAATGAGTTTTACGCCCTATCTTCTGCAACTTATTGTCTAATATAGACAGACAATGTCAGTTCATTTTCTCCTTTGCTGGGTTAGAACCCTGGACCCTCAGGTTAGCGACAAGCATCTAACTCACTGAGCCACCACAGGTCCCTTAGTGGACTATAAAGTGGTTTTCTATTTTCCATCAGTGGACCATACACAATCCCTTGTCCACCTTTTTGTGAGTATTGTCTTACCTCTGTTATTTCTTCAAATGTTTTTTCTATGACTTTTAATTTATCAATTGGACTGAAGGCAGTACTGAAACATGTAAAGTTGACCAAATACAGTATAAGATATCAGCAATGGCTGACCTTGACATTGACCTTCACAAGATTATCTTTACATTTACAAATGAAATGAAATAAAGGAGTTTTACATCCCATTCTTCTGCACCCATAGAACTACTGAAGATGGTCATTGCCATGCAGTTTACAGTGGGGAAATTTTGGTTTGTATTAGTCTACTCTTTTTACGATTCCAACTGTAGAGGATCCTTAACGTGCACATCCTGTTGTTCATGGGACCTCAGTTTATTTGTATTATCTAAAAGAGTAGAAATATTTTCCACCCTTCTGACCTGCACCACTGACAGGAAAAACTTGTCAACAATCCAAAGACCATAGTTTCCAGTCCCAGGATTGACCTTAAGGTTAGCAAGCAAGCATCTAACTCACTAAGCCACCTAGGTTCCTTTTTCATTTACAGCTGTTGTTAAAACTGGATTAATGTATTCGTACCCAAGGGTCAAAGGATTACATTTTAACCTGGTGCAGACAGAACCCTAATGATATTTTAAAGCAAATGAACTAGTTTGGGTTTATTTTTAACAATATTTCTATCTGATATCTTTACGAACTCAAATTTTAGGATCACAACACCTTTACTACTAAATTTTAAAAGTTTGTAATAAAGTGATTTGACCATACCTTAATTGTTGTAATGTATCAACAGCTGAAGCATAACACTGATCTCTTGGTCCTGACAATTTCTATAAAGACAAATCATTTTCTAAATTTGACTTAGTAAGAGAAAAACATATTTATGCTGCATTCGTTACCTCTTGCAAAATGGGAAACTGCTAATAGGAAATAATATTTGAAACCACTAACACTATGTGGAAATTCCTAATTTCCAGGGAGAAACTATGGTATATTTGGAGCTACC
This sequence comes from Nipponacmea schrenckii, assembly GCA_030562195.1. Taxonomy (NCBI): domain Eukaryota; kingdom Metazoa; phylum Mollusca; class Gastropoda; family Lottiidae; genus Nipponacmea; species Nipponacmea schrenckii. The sequence continues at coordinate 15,478,318 of CM060203.1, forward strand.
CACATTTTCTAGTTGGTCAGCTGAACATAAATAAAATAGTTGACACTTAGTTTGTGATATGGATGGAGTTTTTTTTGTAAATTGATGCTATCATTGTCCCTAATATGCTAAACAAGGTGCAAAAAATCGGTTAACAATAGCTTGTTTATTTGTCCAAGTTTAATTACAATATATAAGTAAAATTACCTGGTTTTTATCTTGAAGTAGAATCTCTTTCATTAACCAGAATCGTCTAGAAAATAATTATAAAGTAAATCTCTGAGTAATTGACCCCTGAACTTATATTACAAAAGTTCATGTTACTCAAGTGATGTCAGAGCTGTTTCCAGGACTAATGGAATTGTCAGAGTGGAATGCATTCCACAAACTCTTTAACATCTGATTATTCTGATAGAAATGGGCAACCCTATGCAGTATGCATTGAGAAAACAGAAGCCCATGTATATAGGGATCAATTCTTGACCTTACTGCTGCCACCAAAGATTCACAAAGTTAATTTCCAAGTCCAATTCAAAACAAGGTAAGTCTACTTTATATTTGGTAGAATTTAAACTAAACAAACTAGACTTAGTCTGTCCAGTACTCCTAACACTCCCTACAGATAAAGTGGACTGTTCCTTTATATGTTTCAATTATAAGCCAGAATATAATCTGGCTGAACTATAATAAAAGAATAGAGCTGACTTACTCTTCAATCCCGAGGTAGGCCATTAAAGCCATATCACCCTGTCTATTTAGCTTAGTCACTCTCTCCCAGCATTGTTCATCATCTTTATCATTATACAGTGCATATAGATCAAACAAAGGGGGATAAATCTTAGGTAATAATATAGGATACAGTAGGCTAGCAGCAGATATAACTTCACTGAAGAAAAAAGAATGAAAAGTGATTTTGGCACTTACATTTGGATGATTGGCGAGAAATATGCCAAATTATCATTTGTTACAGGGTAGACCTGCACACATCCGCCTTATTGAATCCAGAATGAGGCGCATAACACAAACAATAAACAGGTAACGAGAAAGGGTTGCTTAAGCTTATCTTGTTACTGTTGCTAGGGTGTTTGGTGATGTCACATTACTCACATAGGCTATTTATAAATGACGTGAGGTTTTCAACAGATAATGCAATTGGCATTTTGATTCTCACATTATATGTTTTCAAAACGAGGCATCAACAGTGAAACATGACAGCAATTATGTAATTATTTCTGATGAGTTGAAATGGTGTTTAACTTACAAGTGTTCTTCTTCTGAATCAGTACGAAGAAAATTTTCGATCGATTCTGTTGATGTGGGGATACCTTTAGTTTTACTAGAGGATTCTGGGTAAATATGAACTGGTCCCGTATGTGAGGGTAGGTCTGGGAATAGAAGTCTGAAATAAAACAACTTTAGGAATAAGGTTAGGATAGTCTTAAAGAGATTTGTCAAGAGATTTTCTAAAATTTTACCATCGCCATTAGCTCATAAGGAGCAGAAGAGTAGGATGTAAAACTCCATTTCATTTCTAAAATTTTTAAATATTTATCACTGTCATTTATGGCTTTGTTTGAATGAAATTAGAAAACGCCTGTTGCATATTTTTTTTACCTAACAACCAAATACATCCTCTTCACATATGACTTAATCTCCTGTACTGCATGGTGTAATAGTCTCGGATGAGCACCAATACCAATATAAGCTGCACGAAATACATCCACTATAGAATCTATCAAATTACCAGCAGGATGGTATGGGTTATCAAAGGCCTGAAATGTTTAAAGCTTTAATATATTAATATTAAATACAGTATTTTAATTGTAAATGCTTAATTGGGATTGCGATAAATTTTCAAGCTTTCAGAATTACCAAAGTATCAGTTTCATTCAACACACTTCGTTTTTCTCATGATCAACTTGAAGTACACTGTCAGTGGAAGTCATCTAAATATTGGCATTTGTAATTGGAAATTTATTAAATTACTGTAAATGTTTGATCAGATTGTTTTGTTTTTGTGATGTGATGTATGACAGTAAGTTTAGAAAGTAAAAGTTCCAATCATGATAATTATTACTGAAAATTAATGGCATTGAAGTACAGAACTATACAGTTGGATACAAGTAGTAGTGTAGCATAAGCTAGCTTGTCATCAACAAAAATCGTTTAAAAAAATGACCGACTGGGGTAAAAATCCACTCCCTGCATTCTTCCCATGGATAATTATATTTGTGCCTACCTTAGAAAGATATTGTACTATCTGATGGTAACTCTCTATAGATAATACCCCTGTATTATATGGTGGTATGGTTTGTAGACTCTCCAAACTTGATGATAATGTCCGGGCTTTTGATGGCGATCTGAAATCAATTTTCAAAACAATCAATTTGTCCCTCCTAGTAAAATAGCTAAGAAAAATAGTTTGTCCCCCTTAGAAAAATAGTTTGTCCCTCTTAAAAAAATAGTTTGTCCCCCCTAGAAAAATAGTTTGCCCCCCTTTAAAGAAAAATAGTTTGTCCCCCTTAGAAAAATAGTTTGTCCCTCCTAAAAAAATAGTTTGTCCCCCCTAGAAAAATAGTTTGTCCTCCCTAGAAAAAAGTTTGTCCCCCTTAGAAAAATAGTTTGTCCCCCCTAGAAAAATAGTTTTCCTCCCTAGAAAAATAGTTTGTCCCCCTAGAAAAACAGTGTTTCCCTTAATTTATTAAGCCCTGAATTATTCACAACTAAGTTTTTGAGGGGGGAGGAGCAGCCATCTCCTACTCTCCATGAAGATATTGGAATTCAAACTCTGAGTCTGTCTGTCCTCTATAGCCCATGTTCATTATGAGAACTGCTAGGTACAGAGTCTCATAAAGACCTTGGTGGCAAGATTTCAACATATTCTGACAGGGGAAAAAACTGTCCCAAACTTACCTTCTCTCTAATTCTTTAATGACCTTTTGACCCTGTGTCAGTCGGACAGCTACAACTTCCCAAGCTTTAATAGGATTTTTCTTACTATCTAAATAGCCCAACAGAGCTAGTGTATGTTTGAAAATTTCATTCCATTTTTTATCTGCAGGTACTGACAGCTTCCCATACATTCTGCAAAACAATTTTTGGTTTAAAAAAAGGTCATTGCAAAATAACATGGCAAACATAAGTGACAGCAGGCGATGCTATGTGGCAACTAATTTACAAACAATGAAATTCTCTGTTCAACAGTTAGTATCCAAGAATTCCACACACGAAGTCTGTGAATACATGTATCTTATTAAATAAAATGAAAATGAATGGAGTTTTACATCCTACTCTTCTGCACCTTATGGGTTAATAAAGACGGGCAGGTTAGAGAGCAGCAAATCTAAGGGCCTTACAATGAGTTGATAGAGGCTATCAATTGTAAATTTAAAATAATATATATAAATAAAATTAAATCAAATCAAATCAAACCTACTCGTTATTAATATCTAACATATGAGATTTAGGTTTACCACCATTCAGTATGTGGTTAGATTTATTAAAGGTTCCATTTATCTTTAAACCTTCATTCCAACTGCCATTAAATACACCCTGTATCTGATCACCTGATGGTACAGTCAAACAACCCTAAAATTTAAAAAGGATTGATCCATTGGATTTTTTAGGATAATAATTTAGGTTCGCAATGGCTGATCCTTGGTCAAACCTCTTGGTATTGATCTTGTCTGAATTGTCCATTCCCATTACATCTGGGTCAAAGAAAGAAAAAGAAAGAAGCAACTATATTATACAAGGATAACAACTTAGGTTCACAAGTCAGCCGTGACAGGGATCCTTTCTACCGGCAGGTCCTTGGCCAAACCTCTTGGTATTGATCTTTTCTGGATAATCCATACCCATGTATACAAGGGTGGACTGGAATTATGAGTGAAGATGATTTACTCAAGGTCATCGGACTTTCACACTCAGGTCGAAATTAAAACTCACATCTGACAATTCAATGTATCCAAGCAAATGACGTCATGACATAAAGAACCAGTGCTCTACGTTAACTGCTGTTTTATAGAATGGGGAATGTTAAACTCATAATTCAGTGATTTTTCTAGACCTACATGAGATAAAGAAGGGGTGTTCATTACATATATTGCAATGATACTGTAAAAAAAACTGGATAAATACAAAAAGTTCAAGACTATTGTCACTTTTAACCAGGCCCATTACGATTAATCCAAGTTGGTTCTTACACTGTTCCAAATTGACTTAACTATGGCCAGTTTATTTTGAATGGTACTTACCTTGCCTTGTAGTTGTGTAACACCTTGAAATTCTCCTTCATAACAGCTATTATCATCTGTTAACATGAGACCAAACCCCTATAAATATAATATATATAGTATATGTAGTAGTATAAGAGTAGAATGTAGGGGTTTTTTTAGGTTAGAGATGCTAAAATACTTACAGTTAGTTTGCCATAAACAAAATTTCCTTCAAAATACATTCCATCTAACGTGACCACTACACCTTTACCATTACAATAGTCATCTTGCCACATTCCCATATACTTCTCACCTATAATTACAATATAGGCCTAGGGGATTAACATCTCACAAAAATACTAAACATGGCAGTAAAGGGATGCTGCGTCTTACCTTTATATTCATCAATAAACTTACCTGGTGTCATTAGATAACAGAATCCCTGAAAAATCTGGAACACTCACAAAACTAAGTCATTTTTGAAAGATTCTTAATCAAATGCATCTTTGTGGATAATTACTTTTATGTCATTTATGGCAGCAGGTATATTTACTGATGAATAGAGATTTAATTGGCCAAGTTTAAAATTTTATGTTCATTCTAAGAACTATTAATTATCCCTTTAAAATCCTGAAGCAGCTTACATTCTAAACAAGTGATACCACTTTACATTTTGGTTTCTCAATTTTGAATCTCTACACAGCTAATACTGTATTCTGAAGCTCATAAAAGTTATACCTAATTGTTCATCTGGGAATGATCAATTTGTAAATAGGTACAGATCATCCGGGAATGATCAATTTGTAAATAGGTACAGATAATCTGGGTATGATCAATTCATAAATAGGTACAAATAATCTGGGAATGATCAATTTGTAAATAGGTACAGATAATCTGGGTATGATCAATTCATAAATAGGTACAAATAATCTGGGAATGATCAATTTGTAAATAGGTACAGATCATCCGGTAATGAACAATTTGTAAATAGGTACAGATAATCTGATAATGATCAATTTGTAAATAGGTACAGATAATCTGAGAATGATCAATTTGTAAATAGGTACAGATAATCTGGGAATGACCAATTTGTAAATAGGTACAGATAATCTGGGAATGATCAATTTGTAAATAGGTACAGATAATCTGGGTATGATCAATTTGTAAATAGGTACAAATAATCTGACAATGATCAATTCATAAATAGGTACAGATCATCTGGGAATGTTCAATTCGAAAATAGATACAGATCATCTGGGAATGTTCAATTTGTAAATAGGCACAGATCATTTGGGGATGATCAATTTGTAAATAAGTACAGATAATCTGGAATGATCAATTTGTAAATAGGTACAGATAATCTTGGAATGATCAATATGTAATTAGGTACAGATGATCTGGGAATGATCAATTTGTAAATAGGTACAGATAATCTTGGAATGATCAATTGGTAAATAGGTACAGATAATGTGGGGATGATCAATTTGTAAATAGATACTTATAATGTGGGAATGATCAATTTGTAAATAGGTACAAATAATCTGGGAATGATCAATTTATAAATAGATACTGATAATCTGGAAATTATCAATTTGTAAATAGGTATAGATAATCTGGGAATAATCAATTCGTAAATAGGTACAGATAATCTGGGAATGATCAATTTGTAAATAGGTACAGATAATCTGGGAATGATCAATTAGTAAATAGGTACAAATAATCTGGGAATGATCAATTTGTAAATGGGCTAAGATTATCTAGGAATGATCAATTTGTAATGAACAATTTGTTAATAGGTACAGATAATCTGAAAATGATCAATTTGTAAATAGGTAAAGATAATATCTAGAAATGATCAATTTGTAATGATCAATTTGTAAATAGGTACAGATAATCTGGGAATGATCAATTTGTAAATAGGTACAGATAATCTGGGAATGATCAATTTGTCAATAGGCATAGATAATCTGGGAATGATCAATTTGTCAATAGGCACAGATAATCTGGGAATGATCAATTTGTAAATAGGTACAGATAACCTGGGAATGATCAATTTGTAAATAGATACTGATAAACTGGGAATGATCAATTTGTAAATAGGTACGGATAAGTTGGAAATGATCAATTTGTAAATAGGTACAGATCATCTGGGAATGATCAAGAGTTTTGATAGTAGAAAGGATCCTGGTGAGGCTAAGTTGTTATTCTTACAACAAATGGTTGTTGCTTATTTCATTCTTTTACCTTTAAGGATGTCATCTTGGACCCCGTAACCATGGCGTTTATCATCCAACCATTCTCCAATAAATATACTGGCAGAATGAGACATGTGTTGACCTTCGTTATATACACCATGTCCGAATCGTAAACCTTTTTTAAAATATCCTTTATATACATCTCCAGTAGCATACCTAGAAAATAGTACACAATTCTTACTGATCAAAACGGCAGAAGCATTACAGAAAATCTTGTTCAAAGCATGAACAAAATTTTATGGTAGTGGATTTCCTCAAAAGAGAAGTACCATCAGGTGTTTTGCAAAGAATAAGCATGCTCTGTTTAGCTGTCAACACACACCAATATGCAAACGGTCAACATAATGACAACAAATCAGCCAAAATGACAAAAATCAGATCATACTATTTGTCAATGATAGGATGTCCTAGAAACAGTGCTAAAAGATAAGACCTCCCGGCGAGATTGTTTTGAGAATAAGGGGCCAGGTGCAAGAAAGCAAGACATTAGAAATATGTTTAGAACTCTTTACTTGATTGTACCATATCCATTCAACATGCCATCTTTCCAGTTGCCTTCCTGTATTTCTAGACCATCTTCAGTTGGTATTGTATACTTTCCATGTCTACAGACAAATTAAATAAGTTTAATAAAGGCAAAGAATTTCCCCCTTTTTTGTGGTTCATTTATAGGGGTTGTAAAGAGGTTTTCTTATTATATATGCGTATCGGAGACACTGATAGCATCAATTTGCACCATTCACATTTTCAGTCAGACATCTGTGGTTCTTGCAATTTTCACCAACTAAAGCAAAGGGCCTTTGGTATTATTTTCAATAATAAATTATATTCATAAGTTATGTACAAACAAACAGTGTACAAACAAACAGTAAAAATGGCTATATACAAGGGTATCACTTAGCCAATGTGAAATTGGCCCCTAATGCCCCTAAGTTTACCAACTAAAGTGAAACATGGTAGAAATATCTCTAGTTTGAAGAGACAATGGAATAGAAGTAGCTTACCCCTGTTGAAGTCCCTGACTAAATTTACCATAATATGTTCTTCCATCAGACCATACTAGTTCTCCTCTAAAATAATTTACAAAAAAATATACTGTATAAATGTGAATACAATGTACCAATGTATCAACAATTTAATAACAGCACAGGTTCAAGGATCTTGTCTACCAGCTGATCTGGGGCCAATGAAGCAATGAGGAAAGATGACTTATTCAAGGTCAAGGACTGAGAAAGGGTTCCATGACAACCATAAGTTCAATGTAATCAAGCAGATGACATCATATAAAATTCCAACACTCTGACTGTGCTACAGCCCATTCTTATTACATTACTTGTCAGCAATTTATTTATATCACTGATACTGAAGTGCATCTATTATTCATTTTCGTAATACTTACTGTCCATGCATTTTACCATTTAGCATAAATCCTGTGTACTGAGCATCTTTATATTGACAGTGTTTAGTGAAGGTATAAGTGACATGACGTATTAATGGAGGTGTTAGGCGTTCAGAACTGTTCTGTCGCACTATTTTATCACAATGTAGGTTTTTATTAATGGTGGAATTCAACGTCATAAACCAATCAGCCTAAATAGAAAACAAGTATTACAGATCTTGGTTGGCCATTTTCCAAGGGTTGATATGGGTATTGAATTATGTAAATGGTCTTTAGAATTAATACATCTAGCATTAGATAGAACAAATATTTCAGAATGGATGTTATGCGCCTTCCAAGAGGACTGAATTGTTGCGCAATATAAATATTGTTATTATTATTATTATTATTATTAATCTTAGAACAACATTTTACCTTATCTTCTGGTGTGTTAGCAACCAATGTCAGTGTATCTTCTGGTGTGGTGACAACAATTACATTTCTGTATAATATAAAATAGAGTACACATTATATAGATAGCAATTAAATCTTTTAGAAAATTGTCCTGACCATATCAAGAGTATGTAATAGACCTTATTCACATGTCGGCCATATTGAATCCAGAACAAGGTCCTTTACAAACAAAGACAACAGTGTGTCACTGCATAAAATCTCAACCTTGACCTTCTCCCATCCTACTAACTTAAAACTAATCATATTTTACATCATTCAAATTCAGATTGATTTAGCTTTTTAATGATACTTTCAGAAGAATTTTATCTTCAAAATTTTCTAAAGCTATTCCTTCATGACGTGGCCATTTTTCAATGGCTGAAAAACTGCTGTCAGGAAACCTTCGCCAAAAACAGCATTTCATTTTATTTATATTACGTTCTCAACTAGCAATTTGTCAAATAATGACTGTCAGGAAATTTTAGTCTAAAAGATTTTTGCTAGACTTACTGTTGTTCTGCTTCAGAGCTATGTGATTCTATCCAAACTGTATTTAAAGGATGAAAGGTAAATGTAGAATTTTGAGCATGAACAAGACCATCGTTGAATAACATTATAATGTGATTACTAAATCTACCGCTATTTGGTAAGTTTAAGGGATTGTTTTTACTGTCACGTAGCAGACGTCGACTTGGTATCTTTAAAGCATCCTGGAAAAAATGAAATGGAGGTGAATCTTTAAAAATAAGATGGAGACTTTTCCAACCATTTCATTATAGATTCAGCTATTGAAGACAGGTAACCTCATGCATAGTGCAATGAGGGAAATTTTCCAGAGATCTGTTACAAGGCTGCAAAATAAAGATTAAATTACTAGGTCATTAAAACAATGAAAACAATCGCACTAAAATAGTTAAGCTTACCGATATTTTGGCATTAGCTGTATCCCATAATACTCTAGTGACTTCTGCTGACTTTATATCTGTAGCCACATTCCATTTTAAAATATCCCAGCTAGACATAGCTTGATTTAATAATGTCTTCTCACTACAATCCTATAAATAAAATGAAATGGTTCAGAAAAATGTGGATGGAGGATTGGAGATTGTACAGTTTAATACTGATTGATATATTAAGTACATAAACTGATTCAGAAAAATGTAGAAGGAGATTTTGCAATACCTGATTTAGATTTTCAGCCATTTTACCAAACAATCTTCTATAATCTAATTTAACATGAGATAAAGGATATTCCATGGTACGTCTAAAAGCTGAACTATATTGTGTTTTATCTGCCGATTTATCAGCTATCAAATCTGGAAATATATCTTTACACTGGTCGAAAAACGTTCTGAAAAATGATGAAATTTTATAGTGAATGAAGGCCATTTATTAAAATATCTGGACAAACTTTTATGGATAAAAATTACTTTTTAAATAACTTGCAATGTTTCAACGAGGATACTCTTGTCTCTGCTTTATAAAGACAATAGTATCCTTGTTGTAACATCTCAAGTTATTTAATAAAGTAATTGTTATCCATAAAATTGTGTCAAGTTATTGTATCTACCAATTACTACATGCCACTCTAATATATTCAAATATATGTCTAATGCCATAGTGATAACCAAATCAAAACCTTATATACAGTTTTAGCATTCTAAAAATGAACACTTTTCTGTAGATTTTAGTTATCATCACTTCCAAGCCCAACATACTTAATACATACAAAGAAAAACTCTTGAAAAATTTAAATCTAAAGAAACTAATAAACTGAGTTATCAATAAATCTTATTCTTGATTTACAACAATTGCTTTTTACTCTAGAGCATTTAAATTAGGTTAATGCCGTTATAGAAAGTATGAATTGTCAAACAGACATAGGTCCATATACTCACGTTCCCACCTTGGCACAATAATCAAAGCCACCTACAGCCAACATATCACAATATGCCAGAGAGAAGCGGTAATATTCTTCAGTATAACTTTCACTATTTATTATCAAACTAATATCAAAATAGTTTTTATTATTACGAACATATTCTCCTACTTCAGTTATTCCTTCTCCTATCTAGAAAATATCAATTATATCAAATATAGTTGTTATTTATATAAATTATATCAAATATAGTTTTTATTTTTACTTATAATAGTAAACACTTAAACTAAACATATCTAATTAAAATATAAATTATATGATTAATTACTATAAGTTACATGTATATGAAATATAGTTTGAATTAATATAAAAATTATAAAAAATAGAGTTATAATTTATTACATATATTTTATCACATATTATATTTTTTATAAAAATATAAATTATATAAAATATAGTTTTTATTTATTTTTTTTATAATCATAGTTCATAACAAATAATATAAATAAACTATATAAAATATTTTTTATATTTTAAAAATAGATAATAAAAAATATAAATATGTTATAAACAATATAAGTATGTAATAAACATATAAATATATGATATAAATATTTCCTATAAATATATAATAAAAAATATATAAATATAATAAATATAATGCAAATATAAATAAATAATATAAATATAATAAATAATATTTATGTTTACCTTTGATGTGAGATCAATAAAAGCTTGTAAGAGATTCTGTAAACATGACTTGTATGGAAAAACATCTAAACTTGTGAAGAAAGCTGAAAGAAACAAAAAAGAAGAAATATACATAAGATGCAAACAAACAACAAAAAGTGAGTTTGTTTAAAATTTATTAAGTAAATTATACAGTCAAATCATCTATTGATAACAGAACCTCAAGAATTGATTCCATCCAAATTTCTGAAATAATTTGAGAAATAAAACCCTACCACTATATTCTTGTGTGTAATATACCATAAACTTGGGCTTCTTTATTTAATGTGAGTACTGAACATTTTCTTTTTATTTTTTCAATTAACTCACTGCACAAACATTACTCTCCCACTGGAGATTGTGCCAACATACATGTGCCTGTGCTTTCGTAGCATTGCTTAGCTTCATGGTTACAATCTTAGTTCCTAAATGTCGCTTAATAATTAAATCTAATGATGAAAAGATTATTTTAAAGGCATAAAAGATAAAACATTTGACATTTTTAATTGTTATATTACCTGATTTTTGTAATGGTTTGATAAATGCGTTGATAATTCTGTTTAAATGTTGATGAAAACATCTTTCAGAAGCTGCAAATTCAAACATGGCTGCCACAATACCATCACCCGGTTTAATAAAACTATAGCAGTTATCTCCTCTTGCATGTATCTGACGTACCCAACCAAGCTTAAATATAAAATAACGCTAAGCAGTGTACAATGAGTGAAATATTGGCAGGGCAGTGACATTAGCAGGCTCTTAGTAAGTTACAACTGTCTAAGGATCTCATCTGAAGAAGATTTTCTTAAGTTTTTTTTCACAATTTCAAGAGCCTTGTTCAGTGTCCATGCAATTGTTGATCCTTTTATTTAATGTTTCATATGTGTTTATTCATGGCATATTGAAATACAGTCTGATACTAGTTGAATAGTAGTGTACCATAGTAATCACCTTTTTTTTAAAATGTCTGATTCGGGAAAAAATAAATCAACAGCCCTGGTTTTAACCAGGAACAGAGTGGTGTTAGAGTGAGATGAGAATAGTATTTTCAAAAAAGCACTGGCCTAGGTTAAACTCAATAACTACAGCAGTGTTCCAACTTATAGTTTATTTCCTTCCATGGCGACCTCCCATACCTTGGCAGACGGAAATCATATGACCCAATTCCCGGAAAGTTCAAGAATATAAACAAAGTAACAGTAAATAATAATGAAAGTAAGAGATAACAGAAAATGTAGTAAAGGTTTGTATAAATGAAGTAAGTAATAACATAGGTGGAAAACTGGTTCATTGATGTGTTCTGGGGATCTGACCTTGAGCTAAGTGTATAAATGGCCATTTTATTCTTTAACAATACAATATCATAATTATCAATATTACCTTCTTTAATGGTCCAATAACTGTTGGAGTCATGGTTTTCTTTAAAGGTGTATTAGTATCTTTACTGAAAATATATACATATACACTACAAACATCCATTTTATACCCGGGGCTTTATTCTCAATAACTTCTCAATAAAATTCAGATTTTAACAAATAAAGTAATCTGATTGGATTACAAAACTTAATTTAAAATCAATTTGAGTGATTGACCAATAAGATGACTGGAACACTAAAATCATCTTCCAGAATAAGGCCCCAGATTAACAACTTAAGATCCTACCTACCACCTGGACCTTGGCCTTAGTTTATCGTCCAAACGACTAGTCTCTTTTATCCAGTCACTGACAATTTAATACAAAGGTATGAACCTGACTGGGAACGTTACCTGGCCCCTTTTCTCTGTTTATCCCTATGCACTACATGAATATTAGACAGGACTATGTCCTATGTATAGGATACATAGGTGGTTGACACTCAACAAGATACTATTCAACAAAAGGCACTGGCACAAAGTTGAAGCAGTGATCAATATGGTTAAGGCTTGTATGCTAAAATCCAAATTTTTAGTATTTCTAACCAAGAAATAAAAGTTACAAATATAATCATGATATTGGCATATATTGGAGGTAATTCTGACTTGTATAAATTATATTAAAACAGAAAGTTTCAGGCTTACTTTGGTTGTTTACCACAGTAGAAGACATGAGACTTCATTCCAGAATTGTCAGCCAGGAAGAGTGAGAATGTATCTCCAGCTGCTACATCCCAAACATAACTTCCCTTCATAAACTATAATAAACATGAATAAAACTCTTTCTTCCATGTTTCACTTAAGTAGGTAAACCTCATATAAGGGATCCAGATGAAAAATTAAAAATTATATATTTTCTTCTCCATTGTAATCTAGCAAGTCTTATATCAAAATTGCGTTCTAATGATGCCATTCTCAACCTATCAAAGTGAGTCATTTAGAATCTGTTTCTTGCTTCCATGTTTCACTTTAAAAGGTTAACCTCATATAAGAGATCCAGATGAAAAAGACAGGAAGCTAATTCTTTAAAAATGATATATTTTCTTGTAATCTAGCAAGTGTTAAACAACAATTGCGTTCTAATGATTAGCGATTATTTTTGCTAACAATAATGACTGAATGCCTCTTTTGATTTCAATTTCTCAAATGTATCATAAGAAAACGGTATTATCTGACACGCCTTGATTGGTTAAAAATAATGTCATTAGGCTGAGTTAAATGAACTATCAACTTTGTCGAAATACTTTCAAAGGGAAATATAACTTTACCTTCACTCTACACGGTGTAACATTTGTTTCGTTGTGTCCAAGCTGTAAATAACCATTATGACCCCAAGTATATACCTGATAAAAAAATTAAATAACATCAGTTTGAAAGCGTCTCACAGTACTAAACACTTTAGTCTTGTCAACAATTTCATCGACCAGATGAGGGTACACCAGGAGACCCAAAAAATTACAGTAGGTGATTCCCGTTGGAGACACAAACATCTCTGCTGCATTTTACACATGAGATAAAAACCATAGAATCTACTTGTTCCATGTAACCAAGGAAATTTTACAGGTTTCTGGCCTGTCGATTCCACTAATTGGTGTCAATATATCAGAATGTTGTAGACCTCAGAGCCATAGTATTTTACAGGCCGTCAGAAAAAAATAGTTTATTCTGTATATGATTGGTTCAAATTCACAGCCACATACAAAGATATTTGATAAAGTGAACCACGGTTCTATTTATTTAATAATGAGTCTGCTGATTTTAACAAATATAGAACATGGACATGGACATCCTACCTGAGAGTTAGCTGTAGCAGCTATACAATGACTATGTCCACAAGCTACAAGTACAATTTCTTTACCGTTCATCATCTTGATACAAACTGGCTTGTCCCTGAAAAACCAAGGTTCAATCTGTAGGCATCTGGTCCACAATCCACAATAAATTTAAGGTGGAGTAGGTTACAGCTTCATAACACAAGAAGAGACCAAACAAGAGAGACCAAAGAAGAGATCAAACCAGAAGAGACCAAACAAGCAAAAAGAAACAAAAGAATTGCAAAAATGAATGCTGTGTTGACTGTAAATCTTTGTTTCTGACTGCTGCTTTTGATGAGGTTCAATTTTGTGAGATGATTTTTTCGAGCTTCATCAAGGAAGATGACTATTATTCAGCATAATTTGATCTTCAAGTCTAACCCAATTTTAAAAAATTAATTTAAAATTAAAACCATGAAGACCTAGTTAATCCAAAAAAAATAATGCTCGGGGCTATTTTATAAAAGAGTATATAGACAGAGTGAGACTGGATGATAGATTTGATTCTGCACACGCTGAACCTTTGAACCTGAAACATACCTATCTACAGTATCACCTAATCCTAGTTGACCTTTACTATTTCTACCCCAAACCCAGATTTCAGTATCTGTTACAAAGTTACTGTTGTTTTCACCTGAAAAAATATCATAAATTTGTACCAAGTGACCAATTTCTCTTGACATATTGATGATCCTCAATTAATTTAGTTAAAAGAGCTTCTTAAGCAAGGTTTTTAAAAATGAAAAATGAGAACATCCCATGCCATGTAGTATGCAATGATGGAAATTGTGGAAGAACAGTAACATCAACTTACAGCTGAATAATGAAAGAGTTGAATATTACAATGGATGGACCTTAGACCTGTTCTTGTTGATCAGCACATATGACTTATCTATGTAGATTATTACAAGGATGTCAACATAGGTTCATGAGGATTCTGTCTATCAGCTGGTACTTGATCAAACTTCTTGACATTAAGTTTTCAGGGATTAACTGTAATCATTTACAGCTCTACAACCAAAGAAACACCACTTACTTTTATTAGTTGGTAATTTAGAAAGCTGTTCTTGTCGAGCCATTAATGTCCTGATGGACTGAGGCTTCTTACTAACTCTGTCTTTCTCTGGAGACCAATCTTTAGTAGGTGAAGATTCTGGAGATTTGGAGCTTCGTCCATCAGGAGTGCTGCAGGAAAGAGGAAAGTTTACAATACCACCAGAAACAGGAGACTGTGAAGATGAACCTGTGGTTACACTACCAGGTTCCTGGCTCCCAGACTTAGCTGTAAATTGCTCTTCAGGTGCCTTTGATGGAGACACAAACTTATCCACTTGAGATTGTAAATTCGTAAATGCTTTGTTAGTAGCAGACCTGATGTTCTGCATGAAATAGCCTCCCAAAGAAGACCTTCGCTCTGAGTCCTCTAATTTAGTATCAGAGTTGGTCACAGTTGGTTTGTCGTCCACACCAGATTCTTTAAGAGATAAATCTGGTGGTCTGGCAACACTTTCTGGAATGTCTGCAACTGGTGCCTTTTGCCAGACAACTTCTTCTGTATTGGGTGAATCATCAGAGGCTTCAGGAGCAGCTGAGTTTGGAACAACTGTGGTTTCTTCTTGTTGTGGAGATTGTTCTTTCTCAGATATCTTTGTGTCTATATCTTTGGAATCACTGTCAAGGTTTGTTTGTTCATCTTCTTCTGTATCTTTTTTCGTAACTTTTGCTATGGAATCACTGTCCAGAATAGTTTGTTCACTCTCTGGAGTAAGATTCTCGGGTTCAATTTGTGGTTTTTCATCTGTGGTCCTATCAGAGTCCCTAGAATTCTCTGAGGATTTTTCTGCTTCTGCATTACTGGACTCATCTTCAATTGTTTTGTTAGTCACTTTATGTCCATTATCACCTGCAGCCGATTCGATCTGTTCTTTACTCTCATTATTTTTTTCAATAACTGATGCAGCTTCAGACTTTTTTTCACTTTTGGCATCAGGTGATTTTTTGAGTGCATCTGAACTTTTTAGATCAGATTGTGTTTTATCACTGTTTGTCTTTTCCTCTCCCTTAGAAAGTTTATTGCCATCAGTGTCATCACTAGTGGTTTTTATGTTTGTTGCTATGGAAACACTGCTCTCGCTTTTTTCACTTTGAGAGATATAACTGTCACCTAAGGAGTCCATGCTTTTATCACATTTTGGTTTCTGTTCATCACAAACGTGGAAATCGTCAATGATACAAGTATCTGTTGTATCAGTGTAAGTGTAGATTTCCGTGTTGCAGTCGCTACATTTGGAGGGAAAATATTCTTGAGTCTGAACTGAGTCTGTTGAAGGTTTGACTTCTGTAAGTGTTCTTATATTCCGGTCTGTGGAAGTTCTGGCAAGTAGTGCCACTGAATGAGAGTGTCCAGAGTATATTTTAATCACATTTTTGTTGACTAATGCTTCAATTCTGCAAGGCTCCACTGTTTGGACCTTGTCCTCCAAACCCAATTGAATTCCCCCTCCCCATGTCCACACTTCCCCCTCACTGGATAAAACCATGGTATGGACGGCTCCACATGCCATACTCTTAGCCACAACCTTTGTTTTATCACTCTCAACACCATGTTCACATATTGGTCCAACTTGGTTGATCGTCACTAAGTGAGGAGTAGAGATGAGGTCTGGTGATTCTGCACCACATTGTTTCCGTGAGTTATCCCCCCAACAATACACGTCCCCATTTTTACAGATGGCGCCACTGTGACTTATACCACATGCCAATGATACCACATTTTTATCTGAAAAATACATGAGAATCTGGTTTTCTAACAAAAGTAATGCAGACAGATGTGGCACGGCCATTATTGTATGATATGATGCTATCTAACGATTTAAGTCGAAATCATGGCTGTCAAGGGTTCTAATCTCTGTCAAAATGTTTAAGTCTATTTTCAAAATTTACGCATCAATCAAATTTTGATTATTTGCTTGTAAGTGTGAAATTTCTAACTTAAGGAATTCTATAGAACTTTGTAAATGATTTTTTTAAAGAAAGAGAAGAAAAAAAACATAGAATTTGAATAAATAAATGAAAATAATGAATCAGACTCCATATTGAACTTAGGAACTTTTAAACTTACCTGAAAGACTTTCAATTACAACAGGATCTTCGTAAAATTCCTTCTCAGACGATGCTAACTGCCCTCTGTCATTTTTACCCTGACCATAAACTAAATTGTCAGACGTCAGAAATAAAACATGGCTTCCACCAGCAGCCACTTGAGTGACCTTAATCTGGAGGAAGACAGGGAAGGAGGTCAAGTTGAGGTCTAGATAACCCTGCCATTTGTAAACTACATCTTCTGAATTTTCATCCCTGAAAAAGACAAATTACAGCATATTCAACATAAAACAAGACTAGATCAAGAAGTGGATCAGATTTATCTTATAGCCTATAGAGATTATATCATGTCATAATAAAAAAAAGAAAGAAAGAAACAACTATATTTTACAAGGATAACAAATTTGGGATAACAATTTTGGTTCACATGTCCGCCGCGACAGGGATCCTTTCTACCAGCTGGTCATTGGCCAAACCTCTTGGCATTGATCTTTCCCGAATTATCCGTACCCATTTGCAGCTGGGTTTACTGGAATTATGAGTGAAGATGACTTATTCAAGGTCATTGCACTATCACACACCGATCGAGATTAGAACTCACATCCGACATTTTCAACGTATCCAAGCATATGACGTCATGACGTTAAGAACCAACACTCTAACCGCTGTGCTATAGAACCCCACAAAGATATATTCTAACCCCATAAAGATATATTATGATAATATTTTCTATTTTAAGGTCTTTGTTACAAATTTCCACACAATGTTATGTATCATAGCACAGCGGTTAGAGTGTCGGTTCTTTACACCATGACGTAATTTGCTTGGATACGTTGAAAATACCGGACATGAGTTCTAATCTTGAACCTTGAATAAGTCATTTTCACTCATAATCCAGGAAAGATCAATACCAAGAGGTTTGGCCAAGAACCAGCTGGTAGAAAGGATCCCTGTCACGGCGGACTTGTGAACCTAAGTTGTTATCCTTGTAAAATATAGTTGTTTCTTTCTTTTTTCTTTCTTACCCATATACATGTATAAAATTATTGTAATTATTAATGATTGTCTTATGTAATTTATGTGTTCCACTCTTCTAAATGTCATTCAAATTTAAAACATCAATTACAAGTGTTAAACCTTGTTTATGAGATATATAGAAGTAGGGAAGCCATGGTGGATCATCGAATTAGACGCTTATCAACTAACCTAAGGGTCCCGGGTTCAATCCAGGCAAAGGTCGAGATTAACCTTCGTATTTTTCAGCCCGGCTTCCCCTTGTTAGTGATGCAGATCAGAGGGACTGACATGGAAAAAGTGTATGTTGTTCAGATGGGACAATAAACTGAGGTTCTGTGTGCTACAAGCTATTCGCATTAAAGATCCCTCGACAGTTGGAAATGGAAAAAGAGCATGCTAATTCTACTGTCCTGGCAAAATTTCCCTCATAGCACACTCCATGGCGTTGCCTGTCTTCATTAACCCACGAGGTGCAGAAAGTAAGGACGTTAAACTCCATTCATTTCATTTCTATAAACTGGTCAGATCATGTTGTCAAACCAAGTAGCCAATGGGTAAAATCAATATTACAACTATAATAAGACAAGTTTTTCTGTTCCACCCGAGTGACATCCATCACTTCACTGATCATCAATCTAATGATATTAAAGTCACAGTTGACAACATTTTAACACAATATGTGTAGTTAAAGGGCAAACAAATGAACTGAAATGAAAAGAAGTTTTATGTCCTACTCTACTGCACCTCATGGGCTAATGATGACAGGCAATGCCATGTAGTGTTCAATGAGGGAAATTTTGCCAGGACAGCAGTATGAGCCTACTCTTTTTGCGATCTTTAATGTGCAAGTTAAAGGGGCAGGGAGCTCAAATGAAATGAGTTGTTTTTACGCTTAAAGAGTCTGTAGGCTATATAGAAGTTTTTCTAAAACCTTTTATTTATATTTTAGAATATCATCGACATTGTTCAAATCTATGTGTCAGATGTTTATGGTTCCTGTAATTATATGAATGCTTAAAAGTATATGACATCTAAAAGAATTCCTGTTTCTGAGACTAAGTAAACATTGGTCAAACAGATGGCAATCCTATGTCTTATCTTTTGGTAAAATTTCTTAAATAAACCTTGAATTTTGTATAATCTATGCAATAGTCATCATGAAATTCAAATAGATTTGATTGACAATAAGAAATCAATTCTTCAACACAGGGACTTTAACTATACTAGAATAGCTCATTAGAATAATATATTGAAGAGTTATCTGGTACAAGTCTAGATAATCAATTCTCCTAATACCTTGATTTCAATGTTTTGATTGAATACTTTGATTGGATAAGATGGTGGAAAGATTAGAAAGATTAGAAGGAGTAATGGGAGTGAATCAAAAGAATAGGTGAGGTAGGTCATTTTAACAACTGAAGTGTCAATTTAACTGAAGTACCTGTAGAAAAAAATCAATTGTAGAATTGACAGCAAGACGCGAACTAAACACTATCCATGCACATTGGCAAATTCCTGTGTAGGTGGTTAGTAAAGATCTCAGATTGTGGTAGTTGTAACATAGGAGTTTGAAGTAAAAGCTTGGTGAAAAAAAGGTGTCTGGAACCGATCATCTTTACAATGTAAAGCCAATGTCAAACTCCATACCATGGCTACAATAGTCACCTCTCTTGTGTCACAGAATACAGCGAATTGATTGGATTGTCAGGTAGAGATCACAACCAATTGAAATCATCAACATAAAGATCAAATATTATGGCTTGTGGTTTACAGGGCTCTCATTGGCTGTATTCAGTAGCATGAATACAATCCAATCAAACAAACCACCATGGAAAAAAATGTGATTATTACAGTCAAGGTATAAGACCAAGCTCTTGGTAGCTTGACAGTGTAAAGATGAGAACAACCCTGTACACACCCAGGCTTTCAACCTTAAATACACATACAGAGTTACATTTTTATTCAAGTGATTCATTGATACGCCTTTTCTTTCATAACTTCTTAAAGAAAACATGGAGTGAATAGAGAAAAGAAAACCTTGTCAATATATTTCACAACTAATGACTCATTTATAAATAATTAACAATATTTGATCTAAAATTTGATAAGTTACAAAATACAATGTAAACCTGCATCTAAAATACTATCCTTAAGAGGGACAGCACAATTGATAATGAGTTGGATTGTCGTCTGCTAGCTCAGTCACTTTCGAGTTGGATAGTCGTCTGCTTGGTAGTAGAATAGTCTGTAGCAAGTTATTGTGTCTGCTACACAGTAGAAAGGCTCAGTTTGATATTAGTCATCTGCTATAATTTTGGAATAGCTCAGTTGATTATGAGTTGGAATGTCGTCTGCTAGGGAACTTGGGATTTGAATCCTCCTCAAGGTAAGACATTATCAAGCCGTGGTCAATGCTTCTGTGAGATGGACCAGTTTCAGCTTTTGACCCCACCTGTAAAGTTTCATTGTAAAGTTCAATGCCAAGAGATTTGGCCAAGAAAGATCATAGTGAACCAAAGTCGTTATCCGTTCAATATTGCTATTTTCTTAGTTCTTGAATCTTGTGCTAAGCCTCCACAATTCCCACCCTGACCAAATGATCCATCACTAAGACCTTCCCATTTTAAACCCTTCTGAATTAACCTTTGATGTACCAGCAGGGTATGATATACTTTAGTGTACCAAGGCACACTTTTATTTAAATAAACTTATAAGGGCTTGGTCTGATCTATTCAAATCAGTTTCATCCCTCATTGCTTATAAATTACATGTCAAAATCCTAACAAATATATCCTACATCTTCCTTTTTTAGTCTAGCTATTTTTATAAAACAAGTTTTTGATTCATCTTTTCCTTGTTGTCATCTAGGTACAATTATTAACAAGGGAATTTTCTACAAGTTTTATATTTTACTTAGGTACAATTATTAACAAGGGAATTTTCTACAAGTTTTATATTTTTTATTAGGTAGATTTATTTACAAGGGAATTTTCTTCAATTTTTATATTTTAATTAGGTACATTTATTAACAAGGGAATTTTCTACAAGTTTTATATTTTAATTAGGTACATTTATTAACAAGGGAATTTTCTACAAGTTTTATATTTTAATTAGGTACATTTATTAAAAATGGAATTTCTACACGTTTTATATTTCAATTGGGTTAATTTATTAACAAGGGAATTTTCTACAAGTTTTATATTTTAATTAGGTACATTTATTAACAATGGAATTTTCTACAAGTTTTATATTTTAATTGGGTACATTTGTTAACAAGGGAATTTTCTACAAGTTTTATATATTAATTGGGTACATTTATTAACAAGGGAATTTTCTACAAGTTTTATATTTTAATTGGGTACATTTATTAACAAGGGAATTTTCTACAAGTTTTATATTTTAATTAAGTACAATTATTAACAAGGGAATTTTCTACAAGTTTTATATTTTACTTAGGTACAATTATTAACAAGGGAATTTTCTACAAGTTTTATATTTTAATTAGGTACATTTATTAACAAGGGAATTTTCTACAAGTTTTATATTTTAATTAGGTACATTTGTTAACAAGGGAATTTTCTTCAAGTTTTATATTTTAATTAGGTACATTTGTTAACAAGGGAATTTTCTACATGTTTTATATTTTAATTAGGTACATTTATTAAAAATGGAATTTCTACACGTTTTATATTTCAATTGGGTACATTTATTAACAAGGGAATTTTCTACAAGTTTTATATTTTAATAATACATTTATTAACAATGGAATTTCTACAAGTTTTATATTTTAATTGGGTACATTTGTTTACAAGGGAATTTTCTACACGTTTTATATTTTAATTGGGTACATTTATTAACAAGGGAATTTTCTACAAGTTTTATATTTTAATTGGGTACATTTATTAACAAGGGAATTTTCTACAAGTTTTATATTTTAATTAAGTACACTTATTAACAAGGAAATTTTATTCAAGTTGTATATTTTACTTGGGTACATTTGTTAACAAGGGAATTTCTACATGTTTTATATTTTAATTAGGAACATTTATTAACAAGGGAATTTTCTACAAGTTTTATATTTTAATTAGGTACATTTGTTAACAAGGGAATTTTTTTCAAGTTTTATATTTTAATTGTGTACATTTGTTAACAATGGAATTTTCTACAAGTTTTATATATTAATTAGGTACATTTATTAACAAGGAATTTTCTACAAGTTTTATGTTTTAATTAGGTACATTTATTGACAAGGAAATTTTCTACAAGTTTTATATTTTAATTAGGTACATTTATTAACAATGGAATTTTCTACAAGTTTTATATTTTAATTAGGTACATTTGTTAACAAGGGAATTTTCTACAAGTTTTATATTTTAATTAGGTACATTTATTAACAAGGGAATTTTCTACAAGTTTTAAATTTTAATTAGGTACATTTGTTAACAAGGGAATTTTCTACAAGTTTTATATTTTAATTGGGTACATTTGTTAACAAGGGAAATTTCTACAAGTTTTATATTTCAATTGGGTTCATTTATTAACAAGGGAATTTTCTACAAGTTTTATATATTAATTAGGTACATTTATTAACATGGGAATTTTCTACACGTTTTATATTTTTATTAGGTGCATTTATTAAGAATTTTCTACAAGTTTTATATTTTAATCACTAAAGGTCAAAGGTCATTCAAACAGTCCATATTGAAGGGCAATGTCAGACCTAACTGTAGTGGTTACATACAAAGCCATTAGCTAATAAAAACACACAAAACGAAACTAATAAAATACGAACGAAAGTTAGGTTTATATTTTAATTAGACTGTTCCACAAGAATAATAACATAGTTTCACAGTAGAGGATCAGTCGACCATTTCACCCTTGAACAAACTTTTTGGCATTTATCTTTCCTGGATTATCTGCAAGAATTATTTTGCCTTGATAAAAATATACAATTTCACTTTTATAGAGAAAAGTTTTCATTAAAAATTGAACTGTGTTTCAATAACATTTACAGGAAAGATCAATGATCAAAGAGCTTTAGTCAAGAACCAACTGGAAGAAAGGATCCTTGTGAACCTTTGTTGTTATCCTTGTAAGAAAAAGTGTCCTACTTTTACCTAAATGGATGAATAAAATTTTGAAATAATTGTAAACAAATCAATATCTCCATAGCAACTGTGACAACAAATTAATTTTTAAAACAAAAAACCTGTTTTGAGCATCTTTATAAGACAAATAGTTAATAAACCACAGATAATTAAGAGGCAGTGAGTCTACCAATATTTTTATTATTATAAAAATCCAGTGATTTACATAATATAATGACTGTAGATTGATCATTGAGATCTATAAATGCTTCAGGTATGTATTAAATAAAATTAAGTATTTCATCTTATTTTCTCTTTGGGCCAGGCAAGTAATATATCCCACCAAATATTTTTTTAATTATCATTATTGTTGACATTGAGCGCGATTTACATAATATTATACACAGATTTTGATCATAGAGATCTATTATTGCTTCAGGTATGTATTAAACAAAATTAAGTATTTCATCTTATTTATTCTCTTTGGACCAGGCAAGTAATATATCCCACCCCAGGTTCTCAATTTTGTTTTGCCAATCACCACTGAGTGAATTTCCAATCAAGCAATTGAATTCACCCCTGAGTCTTGAGTACATAATATATTATACATGACGTAATATAAAATTTTGTGAGAAGAGACCATTTATCTTTACACATAATAAATTCTCAACAAAACCACAACTCCCGAAATGCAAATGCTGGAATTCTGCCCAGTGAGGTCACTTGAGAAGGTATAGATAACCGATTAAATGCGACCTGAAATTTGCCATCTTTATCCCGACCATACCACCTCTCTATAGAGTAGAGTAGTCACTTTACAAGCACTATCATTTTTTAAACCTTAACAACTGGAGCATGTCCGTTACCCCCAGGACCTGGGCCATTCCCACCTTGGGGGTGAATTCCCCCCCATTTGAGAACCGTGGTATTACACCAATTTTAGTTTCTTTATTATTATTATTGACATTGAGCACGATTTATATAATATAATGCACAGATTTTGATCATAGAGATCTATTATTACTTAAGTTATGTTCCAGACATACATATTGAAATACAATTAACTTGGACATCTTATTTCTTCTTTTTTAAGCCAGACAAATTTTAGTTTGGGTTTATCAAGTAAAATTTTAATTCACATTTCAAAGAAATTTGGCAGCAATTTCAAAGTTAAACCGCGTCTTAGCATGAACATAAAATTAAATTCTCTTGAATGGTCAATATGAGTGTATATTCATCAGGGAACTAACCTGGTGTCATAAAGTGACAGAATTCCTTGAAATCTGGTGAATATATTATATTATGCTCTTTTCTTATTTCTAGATTTAGAAAATGTACAATTTAATTTGTTGTTATTTTTTCAATAAGGAAGATAATAGACAATACATCTAAATTCATTTGATATGTGCATATCTTCAAATAGATATCGCAAGATCAAAGAATATATTATATTTATTTTATCCTAGAGGCATTTGTAATAATTTTTAATGTTATATTAGAATATATATACCGGTATTAAATTTCTGTCAGGTTTGATATAACATCAAAGTGAAAGAGTGTTCAGTTTAATACATGATGACGCATCTAAACCACGTTTCCCTGTGTCCGTAATGAAGGTCGGAGGGACTCACATGACAAAAATGTCTGGTTATTTGAATGGGACAATAAACCAAGGCCTCGTGTGAAACGAAAAGTTCACCTTAAAGAACCCTCAACAGATGGAAATCGAAAAAGAGTAGTCTAATGCCGCTGCCTTGACAAAATGTACCTCATTGCACACTGCATGGCATTGCCTCATTTGCTCAATCAGCCATAGATAAGTAAAACATAATTTTTTTTCCATACAAATTGGTCATTTAAATAATTATCTGGTATGTTATAATTATACTACTGGTAAATATCTCAAGCAGTTAGTCAATAAATAGTGTTTTTATACTAAATATTTCAACCAATTAGTCATATATATATACCCTGATATATTGAGATCAAATATTGGAATAAGAATTGAGATGAATTGGAGGCTAAGAATGTCATATATTAAAATCCATTAAGGATCAATTTTTCTTTATTTGATAAACAATGCAGTAAGGTTGAAGTGACTTATTAATATCTAACTCAATCTAATCTAACCTTAACCTGACTCTACCTAACCTAACCCAAACCTAAATCAGCCTAACCTAACCCTAACCTGACCTAACCCTAACCTGGCCCAAACCTGCCTCTACATAACCTAACCCTAACCTGACTCTACCTAACCTAACCAAAACCTGACTAACTAACCTTACCTATCCCTAACCTTAATAATTTCAATGTATCTATAAGATTCAGAATATGTTTGATAAATAATCATTTTTTTCCCTCCTGCTTGTCACCATTTTTTTTTTTTGCATACATAAATATAATTGGTGAAACTGAATTTCAATTATATATAGGGTTGAAGTGAATTCTGAATACATCACCCTTACCTAACCTAAAGAATTTTTATGTATCTATTAGTTCTCAGACAAATCTCTCTAACAGGAGGTTAAGTCTGTGCCAGTGCTTTTGTAGCATCGCTTAATCACAATGTGCCAACCTAACAATCTTAACTGCCATTGTGCAAACAGATATCAATAGTGGCTATGTGAAGTATTGATAACCCTTAACCTAGTTAGTCATCTTATGAAAATTTCTTATTTATTTTCTCTTGTGAACTACTATCATTTCAATATAATTTGTCCACAAGGAGACACTTTTGTGTATGATTAAAAGTTCATATATCATCAATGGTAAATACCCCTTGCATTCAGAGAAGATAAAGACAGGTGCCTGGAGGAGATCTTGACACATAACTACTGACCTCAATTGCTTAAAGAGAGCAATAATTAGGTGCTTTACGGTAATACATACCCAAAAGATAGAGTGAAGTGGAAAATCAAGATTTGGGTCTTTTTATGCATGCTTTTATCTTAATTAACATCTAAAGAAAACAGCAATGCCATGCAGTGTGTAATGAGGAGAATTTTACTAGGGGCTTTCTGTCCTATTCTTCACATGATGGACTAATAAATACACTCAATGCCATGCAATGTGCAATTGCAGCATTAACCTACTTTTTTGTTTCAATTTTAAACTGTTAAGGGATCTTTAACGTGCACAGTCTGTAGCACACTGGACCTAGGTTTATTGTCCCATCCGAACGACTAGACGCTTTTTCCATGTCAGTCCCTGCATCACTGACAAGGGGAAACAGGGCTAAAAATTCCAAAGGCATCATTATCTCACTGAGCCACCACACCATTCCCTCGACTTGCAAGTCACCCACCACCCACAATGACTTCTTTGATGGAGAAAGATATATGAAGCTATCAAATACAGTACGGTATCTTAAAGAAAGTATTATTCAACCATGACATCAATAAAACTCATAAATAATATGGACAATAAAAGTATAAAAAATAAACCTGTATTATATTATATTAAAAATCATTATTTATTTAAAGTAGGCAGGTTTCTATCAGGTTTCCACTTGAAGGAACGTGCTAAGTCTTCCTCTTTTAATATTTATTCTATCAGGGAGTGTGAGTGTCAGCTTCACAAAAACAAAAATCAAGACTGAATCCTTTCTCCAATTGTTCACAAAAAACAGGTTTTTCTTAATGTTTTGTAAATATTTAGATGACTATACAGGTAGATAAAATTGAGTTATAGATAGCTGAAATTGAGTTATAGATAGCTAAAATTGAGATATAGATACATGTAGCTGAAATTGAGTTATATCTGCTGGTAAATGAAAATATATAGATGACTTTATAGATAGCTGAAATTGAGTTATAGATAGCTGAAATTGAGTTCCAACAGCTGGTAAATTAAATATTAAGATGACTTTACAGATAGCTGAAATTGAGTTATAGATAGCTGAAATTGAGTTCCAACAGCTTGTAAATTAAATATTAAGATGACTATACAGATGGCTGAAATAAAGTTCTATCAGCTTGTAAATTAAAAATAAAGATGACTATACAGATAGCTGAAATTGAGTTATATCAGCTTGTAAAGTAAATAGTAAATCCAAGCTTTATAAGCTGCTAATAAGCAAATAGTTTTGTGCTCTTTGTATCAATAAAGAAAAAAAGTCAAAGTTTTTAATAAAAGCACTCCTACAAAATGTTTTATAAACCAAAATGAATTCTTGCATGACAACAACTTGTAATTATTTGAATAATAATGAATTATTTGAGTCATGGCTTTGCAAACAATAATTCGGTAATTTTTTCAATATCAGTGGCTAGGTCAATGAACAAGACATTTTGAGTTATAATGCCTATTGAGTCTTTTGACTGTGTTTATTTATGAAAGATCTTCTCTCTTCAATCTCAAAGACATTATTACCAACTTTAACATAAAAAGTCACAGCTGAGGGCTTGTAAAAGAGATTGGGTATTTTTCTTGTGGAAGAGGTTGTCAAGTGATTTTGAAGCTTGTTTATGTGTATTTGTGCTATTTATGGCTTCTATATGCACCATTCCAATTTGGTCAGATGCTTAACAATATATGACATTGAATAAGTCATCTTTCATCATTACTTCAACCCAACTGTAAATGGATACAGATAATCCAGGAATGACCCATGCAAGGAGATTTAGGCAGGACCAGCTTGTGGAAAGAATTCTTGCGAACATATTACATTGTAAAAATGTCTATATAAAGAATTGCTTTAATAACTGATATAACTCAATTTCAGCAATATGTATAGTCAACAAGCTGATAGAGCTGAATTTCACCTGTCTGTATAGAGGTCTATATATAAAGAGAGCTTAAAAAAAATGGGTTTGTTTTAGCCTGTTCTATATGTAAACAGGTAACAAAAAACTCTGTAAGCTATATAGAGACTGGCATGGTGATTTAGCAATGAGCAATATAATTCACTCACACCTGAATTCCTCAGATTGTTTTTGATCAGGTAATAGACTAATCTAATTAAATCCCCTTCTATCCTAATTGACCAACATATCCTGTAACAGTATTAAAGGCATATAATCACAATATTTACTTTACCAGATGGTAGAGCTTAATTTCAACTATAACAACAACAGATAAAGCTCAATTTCAGCTATATATATAGTCAACCAGCTATTAGAGCTTAATTTCAGCTATCTGTAGATTTTGAGGTTTGTATATATATTTGCTTTAACAACTGATAGAGCTCAATTTCAGCTATATGTATAGCCAGGCAGCTGATCTGATCATTTGTTTTACCATCTGATTGAGCTTAATTTAAGCTGTTTGTATAGTAATCTAACCAGCTATTAGAGCTCAATTTCAGCTATCTGTATAGTCAACTAGCTGATATAGCTAAAACTCCCCTATCTGTATTGTTGCTAAATATTTACTTAACAGGATAATAGATATAGATTGCAACAATCTGTATATCTAAATATTTACATTACCAGCTGATTGGGCTCATATCAGCTGTCTGTGTTGGAAACAAATATAGAGTGATCACTGAATATCTGGCCTGTTGAAAGATTGAAAGACTTACTTTGCTTTGTCAGCCTGTATGCTGAACCTGAATATCTAATGTATAAATAAGGGCTATAGAAAATAACTGCGAGTTATTTTGAGCGGTTTATTGGAGTAAGTAAGGTAAAAGGTATAGAAAGAATATATTAATCTAAGAATATTTCTAGTCTGAACATGGGCATGATTTGTGTCAGTAGAGCTTAGTATATCCTATGAGTTATCATGTTCTCTGAGCTTGTGTATCATCATGTTCTCTGAGCTTATATATTATGATCTCTGAGATTATATCTAATGTTCTCTGAGACTTTAATATACATTTTTTTTAGTTTTTTTCCAATTTTGTTCTCTGAGACTATTTAACATTTCCAAATAGTCTTTTATCATGTTCCTTTATTAGGAACCGTGAAATAGGATAAGCAATTCAGCAAATTGTGATTATTCAAAAAAAAGGTTAGTGTGTTTAAGTGTCGAAAAAAAGGTCCCCAGACCCTTGCAAAACCCTCCATTTTGGACAATTCTTGTTCAGATAAAATTGTTACTTGTTAATTCATATGTTCATAATTTGTTTGGATAAATTGAAACTTGTTGATTTGAGGAGATAGACTTGTATGTATATAATATGACAATGAGTTATGCTTGATTTCCCTTGATTTACAATATCCCACTTAAACATGTGGTTAGGCATATCTAATATGGTAATTTATTTTTCACACTTTTTCTTAAAGCAAGTTCTCACAAAAAAATTTCTCATATACTGATAAAGAAATAGCATTTAGATAAAGTCAAAAGCCTACGGACCGTTGATTTTCAAGAAAGATTAATATAACATAGGCTTAAATACACAAACCAATAAAAAACCATCGATTTAAAATATGAAAGTACTTTTAACACCCGCCTTTATCTACCTCCAAAATCAGAGAGTACATATATTAATGTGAAAATCACTCAAGTTTTCATTCGGTTTACAACACCAAGAGGAAGTGTATTTTACAATTAGATAAAAGTGAATGCTAATCTTTCATTTTGGAATTTGAACTTGAAATACATAGGAAAAAAAAAGGATTTAATTTCATATTTTGGATTAGAAATTATAATTTTTAAAATGGTAAGTGGAAGTATTTATTTAATTGAGGACAAACTAAAAGTAAAAAAGTTTGCTAAACATACATGAAGTATAGCAGAATCTTAAGAAATTGTTTTTTATTCAACTAGACAATCAATAAAACAAGTTCTAACATAGTTTGTCTTCTGTAAGAATGGCGGCAAAAGGAAAAGAAAAAATTTTGAAAGCGACATAATTTGGTTCTGTACTGTTCAATTTGTACTGTTCAATTAAGGTCTGATCCTATACCATTCGATTAGGGTCTGATTCTGTACCATTCGATTAGGGTCTGATTCTGTACCATTCGATTAGGGTCTGATTCTGTACCATTCGATTAGGGTCTGATTCTGTCCAATTCAATTAAGGTCTGATTCTGTACAATTCAATTAAGGTCTGATTCTGTCCAATTCAATTAAGGTCTGATTCTGTACCATTCGATTAAGGTCTGATTCTGTACAATTCAATTAAGGTCTGATTCTGTACCATTCGATTGAGGTCTGATTTTGTACAATTCAATTAAGGCCTGATTCTGTACCATTCGATTAGGGTCTGATTCTGTCCAATTCAATTAAGGTATGATTCTGTACCATTCGATTAGGGTCTGATTCTGTCCAATTCAATTAAGGTCTGATTCTGTACAATTCAATTAAGGTCTGATTCTGTACCATTCGATTAGGGTCTGATTCTGTCCAATTCAATTAAGGTCTGATTCTGTACAATTCAATTAAGGTCTGATTCTGTACCATTCGATTAGGGTCTGATTCTGTCCAATTCAATTAAGGTTTGATTCTGTACCATTCAATTGAGGTCTGATTCTGTACCATTCGATTAAGACCTGATTCTGTACAATTCCATTGAGGTCTGATTCTGTACCATTCCATTGAGGTCTGATTCGGTCCAATTCAATTAAGGTC
Source organism: Nipponacmea schrenckii (assembly GCA_030562195.1). NCBI lineage: Eukaryota > Metazoa > Mollusca > Gastropoda > Lottiidae > Nipponacmea > Nipponacmea schrenckii. The sequence continues at coordinate 15,509,159 of CM060203.1, forward strand.
TGATTCTGTACAATTCAATTAAGGTCTGATTCTGTACCATTCGATTAGGGTCTGATTCTGTCCAATTCAATTAAGGTTTGATTCTGTACCATTCAATTGAGGTCTGATTCTGTACCATTCGATTAAGACCTGATTCTGTACAATTCCATTGAGGTCTGATTCTGTACCATTCCATTGAGGTCTGATTCTGTACAATTCAATTAAGGTCTGATTCTGTATCCGTCAATTGAGGTCTGATTCTGTACAATTCAATTAAGGTCTGATTCTGTACCATTCGATTAAGGTCTGATTCTGTACAATTCAATTAAGGTCTGATTCTGTACCATTCGATTGAGGTCTGATTCTGTACAATTCAATTAAGGCCTGATTCTGTACCATTCGATTGAGGTCTGATTCTGTACCATTCGATTGAGGTCTGATTCTGTACCATTCGATTGAGGTCTGATCCTGTACCATTCAATTGAGGTCTGATTCTGTACCATTCGATAAAGGTCTGATTCTGTACAATTCAATTAAGGTCTGATTCTGTACCATACGATTAAGATCTGATTCTGTACAATTCAATTGAGGTCTGATTCTGTACTATTCAATTAAGGTCTGATTCTGTACCATTCGATTAAGGTCTGATTCTGTACCATTCGATTAAGGTCTGATTCTGTACAATTCAATTAAGGTCTGATTCTGTACCATTCGATTAAGGTCTGATTCTGTACCATTCGATTGAGATCTGATTGGGTACCATTTGATTGAGGTCTGATTCTGTACCAGCAGTTTAGTAGGGTCACCAATCAAACATCACCTATGAATGACTCCAGTATAATATAGAAAGGGAAGAGTTATGACTGTTCCGTCTGCCCTATCTATATAATTGGTTAAAGGAGTGTTCTAAAGGAAAATTTTCCAGAAGAGTAATTTTAAATAACACTAAAAAAAGTTCAAGGTTTTTTTAGCCTTTGTATGTGTTATGACTCGTGTGTTTAATCTCTAAGGAAATAATTTTACCAGCAATTAGATTTTGAAAAAAATTAAAATTTTGAGGTGAAAAGTAGAGCTCTTTTATTTGAACTATTTGGATTCAATGTCCGAGATTTCTGAAACATTTGACCACTAACTTAAAATCTTATGTTATTTTTAATAAAGAGTTGCGTTAAGGTTATTTTTGATTAACAGATGTGTTCGGTTATTTTTGATAACAGATATGTTAGGTTATAAAAAATTACTGAGTGAATTAACACATTGCAATAATCTCACGTATTTAAATGTCACTTAACCCAGACTTATCTTAGACTTAATCAAACCTTATTGATTATCTAATTTAAAAGATAAATGGAGAGGTCCTTAATTGATTTGTTAATATAAAATGTAGCCGAAAGGAACTATACTTGTATGAGGTATGGCTTCATGTATTTGAGACAGGCTCTTACAGATTTTTCGCAACTTTTGTGATACTGATGTCATAAAACAAATGGTTAAATTGAAAGACATACAGACAACTGATGCTATCATTGTCTTTCAATCAGCTCTTCACAATCTTAAAGTAAAGACAAATGCTAATTCAGTTTTTTATTTATTTCCAGGCATCATTAGAGCAGAACAAGTTCCATCCTGAAAAATGGCATCAGACGTCGCATCACCAAACAACTTGTCAAAATCAGTGCCAGTGGGTACTGTAAGTGATAGAGTTCAAAAGATTAAAACAATCCGTTCGTGTTCAAGTTCAAATCCGGAAGTTCCGAACATTGACTCCCATATTGGAAAAGCACAAACTTTTACACCTACACATAGAAAGAAAGCCATGGAAATGAATGGATTTATATCTCAAGGTCGTGTTTCAGGAGGGAAATACATTGTGACAGGTTCACCGTCTGGACTTGCTAACTACGGTTTTTCGGAATCCATGGACAACCTTAACAGTATCCCGAATGGTAAAAAAATTGCCAATAGACAGTTGTCTTTCACAGAAGATCTCTTAGATGGTCCCGACCAAATTCAAACGTTGAATAAAGTTTATCAAAACGGCGGTATGCATGGACATGGGCATATGACAGCTCATAGAGGAACGATAAAAATGTCCAATGGAACATTACGAGCATCAAAATTAACTGTTTCCAGACGACATTATCCCAGTGGACATGGAACAAGACATATGTTACCGTCTGTGACTTCTAGTACGAGAAGTTACAGCAGTTCAAGAAGTCACGCTGTGACCCGATTCGAAATCCAGCTGGATGAGTCCCTCAATTATCAATATCGACCAGGTGAAGAAATAAGTGGAACTATTATCATGGATTTGTCTAAAAGTTTGGAAATTCGGTATTTGGAATTAGTGGTCGTAGGAGTGGGAAATGCTTCTTTGACGAAAGCTGGGAAATTATTCACGGAACAAGAAAACTACATGTACAAACGAACTTGTGTCATAGGCAACAACGAAACAAAATGGACGTCATTGTTGACACCAGGAAAATATGTTTCAAACTTCCGTTTTCATCTATCAAAAGATGTCCCATCATCCATGGATTATGATGAACAAAATAGTGGTCTGAGATTCAATGTGTCCTATTTCATCAAAGCACGACTGATCGATGCGAGCCGAAAAACAGTTGCCTCCAAAAAACATAAAAAAGCTCATCAGAAATCGTTACTTTCTTACCGATTAGATTTCAAAGTTCTGCGGCCCTTTGATGTCAACATGTTACCAGACGTCAATCTACCCATAAATCACATAGAGGAAGTGGCGCTAGCATGTGGTAATGGCAAAACAGCCATGATAGGTCTAGCGTTAGACAGAAGTGTGTTTCTGGCAGGCGATGACATCAGACTACAAATATCTTTAACTACACCTGCCTCACGAGAAATCAAAGAAATTATTTGTGGTCTGCAGCAACATGTCAGTTTTCGAACTCCAGGTGAAAGAGCATCTTATACTTTGATTCAATTACAAAATAAAAACCCAGAAGAAACGGCAGTGGTGACTATTGAAAACAATAAGAGAACTTCTTCGTATGAAGTCGTGATTCCCACCCACAATTATATCTTGACTTCCTTCAATTACGGATGTAACATACTCAAAGTCACGTATTCTGTAAAAACATTAATCAAATTCTCCCAAGGCGGAGGGAAATTATCTCTAGCTATACCTATAGCCATTGGACCCTGTGCCGAGCCTATCTACTTTGAAAAGACTGCCTTCAAAAAAGCAGTTCCTGTCTTCAATCGCCCTGTTAGATTTCCATGCTTTACCCCAGCTTCAAGAAATAGTTCTTTCTATTCTCAGGAACGAGGTTCTCAAAGCTCAAGGAACATTAACGTGGTTACAAAATATCAAGTCAGCCATTTTGGAAAATTACTTATGTGTTGTTTTGGACGTGGAAAATGAATTCCGCAGAAAAACACTTTTTTTCACAATTTTGATTTTCAAATTATGAATAAAGGACATCCTGTATTTTCAATTCAGAGTTCAATTGCACCTTACTGGTACCTGTACATCATTTCTACTAAACAAACCATAACCCCTTATAAATTAAACTCATAACATGTTTCAGGTTCTGTTTTTATAATCACTCTACAATTGATGCATTAAAGACTGTTGCAAATATTTAGTAATGTATCTATTAACCATAACAAATTATTTTGCCATTTTCATAGAAATATATTATTATTGATAATGTCTCTTAACCAATGTAACCATGAATGAACAGCTACATGAAAATAAATTTTTTAGTATATTTTCATTGTTTTTTCAAGCAATGTTCCATATCAATTACCTATATCTTATTGATGATCAAAAATAATCAATCATTTAAAGATGGGTTCCCTTGCAGAATTGAGTTGATTGTATTTTTCAAGCCCTTCTATTTCCACATACAGTACACTTTTTGAGATTGAGAAAACATTTCTTTATATAAAGATAGAGTAAATGGAAAATTCATTATAAACAACAATAATCAAATACCGGTAGGTTGTTTGATTTTAATCTAAAAAAATGTTAACCAATCTACACCATTTTCAAGGGTTGCTTTGGGTTTTGAATATATTATGTAAATAGTCCTCAGAAGTACGTATACAAAATACCTCAAACTGGGAATTTCATTTCTCTATGTTTATTGCTAAGTCTTAAGGAGAAGTGAGCATTGTAACATTCGAACATGTATAATTCTGTAGTGGATTTGAAGGCTTAAATTTCTACACCGAGGTGTGGACACTCTTATTTATTAACATAGCTAAAAACATTCCTATTCTGAGACTAGAGTACAATTGGCCAAATTGATGGTAAACCTTCACTTTTAAGAGATACAAGTGTTAACCTGTCACATTAAAGGATTCAAATGTTAACCTGTCACTTAAAAAGATTCAAGTGTTAGCCTGTCACATTAAAGGATTCAAGTGTTAACCTGTCACTTTAAAGTATTCAAGTGTTAACCTGTCTCTTCAAAGGATTCAAGTGTTAAACTGTCAATTTAAAAGATTCAAGTGTTAACCGGTCACTTTAAAGGATTCAAGTGTTAACCTGTCACTTTAAAGGATTCAAGTGTTAACCTGTCACTTTAAAGTATTCAAGTGTTAACCTGTCACTTCAAAGGATTCAAGTGTTTAACTGTCAATTTAAAAGATTCAAGTGTTAACCGGTCACTTTAAAGGATTCAAGTGTTAACCTGTCACTTTAAAGAATTCAAGTGTCAACCTGTCACTTTAAAGCATTCAAGTGTTAACCAGTCACTTTGAAGGATTCAAGTGTTAACCTGTCACTTTGAAGATTCAAGTGTTAACCTGTCACATTTAAAGGATTCAAATGTTAACCAGTCACTTTAAAAGATCCAGGTGTTTACCAGTAACTTTAAAGGATAACCCATCACTTTAAAGGATTCACATGTCAACCTGTCACTTTAAAGCATTCAAGTGTTAACCAGTCACTTTAAAGGATTCAAGTGTTAACCTGTCACTTTGAAGATTCAAGTGTTAACCTGTCACATTTAAAGGATTCAAATGTTAACCAGTCACTTTAAAAGATCCAGGTGTTAACCAGTAACTTTAAAGGATTTAAGTGTTAACCCATCACTTTAAAGGATTCAAGTGTTAACCTGTCACTTTAAAGCATTCAAGTGTTAACCTGTCACTTTAAAGCATTCAAATGATTAGTCACTTTAAGGAATTTAAGTGTTAAGATGGCCATTTATATCCAATAAAGGAGTATTCTATTTCTATTTCCCACGGTAAATTTCTAGCCTAGTTTAATATTCAGATCACCTTACTGGTGTATTGTACTATATAGTCAACACTATAATAGATACTAATGTACCGGTACCATCATAATACTATTTTGTTTGTATTGACTATTCATAGTCAGTGTATTTGTCAGATATTTTTTTTTAAATATAAAATATCTTTCTGTTGAAGAATTGAATCAATTCCTAATTAAGGTAACATATTCTAACACATGGTCAAGTAAAATATATCCAATACATGGACAAGTAAAATATATCCAATACATAGTCAAGTAAAAGATATCCACTACATGGTCAAGTAAAATATATCCAATACATGGTCAAGTAATATATTGTAAATACATGGTCAAGTAAAATATTGCCAATGCATGGTCAAGTAAAACATTGCCAATGCATGGTCAAGTAAAATATTGCCAATACATGGTCAAGTAAAATATATCCAATACATGGTCAAGTAAAATATATCCAATACATGGTCAAGTAAAATATTGCCAATACATAGTCAAGTAAAATATTGCCAATGCATGGTCAAGTAAAATGTTGACAAAACATGGTAAGGTAAACTTTTGCCAATACATGGTTAAGAATGGTCAAGTAAAATTTTGCCAATACATGGTTAAGTATGGTCAAGTAAAATGTTGCCAATACATGGTCAAGTATGGTCAAGTAAAGTATTGCCAAATGCCAATACATGTCAAGTAAAATGTTTTATAATAATCTTGTGTACACCATAACAAGTCGTTATCTCTTCAATATACTTTTGATAACACATACCGGTAACTTACAATAGGGCTAAAACTGATCTCATTGCTTAATGAATATTCACCAGGTGGTAGAAAGGATCCCTGTGACAGCAGACTTGTGAACCTAAGTTTTTATCCTTGTAAAATATAGTTGTTTCTTTCTTCTTTTTTAAAAATTCTATGATATTAAAAATAACCAAAGGAATCTAAATTTTGATATGATTCTTATTGAATATTTGAGCAAGTTTTACAAATTAGAATATTTTGATTATTAATTGATTGTTTAATTCATACACTGTCGTTTAAAATCTTCATTTAGTAATCTATACTCAGTCCTCATTTTGTAAACTGAAAAATCACTTTATTATAACAATTTCAAATCTCCCTCCATGACAAGATTTTAAATGGCAGATTCAGAGCATTTATTAGGACAGGTTTGCCATTCGTTTGACCAATTAAGCCTTAGTCTCAAAATAGGATTTTTGAGCTGAGCTATATAGAGGGGTATCGTTGCCAAAACTGTGTGCAAAGTCAAGATTGCAAAGTCAAAAATTCATATTTTCACATGTCACGTTTTACAAAATTCATTCTCTACAAAATCAAAATGTCGCAATTTGAATTGCAAAGTCAACAATTACTCATTTCGGTTTTCAAGATTGTCAATTATAACAATGAAAACGCCAACTTGAAATCGTTTTCTAACAATATTAACTTCTGCATTTTGCATCAATAACATTACCAACTGTGTATTCTTGACTTTGCATTCTCGACATCTGTAAACTCGACGACTGTATTCTTGAACGTTTACCATATAAGGTTCCGTGACCTACTTTATTAGCATATTACGGAAATCCACAGAAGTTATTAAAGGCGACGTTAAACCTTCATTAACATATTACGGAAATCCACGGAAATTTTGACAGATGACGTTAAACCTTCATTAGCATATTACGGAAATCCACGGAAATTTTGACAGACGACGTTAAACCTTCATTAGCATATTACGGAAATTCACGGAAGTTATTAAAGATGACGTTAAACCTTCATTAGCATATTACGGAAATCCACGGAAATTTTGCCAGACGACGTTAAACCTTCATTAGCATATTACGAAAATCCACGGAAGTTATAAAAGACGGCGTTAAACCTTCATTAGCATATCACGGAAATCCACGGAAGTTATAAAAGACGGCGTTAAACCTTCATTAGCATATTGACTGATTTTCAACTAAATTGGTAAAGTTGTGATGGAAAAAATGAGAAAAATAACATCAGTTTTAAGGGAAATTTCCTATTTTTTCTAAAACTGTATTATGTTAGGAAAATAAATTATTTTTTTTACCAGCCTTGTTGAATCGGGTCAAACTTTACCGAGGGGGAGTCACATTTTCCTGTAATACTAGACATACCCATCTTACATAAATCACTGAATTTTAAGTTTTCTATCAAATGTACGCCATTAATGTTGCGTCAGAAGCAAACCCAAGGAATTGATCCTTAAATAATAATAATAATAATAATAAACTCTTTATTTTGCATCGATCAGAATTAGGCCCAATACACAAGGACATGGTCCTGTCTCACATTCAGCCCATGGGGCAATACATTGGAAAAAAAAAAGAAAAAAAGAAAAAATTGACTGAGCAAGCTTAGTTTTAATAATGGATTTGAAGCAACGCACAGATAAAAAGGATTACTGTATAAAAATCACATTTCGTGAATTTTAAGTAATTTGCTTTTCATCTCAGTCTAAATCGAACAGGACAATGAACAAATGCAAATGAAAATAATTTTATTTAATTTTAACCAATGTCTTTCAATTTACTGTTCAGAACTTTTAGTTTTAACATATATTTAATCCACAATATGAAATACGTCTGGTAAAATACATTTCGTTAATGAGTGCACAGAAACACAATGATTATAAAATCAGATAATGTGTCATATTTATTAAGAAACTGCCTTAAGTGCAGTAAACAACCGGTTTTGTAGGAGGCAGTCAAGGATTCAGTAAGATTACGAGATTTTCTGTAATAGTAATATGCTAATGAAGGTTTAACGTCGCATTTTATAACTTCCGTGGATTTCCGTAATATGCTAATGAAGGTTTAACGTCGCCTTTTATAACTTCCGTGAATTTCCGTAATATGCTAATGAAGGTTTAACGTCGTTTGTCAAAATTTCCGTGGATTTCCGTAATATGTTAATGAAGGTTTAACGTCGCCTTTTATAACTTCCGTGGATTTCCGTAATATGCTAATGAAGTAGGTCACAGAACCTTATATGGTAAACGTTCAAGAATACAGACGTCGAGTTTACAGATGTCGAGAATGCAAAGTCAAGAATACACAGTTGGTAATGTTATTGATGCAAAATGCAGAAGTTAATATTGTTAGAAAACGATTTCAAGTTGGCGTTTTCATTGTTATAATTGACAATCTTGAAAACCGAAATGAGTAATTGTTGACTTTGCAATTCAAATTGCGACATTTTGATTTTGTAGAGAATGAATTTTGTAAAACGTGACTTGTGGAAATATGAATTTTTGACTTTGCAATCTTTACTTTGCACACAGTTTTGGCAACGATACCCCTCCATAGAGCTAATCAGTACCAGTGGTCACAGCTCACGGACAAAATTTGAGCCTTCAAATGCATGTGTGTCCAGATTTATCCACATTTGAAAGTTGAATTCAGACTTTGCAAATAGGTGACATAGATGTAAAAATTCATAGGTTTTGGTGTTTTGAAGGAATTATGCACTTTCTGTGTATTTTTGCTAATTCTAAAGAATATTTAGATCTATTCAAAACCAAATCCAATATGAAAATGGCATACATGGTCGTGGACAGCAGGTTAAAAAAACATGACTTGCAGAGTTATCTCCCATGAAAGAAAAGAAAAATAAATTGATTTTTGTTACTTCCTGCTCTGTCACAATACACTCGGTATAAATTTGCATAAAAAGGTGAGTCATTTAAATTGAGTTTGAAAAGTTCAACAAGATTTATTGATAACGACTCCAAAGTTTGAATGCTTTCAAAACACATTTATATTCAACCATTCATAGCTTGACAACATAAACAATTTCAAATCCTGTTAAGATTTCTTTCAAAAACAGATTTTTACAAGTTTAAAGGGATAATAGCAGTTAGAAGAAACATTAAATTTTATTATACCACAAATTCCCAAATAGGGGAAAACAATTAAAATTGTCCTGTTTTAAAAATGTTTCGGCTTAATGCCTTCTTCAGAAACACTTAAAGTAGTCTATGATCACATTTTTCTCGTCTTTCTATTTCTAAATTTTAATTTAATTTAATTTAATTTCACTCAAACTTGACAAATAACAGTATATATATATATATCCATCAGTGGACTTACCTGGCGTCATCACTATAAGCTTACATCAAAATCCCTCTATTATCAGATAAATCCACAAGATCAAGTAGTTAATTATAAAACGCTTACCGGTAATACATCCATTAAGCGATTTTGTAAGTGTAATTATAAAGGGAAGTAATTCTAACATATAGATTTCATGCAAGGATGTTTTAGCGCTGATTACCCAGACGCTTTTATACCCAAACAGAATGGAATTGTCGTTTGCTCACTTTTTTGAAAATCCGAATATAGTTTTATTCTCGCTTTTTGAAAATTCATCAAGTGTGGGATGCATACTTATTTAACCAATAGTCAATATTAAACACAAATATTAGACATAGGACGAGTGTTTTCTAACGGCTAATATCCCTTTAAAATACTTCACAATGGAATTCTATAAAAAACCAATCAAGTGTACACATGTTGCGAAACATTGCATACAAAAGAAAATTGACATGCATTTTTATACTGTACATCTAGGTTATATTTTGTAACAAGGAATTGTATGCTGATGGATGTTTAAAGGAATAGTGTGTCTTAGAATGAACATTTAAAGAATTTAAACTTGGCCAATTGCTGCCAAAAATAGCATTTACAGAATCTTTATATAATCCGATAAATAATTATAATAATCAGTAACTATTCATAAAATGCAATTAATTAATGAATTTATTAAGCGTTTTAAAATAAATACCGTACCTAGTTTTCCAAAATATTCATTCAACTTATCATTTGATATTGATAAAGAAATTTTAAAAATAACTTTAAAAGAAATTCTAAAAAAAACTTTAAAATAAATTTTTTGTTTTACAGTTTGAAACAATTTTGGAAAATTTTAATGTTATATATTTTTTGTGATTTTGAGAAAAAATGTTCATGCAATTTTAATTTCAGATCATAATTTCATGGAAGATGACAGTAATGACAGTAGTAATTCAAAGTTGTAGGCCTATGTATGTACAGACAAACACAATAAACATTAAAAATCTAAACCAGCCAACATTATCAACTGATCATATTTCTCAATGACTTCAGCGACACTGACACAGTGACATGTTGACAGTAGACTTTGAGTTTGACATAAAGTCAGTCTCAACTGTCAACAAACAATAACAAAAACATTGAAAAAACACAAGAAGCTGATTCTTTGATCTTAAATAAAATCTCAAACCAAAAAATCTAAGTCTTACCTCTTAAATGAATACTGTAAAGACATATTTGTTGAGCTTTTCTACAGGGAAAGTTTTGACAGCTTAAAATGCGATTTACTTCAATTCATAATTAAATACGGAAGTTTTGCATCCTTCTACAGCCATTTTGAATGTTTTGGTTGTCCAAAAAGGAAAAACCATAGACAAAAAAGACTGGTTAATTGAGTGTTTCGCCACTTCCTCCAGGAAATAAAACTGACACATGCGCAATTAACTTAACAACATCTAAACAAATATGGACGCTTGAAGAAAGCAAAACGAAAAAGTTGTTGATTTTAGCACGTTTTTACTAATTCTGAACTTCAAGATGAGTAGCAAAGCTGGACAAAGGGGACGGAAAGTGTGTGTATGGGGAAGAATACGACCTACGTCTAATTTTGCTCACGATAACTTAGAGTTACTTCCAGATGGCAAGGTAAACGCAAATTGAAATTATTTAGGGCCTACGGTACTTAAAAAATATGACTAGCATCAGTGCGGCAACCATGATAACAAAATCGAAATTGTATGAAATTGACATTATCAGTTAAAACATAATTCTGAGTGTCAGTGACTTCACTGAAGGTTGGACCAAGATTCTTTTACGTAAATCGCTGTAACCCTATACTTAAAGACTAAGCTTTGTAGGGCTCATGTTAGTCTAATAATGCTCACAAAGTTTTCCAACTTTTTCCAACAATCAGAATGTCAGATCTCATTGTTTAATTTCAGAGCGTCAATGTTCACACAGAGAAAGACCCGAGAAAAGGGGTGGTCAACAACCAGATCTTGGATTGGTCATTTAAACTGGATGGAATCTTCCACAATTCAAATCAAGAACAAGTCTATGAAACTCTGGCATCAGATATTGTAACTTCTACTCTAGATGGCTATAATGGTAAGAAAAAAGGGTTTCTTCAGCACCGAAAAAATATAAGTTTGGAAATACCAAGCTATCAAACTGTCGGGTTCTATAGCACAGCTGTTCGTCAGAGTTTTTTACGTCATGACTTCTTTACGTCATGACTTCATTTCCTTGGATACGTTGCAAATGTTTGACGTGAGTTCTAATCTCGATCGGCGTATGAAAGTTCAATAACCTTGAATAAGTCTTCTACACTCATAATTCCAGTCCACTCAGCTGTAAATGGGTACAGATAATCGGGGAAAAATCAATGCCAAGAGGTTGGGCCAAGGACCTGCTGGTAGAAAGGATCCCTGTCACGGCGGACTTTTGAACCTAAGTTGTTACCCTTGTAAAATATAGTTATTTCTTTCTTTTTATACAGATAATTTTTGACCCAGCTGTAAATGATTACAGATAATCTGGGCAAACTACAATTTTCAGAGGTTTTTGCCTAGAACCAGCTGTTAAACAGGATCCTTCTGAGTGAAGCTCAGTTAATTATCTGACACCCCTCAACTTTCTATTGAACTCTTCCACACATGCATACTTTCTGTCAATTTGACATTACAACTGTACAACTGGAAGAATTCATTTGTAAAATAAGAAGAGTCTGATTTTATTTTGTGATACTTTCTTATTCTTCACATTTATCCATACTTTCAGGAACATTAATGTGCTATGGACAGACTGGCGCCGGCAAAACATTCACCATGACTGGAGCTACAGAGAGTTACCAGCATAGAGGTTTGATTCCAAGATCATTATCTCAGTTATTCCGAGATATTGAAGACAGACCAGAATATTCCATCACTGTCAGGTAACTTGAAGACTATTCCTGGTTTTCATCTGAAAATTATTGTATAGAGGTTTTTTACACTTTAAGTGTATATTGGTGACACAAATAGAACAATTTGCAATATTCAAATTTTCAGTCAGATGCTTATTGGTCTTGCAATTCTACTTAAGTAAATTAAAAAAATAATTTATCAGGATTTCATTCCATTTGTTTGTTAGTTTATTTGTTCATTTATTTTTTTTTTTTTTCTTTTTATTTACTTTATTTATTTTTTATTTTTTACTTTTTACTTTTTACTTTTATTTTATTTCATTTTATTTTAATTCTTTTTTTTACATTACATTACATTACATTACATTACATACAGTACATTACAGTACATTACAGTACATTACATACATTACATTTTTTATTTATTCATTCATTCATTCATGTATTTATTTATTCATTCATTCATTCATGTATTTATTCTTTCATTCATTCATGTATTTTTTTAAATTCATTCATTCATTTATTTATTTATTCATTCATTCATTCATGTATTTATGTATTTATTTATTTATTCATTCGTTCTATTTTCAGGATATCGTATATGGAGATCTATAATGAAACAATGTATGATCTGTTATCTACTCTACCTGATTCTAATAGTAAAATAGATAATGAACCTATGGTAGTATCAGAAAACAATGATGGTGTGTTTGTTAAAGGATTGTCCTGTCATCTTGCTCAAAATGAAGAAGATGCTTTAAATTTACTTTTCGAGGTAGATTCATTTCTTTATCCATTTTGTATTTGAGTTTTTTGAGGTGCTGACATTTAAAAAGGAAGGGACAATAAATCGAGGCCCTGTGTGCTACAGGCTGTTCATGTTAAAGAATCCTTGACAGTTGGAAATTACAAAAAGAGTAGGCTTATGTCCTGGCAAAAATTTTCCTTATTACACACTGCATGGCATATCAAATAGCAATTTGAACCTATGACACTTGCAGACAACAATCTAACTCTCTACATGATTAACATTGTGCCATGGTTTGGTGCATGATTTGAATGATATATAGAACAGCAGGGCTGTTGATTTGGCTCTATATGCCGGACATGCAGTCATGCCAAAATGACCGTTTAAAAAAGGCTCCGCCGGACATCAAGTATACATGTAGGTCAGTGGCGTTAAAAAAAAAATAATTGAAAATTAAATTACCTAACTATCACGTTTAGTCATTGAGATTCCTAACACTACCGGTCAGTTAATTTAGTTAATTTTAGGTAAATTTTAGAAGCAAGGAGCACATATTATCACAAGACAGTAAATTTGGGATATAACACACTTTTTTAACAGCAAAGTACCTTGTTATTAAAGAAGTGTGTTTTATCCCATAATTATTGTCTGGTATTTTACATGGTTTGGTGCAAATTTCAAATTTTTTTTGTCTTGTATATTTTTAGGGAGAAACCAATAGAGCGATCTCATCTCACTCTTTAAATAAACAATCATCTCGTTCACATTGTTTATTTACTGTTTATTTAGAGGTATGTTTACTTTATTTATCATTTTGTCTACCTTGGTGAGGTTTAATAGCACAGTCTGTTACAGCATTGGTATTTACATGACATCAATGGCGGTTGTGGGTTCAAGAAATTAAGTCCAATGATCCTTAATAAGTCATCATAATGGCCAGTTAAAAGGGTACGTAATGGAAACATTATGCCAATTAGTTACTTTTTTTAAGGTCAACCCGGACAATGAATTAATGCTTACAACTTGAACTTATGGTTTCTTGGATAAATTGTTGAACTTAGGAATTTTAAAAAGTTTCCGTAGTACATTCTGAGTTGACAAAGGAATAGTGTTCTCATTGGACAATAAATTCTGTGTGAAAGATTGGAGATCCCATGGCAGTTTAAAGAAACAAGAAAAAAGAGGCTGTTAGGACCAAATTTCCCTCATTGCAAACTGCATATCGTTACCATTCCAGATTCCTCATTAACCCAAATAGTTGCAGACAAAAGGATGTAAACTCCATTTTGTATTTGAATGACGCATGTTTTATTTTTTATTTTTCTTTCCAGTCAAGATCTCGTGTACAGTCTGATGCTAGATACACAGTTTCAAAATTAAACTTTGTAGATTTAGCTGGGTCAGAAAGACTGAGTAAAACTAAGGTTTGTTTTCTTGAATTATTGCCCTTGTTTGATAAATGTTATTTATGATGTGCACATTCGCCTTCTCTCCATCAAAGTCAAGTGTACATGTAGTTGGCTTATTTTAATACAGGTTAATAAGAACATATCAAAACAAAGTGTAGTTGTCTTAGTTTAATACAGGTTAATAAGACCATATCTGCAAAACAAAATGAAGTGGTCTTATTTTGATACAGGTTAATAAGACCATATATCAAAACAAAGCGAAGTCGTCTTAGTTTGATACAGGTTAATATGATCGTATCAAAACAAAGTGTAGTGGTATTAGTTTAATACAGGTTAATAAGACCATATCAAAACAAAGTGTTGTCTTACTTTGATATAGATTTATAAGACCATGTCAAAACAATGTGTAGTTGGCTTTGTTTGATATAGTTTGATAAGACAATGTTAAAAACAAAATGGAGTGCTCTTAGTTTGATACAGGTTAATAAGACCATATCAAAACAAAGTGTAGTTGTCTTAGTTTGATACAGTTTGATAAGACCATTCAAAACAAAGTGAAGTTGTCTTAATTTAATACAGTTTAATAAGACACTGTTAAAAACAAAGTGGAGTGGTCTTAATTTGATACAATTTGATAAGACCATATCAAAACAAAGTGTAGTGGTCCTTAGTTTGATACAGGTTAATAAGACCATATCAAAACAAAGTGTAGATGTCTTAGTTTAATACAGTTTAATAAGACCATATCAAAACAAAGTATAGTGGTCTTAGTTTGATACAGTTTGACAAGACCATATCAAAACAAAGTGTAGTGGTCTTAGTTTGATACAGTTTAATAAGACCATATCAAAACAAAGTGTAGTGGTCTTAGTTTGATTCAGTTTAATAAGACCATATCAAAACAAAGTGAAGTTGTCTTAATTTAATACAGGTTAATAAGACCATATCAAAACAAAGTGTAGTGGTCTTAGTTTGATTCAGTTTAATAAGACCATATCAAAACAAAGTGAAGTTGTCTTAATTTAATACAGGTTAATAAAACATATGAAAATGTTAATAAAGTAAAATAAAATTTAGTTTAATACAGGTTAATAAGACCATATCAAAACAAAGTGAAGTTGTCTTAGTTTGATACAGGTTAATAAGACCATATCAAAACAAAGTGAAGTGGTCTTAGTTTGATACAAAAGTGGTCTTAGGTTAATACTCATAATAAGACATGTTTAAAACAGTGTTTAAGATACCATGATTAACTTTCTCTGCTCCTTCTCCTTGAACATTGAAGAAAATAATTGAAATAGTTATAATTTTCATTCCAGTCAGAAGGCAAGACCCAAACAGAGGCTATGTACATCAACAAATCTCTCTCCTTCTTGGAACAAGTAATTGTAGCTCTGGCTGATAAAAGGCGGGAACATGTACCTTTCCGTCAATCAAAATTGACACATTATTTAAAAGATTCTATTGGTGGAAACTGTAAGACTGTCATGATAGCCAATATGTGGGGTGAATACAGTCAGATGGAAGAAACGGTAAATATAGGATGCTTTTATGGAAAACTTTATTTGTTTGGTTTGGGATCTTCAGTGGTTCAGTGTCGAATCCCAGGCAAAAGTCGAGATAAACTTTCAGATTTTTCAACCCCATTTCACTTATCCAGATTGGAGGGACTGACATGGAAAGAGCTTCAAGTCCCTCATTACACAAGATGCAGAAGTGTAGGACGCAAAACTCATTTTTATTTGGGTTTTGATCTTTGGGTTTGAAGCACTAGATTTACTGTAAGGCTTGTTTTGATTTCTTTCAGAATTAAATTCTGAATCTATGACCTTATTTTAAAAGATCAATAAAATTTTGTATATTGTAGGTATCTACTTTACGTTTTGCTACCAGAATGATGTGTGTATCCAGTGAACCAGCTGTTAATAAAGTTTACGATCCAACTGTAAGTTGACACGGGAGATTTTCAATGTGGTGCATTAGCCTCTATGACCTTGGCAGGGTTGATAAAGGACCACTGTTGCTGACATTCCGAATGACGTATTTGAAAAACTTTCATGGAAAATATTTATTGGTGCATTCCATCTTGAAATTTGGGGAAACAATGTTTACAAAAATCATATCTTGAAACTCTTATAGATTCTGTTTGACGGTCAAACTTTGACCTTCCTTAAATGATGTTCAACCGCCATCTTTACTTTTTCTTTTTTTCAGTTATTATGTAAAAAGTTACAAGAAGAAATAAATTATCTAAAATCAGAATTAGCCATGCATGACACATTGGTAAGATAGTTTTAACTGCTTGTGAAATTTTTCTTAAAGGTAGCCATTTTGATCTGATAGTGTCATGTTCAAATTACAGTAAAATAAACATAAAGAACAAATATATAAAAATCCAAGACACAAATCTGTGTAAATCTGAAACGAACTTTTCCTACAAGCATAACAACTTCACAAGGATTTTGTATAATCAAATCTGTTTGTATATGATATGTTGTATTGCAGGCTAACAGAAGTCATATTGGATACGATGCGCTGTCTGAGCAACAGAAGTACGAAATCAGACATCAGGTCAGACGCTATCTAGAAGGAGCAGTAGACGAAGTTGATGTAAGTCTATATTATTTTTAACTATTCTGTCTAGTTCGTACTTTTGTCTGAACTGTATTCTTCAGCATATTAGGTAAGAAGTAAAACTCCATTCATTTCATTTCATTTGCATTCGTCCAAAAGTATTAAGTACATGTAGCATAATCTTTTTCATAAAGACATCAAGATGGCATTTTTTTTACTGCAGTGAGACAATGCCATCTTTCTTGTGCATATTAATGACCTTCATCTTGAAGTCACATCTCTGAAAAATACTCAGATATTCTTGTAAGACTTATTTTATTGCCCTGGGCCCTGTTTCACAAAATTTTAACAAAGATACAATCAAGATTTTAAGAAATACAGTTACCTGATTGGTTAATAAAAACTCAATTTTAGTGATTGACCAATCTGACCATTGGAACACTAAAATCATCCTAAGTTATGATTTCGTGAAACAGGCTCCTAATAACAGGTGGTGATAAAACAGTTCTGAACTGTTCCAATTCTAGGACTACCCCTATATTTCCTTCTCCACCATTTTATATTTTCTCTACACTCACCTTTTTGCACACAGTACATGTGGAACGCATTCTGAACAGACTTTTTTAACTTCCTGTTGTATCTAAGAATCTCAAACATACAGAACTCATCGGACTAGAGTCACCCTGATGTCTAATTAGTAGTACAATTAGTGTGATGTGTGTCGCAATTTTTGAATAAGGATTTTTCACACCTTCCTGATTGAGTTACAACTTAATTTAGAATTGACATGTTATTCACACAATTTGTAAAAAGAGCTCACCTGGAATGTATGACAAGTAGCCATATTGTAACAGTAGACTTTAATTTGCGTCATAATTATTCAATTAAAGTTTGCAAATGGTATGTTACATAACTGTACATAGACGTTTTGAATAATGTTTCTGGGATATCAAATTTATTTGGAAGCAGATGTTAACTTGTAACCTGCTTTTCAATTTGTGATTTTGTTATTTTCTATTATAGATTGTTAACATACGTCAAATTCAAGGAGCATACGAAGCCTTTAAAGAAATTCACCAGTAAGTTTGCATATATGTAACCCTTTTTTGGTTCACATATTTGTAACCCTTTTTTGTGGTTCACATATTTGTAATCCTTTTTGTGGTTCACATATTTGAAACCCATTTTTTGGGGCTCATATTTGAAACCCCTTTTGTAGTTCACATATTTGTAACGCCTTTGTAACCCCTTTTGTTGTTCACATGTTTCTAAGAGTAAGCTCTTAGTGATATAGCCTAATTAGGTAACAAAACTCAAATTTGGGAGGCTTATTTTCCCTCATGGCACAATGCATGGTATTGCTTATTGGTTTAGATTTTTTCCACTTTTATAAGCCTTATCTGGATATGAATAAAAAGTACATATGTTTGAAATAGACATTGTTATCAAGTACACTTATATTTGTTGTTATTTATTAGTCAGATGGAGGGTGAAATAGAAGAAAAGTTAAGACAGAAATATACTTTGATAGATAAAACAGATCCTGCTGCTGTTAGTGCTGCTCAACAAGTATGTTCAGTTTTAATTCCTCAATATTTTCTTCCAGAAACCTCTGGAAAAGAATAAAATAAATAAACATTATTTACAAAAATAACAACTTAGGTTCACAAGGATCATTTTTTTACCAACTGGTCCTTAGCCAAACCTCTTTGTATTAAGAATAGCAACTTAAAGGATCCATTCTACCAGCTGGTCTTTGACCAAGCCTCTTGGTATTTATTATTTCCTTGAGTCTTTGGACCCATATACAACTGAGTTGAATGGAATAACTAGATTAGATGAATTATTCATGCTTCACTTTATTAAGCAAATGACCTCAGTATTCTAGTGTCCTTACAGACTGTACTACAAGCCATCCTCAAAATATCAAAGCACGGCTGTTCTAGCAAAATTTCCCTAATTGCACACTATATGACATTGTCCCTCTTTATTTCAATAAACATGATCAATGTTGTCCAAGAAAGATTCGCCTCATTGCATACTATATGACATTGTACCTCTGTTTTTCAATAGGCTGGTTTGATAGCTGATGAATCATCATTAGTCGGAGAATCTGATGGGTCTGGGTTCGGTGTAGGAAGCGCCCCACGCTCTGTTAAAGCTGAACCGTCTGCTGTCGTTCAACTCAGAAAGAAAGAAAAAGAGCGGGAAAGTAAGAAAAAAGGAATGAAGGATAGACAGAGGTATGTTATGTTAATTTTGTAGACAGTTTAAAAGGGGTTGTTCTCTCAGAAACGAAGGAAGAAAATATCCTTACCATTCCAATTCAAAGGGGCTGTACCCTCAGCAGAAGAAAAAAAGGATGAAACCCTCCATTTATTTCAATTACAGGGGTTGTGAAGCTGCTTATTATTTCAAATTTCAAATCAGTCCTAATTATTTACCAATAAAATCAACAAACTGGTTAAAGTTTTTGATTTGTTGTATAATTGTATGAGGTCAAAAAACAAATATTATAGAGAATCTAAGAATTGATATTTATTCTGAATTTTGTTATTAAAATCTAAGGATGGAATGTAAGTTGTGATATATTTGTGATATTTTTATAACTCTAGAGCAAGCATGTTGAACTACATCATATATCCACTTGTCCACTAGGCTACTGTACTAGCTTCCTCTGGTGCTCACTACTCTACTCACTACACTTACAAAAAGTACAGCCTGAGTCTTATGTCATCTCCTGGTCTGATTTGGAGCATCATTGGAATTGATTTCATCCAATCAATGTCATTGTAACATTTGAGTGTGTCCAGTGATGACATTTGAGTTGCCATCGTGATATTTGAGTTTGTCTTATCAGTGCCACAGTGACATTTGAGTTTGACTTACCAATGCCACAGTGACATTGAATTTGTCTTATCAATGCCACAGTGACATTTGAGTTTGTCTTTTTAATGCCACAGTGACATTTGTGTTCATCCCATCAATGCCATGTCAGTTTTTTTTTATTACGGTACATGTACCTCATTTTATCATTCATTCATTCATGTTTTCATTTTCCTTTCTTTCATTTCTTGTATGTCTTCATTTTGTTTGTCTTTTTTGAACAGTCGTGTGTTTTCTGCTGTTGTGGCAGCCAAAGCGTTCAGTTCAGGCGTTTCTGAAAGGTAGCCATTTTGACAAAAATACAATCTTAGAGCAACACCAAATTTGATAACTAATACATTTTATTTTTAGATATTAATAAGATTTTAAAGAGGTTTTCTAAACTTTAATTTGAAGAGCATCAATTTGCACCATTACACTTTTCAGTCAGATGTCTTTGGTTCTTAAATTCCAAATGGACAAATGTAGTCCGAAAAGATGTCAATAACAACTAAAGGCTTTTGCAATAGCTAGCTTGCAGACTGCGGGCTGAAAATTGGAATGGGTGCAAGTCAATGCCTACAGTGTACCTGAAACTCATAGGGTAGAAAACCTCTTCAAGGAAATATCCCAGATATTGAAGCTGTCTTGTCGGTTGTTTCAATGAAAATCAATTCCAAGCAAAATTACATTTCATATTAATCATTGTGGATACTGGATAACCAAGTCTACATAATAATGAAAATAGACTGGCACAATTAAGCTCTTATGAGATTTACTTATAACAAATGATGTGAACTATCTGGGATGGCTCCTTTAAACTTGTTAAATTGCTTTAGAACTGTTTATAGATGTGATTTCGCTTGTTGAAAATAGGAAGTACAATGAAATTGTTGCATTGTTAACTTCATTTTCATATTGTTAACATCATTTCACATCATTGTCAAGTTAAATTCTTTGTCACATTGTTTACTTCAGTGTCTCATTAATTGTTAACTTCATTATCACATTGCTAACTTCATTTCACATTGTTAACTTCGTTTCACATTGTTAACTTCATTTCACATTGTTAACAACATTTCACACTGTTAACATCATTTCACATTGTTTACAAAATGTGACACTGTTAAAATCTTTGTCATATGGTTAACATTCTTGTCACATTGAAGATGTCATTGTCACATTGTTAACTTTATTGTTACTCTGTTACATCATTGTCATATTGTCACATAATGTCACCAATATCACCTTTTATAAATTAATCAATTTACTTCTGTGTTTTTAACACAGAAAATTTGTAGAAGCCATATTTTTTTATGAAATTTTATTTTACTAGCAAAGCTTGCTTAGGCATGTATTATTGGGTTTGCCTGCTTTGACTTTAGAAAGCTAAAATTGAAAATAATAGACTCTATATTCTACATGGGTCAGAAGTAGATCCAATATACAAGGACATGGTCCTGTCTGACATTCAGCCCATGGGACAAATAATACTCTTTATTACACAAAGATCAGAAATTGGCCTAATACACCAAAGTGATATGGTTCTGTATAACATTTAGTATGGGGCAATACCACAAACAAGTACATGTGTATCAGATGGACAGTTCTATTCAAAACTAGCTCTGAGCTAGAATTTTTCATGGATTCAAGATCAAACATAATTCTGTACTCTCAAATTTATATTTGTATGCATAAAGCTGAACCCCCCTACAGATTTTATGTCAGGTGATTTTAATATTGGCTTTGCTCTTTCAGTCCAGTTGCAGGCAAAGCATCGACCAGTCCATCTCATTCAGCCAAGGGAGACAGGGAGCTGAAATCACCACATACACCTATAGATAGAAAGGAAGATAAGGATGTAGATGGCACTTCTTCCCCTATTAGTTCTATGGGAGCTGCCCCTGTGAAGGAAAGACCAAGGTAGGAATGAATATTTCTGAACCTTTTAAATGCATTCATTGCAGTTTCAGCATTTACAGGGATTGATAAGAGGTGTTCTAAACATTTAATAAATATCAGGGGACAATGATGGGATCGATTTGCACTTCCGATTTTTAGTCAGATTTTCATGGATCTTGCAATTCCATTAAATCTCAGCTAAATTTGGGGAATCTAGGAACCACAGACATCTTTCAGAAAGTTAGAATAATGTAAAATATAATTCAAAAATGTGCAAAGGGACATAAAAAATTAAAAGGCCTCTTTACAATCACCAAATTGCATTTTTAGATGTGAACTCTCCACAGAGACTGTTGTGTTCTCAGCTGCATTATTTTTATATCTGATATTTACGGCCAAATAAGCAACTGAGATATATTTCTGTATTATAATTATAAACTGTCTTATTTACATTTCATCAGTACCCCACCAAGCAGATCTACAGCTTTTGAAGAATTTAAACAAGAGAGAGGCAGTAAAATTAACAGTATTCTCATTGAAAATAAAGGTAAAGAGACTTGCTTTGTATAACAGTTTAATAGTCACCATTTTTATTTAAAGAGATACTGCGTCTTAGCAATAAACATAAAAATTATTTCTTAACCCTTTCAACAAGGCGGTATACCGGCTTATCCTTATATGATATATACCCTATGAGCCGGTAAACCAGCTGTTGTCAAGTGACGTCATA
Organism: Nipponacmea schrenckii; assembly: GCA_030562195.1. Classification (NCBI taxonomy): domain Eukaryota; kingdom Metazoa; phylum Mollusca; class Gastropoda; family Lottiidae; genus Nipponacmea; species Nipponacmea schrenckii. The sequence continues at coordinate 15,531,619 of CM060203.1, forward strand.
CAACGTTAACGTCATACAAATTAAGAAATATTGCTTGGAGCTCAGGGTATATGACGTTTTATCTAAATTACACTCAGGGTTCAAAGGGTTAAGAATGGTCAATATGAGTGTATATTCATCAGTGAACTTACCTGGTGTAACAGAATCCCTTAGAATATGGAAAACCCACAAAGCTAAGTAATTATTGAAAAACGCTCAATCAATGTTTTCAATAATAATGGATAATTACTAAGATTTTTGCATATTTATTGTGACCTCAAAAGGTTAATTTGTTTTTTCAGAAATTCTAGCCAGCAAAAAGAAAGCCTACACAGAAAAGGCTAGACTTATTAATGCCAATAAAGTAGATATTGATACAGCAAGACAAAAATTGGATGATTTAAGATTAGCTAGAGAGGCTGAAGGTAAGGCAAAAGATAATTTGTGTCTACATCATTAAGATGCTAGAATCATTTGTGTCAACATTAATAATATACTAGAATGATTTGTGTCAACATAAATAATATGCTAGAATCATTATTGTCTACATTATTTAGATGCTAGAATCATTGTGTCAATATCATTAAGATGCTAGAATTATTGTGTCAACATAATTAAGATGCTAGAATCATTGTTTCAACATCATGAAGATGCTAGAATCCTTGTGTTAACATTATGAAAATGTAAGAATCATTGGTGTCAACATCATTAAGATGCTAGAATCATTGTGTCAACATCATTAAGATGCTAGAATCATTGTGTCAACATCATGAAGATGCTAGAATCATTTGTGTAAAATTTCAGGTGTTATGTTTAATGAAGAAGGAGATGTCATCATAAGTGAAGAAGAATTCTTAACAATCAAACATCTGAAAGAATTAAAACAGACTTATAGAAATAACTTTGAAGATTTGAAGAATTTAAAAACCGAAGTACAGTATTGCCAGAAGTTAGTAGATCAGTGTCGCCAGAAACTATTACAAGGTAAGAACATGGTATCCAAAGTACTTTGTGAATTTCTGTTTCTCAAAAATTTGTGGAAAGGTTTGTGGGAAATTTTTCATATCGTTAAAGCACTTAGATATAAGAAGATTTTGCAATAGTGATATCATGTAAGTTTGAGTTTGAACAAAAAAAATTCTTAACAGTCTCTTTAATGTTTTACAATCTCTATTTGTAGAATTTGACAATTGGTATTCTGAAAGTTTCCTTGCTTCCAATGATGAAACAGCTACAAGTCTGGCAGCTGGGCATGGTACCAGACCTGGAGTTTTGATGGCCTTTAATACACAATCTGTGGTATGTATGGGTGAAAGAAATCCAATGAAAAATTGCAATTTCTTCTTTAGTTTTTGCTCTACTTTCGGTTTCATCTTCCTGTTATTCTATTCAAGGTACAGGTTCTACCACACACTTTTTGATTGATTAGTAATTATGTCATTAGAACATAAGATCGTTAGCGAACTCTTATAGGTTTCTTTAGAGTTGAAAATATTTGAAAAAAATAACCTACACAGTAAATAGATTAGGTTAAAAACTTAATGTACTCTTCAAAAAAGGAGGAGAAAAAGCATTTTTTGAAATGTGATGTTTTGGATTTGCCTTAGATGTGTATTAAAGAGATTGTATGATATTTGAATGGCTCAAATTGGAATTTAGAAAACCTCTTTATATCCCTAGAAAACCCCTTAAAATCCCTAGAAAACATCTTTATAATACCTAGAAAACCTCTTTATAATACCTAGAAAACCTCTTAATAATCCCTAGAAAACCTCTTAATAATCCCTAGAAAAACTCTTTATAATACCTAGAAAACCTCTTTATAATCCCTTTAATGTCCTATGTTCTCAGTTCATAGGCTAATATCTTTTTAACTAGTCCATTTCAGTGTCAGCAAGTTTTGACAAAATATGAACTGATTCTTGAAGATTTTTACCATTGTTGTTAATGTAACAAATTTGGTCTAACATTTTGTATCTGTTTGTATTAAAGCCGGAAGATGAACAAGAGAAATTTGACAGATTACAACGTGAGCTGTTGATGAACAATCCTGATTCAGCTTCATTCTATAATGCTCAAATGAGAACACAAAGAAGGGTAGGTTCTTTTTTTTATTGAAGAGTTTAGAGTTATCTTACCCTTAATGACCTTAATATTATGCGAGGTCACTTGGTAAAGGCCGATTTACCAACCAGCCTATGAGGTAGTCTAATATTAGGTATAAGAGATATTCTCCTGGATGCACTGGCCAAGGTAATGGTTTTCAGTTTTTGGGAAGGGAGGGATTGATTCTCCAAGATGTACAGGCCTAGGGTGGAACAAATATTTTATTGAGAAATGGGGATAAATGGTCTGGTTCTTTAGATGGTTTTCTTCTGACCTGAAAAAAAGGAAGAGGTTATAGACGATACACTCAAGAAGCACTGGCTTAAGGGCATAAGGTGTTATAAAAGATACACCCCAAATTATGATAGTGATATATTTATATATTTTCAGAAAACTTATGCCTCTGCTATGTCCCAACCTCAACCTAGTTTTAACAGAAGACAAGCTGGAACTCCCACCATGCAAGTACGAAACCAGCCCCCTACCTTATTACAAGTCCAGTACTAAATAACCGAAAAAGGTTCCTGGCATATTATTTACAAAGCTATAATGGGTTTATTTCTGAAACTTAAAGAGATTGTTAAAGGGTTTTTTAGATTTTCCTCATGTGTTTCAGGGCCATTTATATCTTTTATTGGCATGGATTCCTGTCAGATGTCTGTGGTTCCTGTTATTTTTAAATACTTAGCCATATATGGGCCTCTTTTACAAAAGCTTAGTATTGATGGAATAGCAAGAACCACAGACATCTGATTGAAAATTAGAATGGTGCAAACCAATGCTTTCAGTGTCACTATACACATAAAACAGTTCATAAAACCTTTTTACAATCCTTTTAACATCCAAAACTTTACTTTTCAATATAAGTTATAAAAGCCAATGTAACCAGCGTGGTAAATATTGCCTACACATAATTTTGAAGATGGACTGTAGTGTAGTTAGTAAGAGTGCTGGAATCTGTACATGACATCATTTGTTTGATTACATGGACCAAATGGCATTAGTTTGTTCTAATATCATTCGGTGAGTGGCAGTTTGATGACCTTGTATCAGTGATGTTGAAATATTCGACCCAGCTGTAAATGGGTACAGATAATCTGGCAAAAATCAATGCCAAAGGTTTGGTCAAAACCAACTGGTAGAAAGAATTATTTCAAGCATAATGAAAAATGGTTGTTGCTTTCCTTCCTGTTTTATTGTACAAAGACATTTTATTGTCTGTAAGTATATGTAGTCCCATTTGTGACTTGTGCTTTCATCCAAAGTGAATTACGTTTTTAATAATTATTTTTTTTAATAATAATATTTTTATGATTACCAAATTGTCAAAATAATTGTACATAACTATTGTGATTGTACATCTTACCAATCCAGCATTCATAAATACTGTGATTGTACATCTTACCGATGCAAATTACCTTAATATTGTGATTGTACATCTTACCAATGTAGCATACCTAAATACTGTGATTGTACATCTTACCAATGCAGTACTCCTAAATACGGTGATTGTATATCTTGCTCATGCAGCATTCCTAAATACTGTGATTGTACATCTTACCAATGAAGCATTCCTAAATACTGTGATTGTACCTCTTACCAATGCAGTACTCCTAAATACGGTGATTGTATATCTTGCTCATGCAGCATTCCTAAATACTGTGATTGTACATCTTACCAATGCATTACTCCTAATACTGTGATTGTACATCTTACCAATGCAGCATTCCTAAATACTGTGATTGTACATCTTACCAATGTAGAATTCCTAAATACTGTGATTGTACATCTTACCAATACAGCAATAAAAAATATTGTGATCGTAAATTTCACCAAGAGCATTGACCAGCATTCAATTTTATTGTACATTATTCAAAACAATATGTCGAATACTATGATTTTACCAAAGAATCATTCAAAAAATGTTTTGGGTTTTTATATCCAAAAGAGCATGGTCAATATTTATTTCTAAACTATATATGTATATCAGACCCGGATAGCGTCGGTTTTAATTGTACCATTCCAATATCCTGTCAGATGTCTGTGGTTCCTGTAATTATAATATGGTTAACCGTACATGACCTTTGCGACGTAATAAAATACTTAGTTTGAGCGGAATTGCAGGAATTTCAGACGTCTGATTTGAAATCGATGCTACCTGTGTTCCCGATACACTTAAAATAATTTACAATCTCTTAAATAATCAACTGAAAACCAATGGCTTATATTTATGAGGCGTTTATCGGATTAAATGAGTATAATTCAAGTCTAGGTATTAAATATTGTATATTATTAGTTTTATCTCTATCTGTGATAATGTTATACCTTTATAATTATTTTTGATTATTATTTATTATCTGTGTGTATTTATAAATACATTAAATTGAGTAGACTTAGTCTTAGTTTTATTAGACCTTATTTACCTCCACTGACGCCATCCCATTGTTCTTTGTATATATAGTATATATGAAATCCCAGGGATATTATTCAGTCCAGGGATATTATTCAGTATATATATGAAATCCCAGGGATATTATTCAGTATATATATGAAATCCCAGGGATATTATTCAGTATATATATGAAATCCCAGGGATATTATTCAGTATATATATAATATGAAATCCCAGGGATATTATTCAGTATATATTTGAAATCCCAGGGATATTATTCAGTATATATATGAAATCCCAGGGATATTATTCAGTATATATATGAAATCCCAGAGATATTATTCGGTATATATATGAAATCCCAGGGATATTATTCAGTATATATAAAATGAAACCTAGGGATATTCTACACTATATATAATATTATTCAGTATATATATAATATGAAATCCCAGGGATATTATTCAATATATATATGAAATCCCAGGGATATTATTCAGTATATATATAATATGAAATCCCAGGGATATTATTCAGTATATATATAAAATCTCAGGGATATTATTCAGTATATATAAGAAATCCCAGGGATATTATTCAGTATATATATTAAATCCCAGAGATATTATTCAGTATATATGAATATATGAAATCCCAGGGATATTATTCAGTATATATATGAAATCCCAGGGATATTATTCAGTATATATATATGAAATCCCAGGGATATTATTCAGTATATATATGAAATCCCAGGGATATTATTCAGTATATATATGAAATCCCAGGGATATTATTCAATATATATGAAATCCCAGGGATATTATTCAGTATATTATATGAAATCCCAGGGATATTATTCACTATATATATAAAATCACAGGGATATTATTCAGTATATATATGAAATCCCAGTGATATTATTCAGTATATATATAAATCACAGGGATGTGCAGTTTATATATTATCCCGGGAATATCATAATTATATAAGGTATTTGTGGTGTCAGGACACTTAAAGCTTAGCATAAATTGCTTCCTATGGGTGCACAAATTTTTCCGAGTAGGGTCTGAATTTTCAAGAGGTCATTGAGGTAATGTAATATGTACAATGATAAGATATTTATGAGAGAATAAAAATCCCTCACTTTCTCCCACTGTCGGGGTATCTTGTACGTGCACAGCCAGTAGCACACGGGGCATCAGTAACTTGTTCCATCCGAACAACAAAAAGAGTTTTAGATGTCAGCCTTCTCAGCCTGTATCACTGTGCCCTGATGGAACTCAGATTAGTGAGCAACTGTCTAACCCAGCCAACACGGCTCCATTTAACGAACCAGGTAACAATATTGCAATCTGTACAAATCCCTTTGACGCGATATTTTATTGCCATAAATCTATTGGTCAATTACTCATTGTTTGACCATAAGATCAATTGGGTCAACGATTTGAAATTATGTGATAAAAAACAACGCCGAAATCACTTAGAAATAAGAAATTTATAAGAAATAGACAACATTTGATATAATATCACAACATTTCAACATAATAAAGAATAGATACATTTAAAACCCAATTGTAGACAAAGTAGCCGCCCGATCGGTATAAGAACAAAGGTCATGGATAGCTAAAATTATACTACATTTCAAATGACAATGAGAGAGTGGTCCCCTTTTTTATCCGGAGGGGCATGCACTCTTCCCACCTCCCCTACCCTTAAGAACCACCGCCTATACAAACAGTAAACACTACGGGTATCGCTAAAATCTCAAAATCCCCCTTATTGGACACTGCACCATCCGAAACGATGCTGAACAGGTAGATCGTTAAGCGTGACATTACTTAAACATATTGAGTTTAGAATCATGCAGTTAGATACTAAAATAAACCATGGTATAAAAACTATTTGCTTTAAGCCTTATTTAATGAAGTTAAAGCAGACATTAAATCAAGGAATTCAATACATGGTAATTCATTTCAAAGCTTAATTATGTGAAAATCGATGAAAACTTGAAAAAATCGCCTTAAGGGATATTTGTTAAACATATAGATCGAATTATAACATTTAATGTGTCATTCGTCATTCGGGATAGCCAATGTTTTAATTTTCACAATTCGTTGAAAATCAGGAAAGGTATTTTTGATAATCTAAAATAAGTTTTTCTAAACAGCCATGCATAGTTAGATATGTAGCCACCCCCCCCCCTCTTCTGCTTTCGTCTTAATATAAATATATGCGAACGTTAAAGGATTGTTAAGAGGTTTTCTAAACTGTCTACGTATCTTGGGGCTCATTTTGGCTTTTATATGCATCACTCTAATTTTCAGTCCGATTTCTCTAGTTCATGTTATCGTAAGAACGCTTAACCGTATATGAAGTCACGACCAAAAGACGATGCTAATAGTGGATTGTAAGAGCCACATACGTCAGACTCAAAAAGTTGGAATGATGCAAACAGATGCCTTCAGTGTCTCCAATACCCATACAACATTTACAAACGCCCTTTACAATAACTTTAATGTTTAAATTTTAAGGCTTTTCTGTAGAATACATGGTGATAAATTCGTCATAATTGATGCGATCTGTTCCCTTATTTTTACTGAAGTGAATCAAAAGCGGTGAAATCTTCTGTGCCTTCAATTCCAGTTCAGAATCGGCCTTGATAGCGTTAATTATCTCCTCTTTGGTTAAGTAACCGCTGTTATCCTTGTCTATCTTCCTGAAAACGTTTCTCATAACCAAGGCGGCTGCCTCTATTCCAAAGACGTGAAGAAACTCGTCAAAGTTGATCTTCTTGTCCTTATCTGAAATAAGCAAATGAATGGAGTTTTACGTCCTGCTCTTCTGCATCTTACCTTCCTTTAGCATGCGTCCGAAACTCGAAACTATTGCATCTCTTTACTATAGTTGGTAGTTTCAACGGGGATAAAATAATAAGTTGCTCTGGGCTTAGGCCATTTTGAGGGCCAAGAGCTGCTATGAGGGCCCCAATCCTAATAATTTGATCTTGAAAATATTATATACCATCTTCGACAAAAAAAAAATCGTTCTAGGAAATCCGCCTTCCGTTACATGTACCCAAATGACGTAGCACTTTTCTGCAAAGTTTTGTGAGTTTTCAAGATTTTAAGGGATTCTGACACCAGGTAAGTTCACTGATGAATATATACTCATATTGACCATTCCTGAGAGCTAAAATTGTATGTTCATGCTAAGACGAAGTATCTCCTTAAAGGAGAAGTGGAATAAAGACTCACCAGTAACTTGAAATATAAGAAGATCAGCTATTTTCTCGGGAGAAACATCTAAACCAGGTAGAGTCTTAGCAGCATCAATAATCTCACTTCTAGATAGAAATCCACTGTTATCACTATCCATCATTTTAAACGCTCGACGTAACGACATCTCTCTATACAAGATAGATACACGGTTAATAGATTGATAAATTACTCTTTTATTTTACAGGGGTCAGAATTAGGTCCAATGACTTAAAGATTTGACCTTTTGAGGACGAAATGACATAAAGATATAATATTTTGGATGAAATGACATAAAGATGCGACATATTGGGAAATGACATACAGAAATGACATATCCGGGCGAAATGACATACAAAAATGGCATATCCGGGCGAAATGACATACATAATGACATATCCGGACGACATGACCTACAGAAATGACATGTAAGAGCAAATTGGCATATAGAAAGGAAATATCCGGACTAAAAAACAACGATTTTTCGGAAAAAATGTCTGGACATGTCATACTTACTGCATCTCGAGTTTGGGTAGTTCTTTAACAGCAGCTTTAAATTCATCTTTAGAGATTTTCTGGTCTTGATTTGTATCAAGGTTCTTAAATATCAACTGCAATGACAAAAAACATAAAATCTACAAATTCTTTCTGTAGTCGTGGCAAAATTCATTGAACACGGCATGGCATTGCCAGTCTTCACAAGGTGCAGAGAATTAGGACGTAAAACTCCATTTCAGTTTAATCAATTTCTTGAAAATGTGAATATATAAACCTCGTATTTTTTTAGGGACTGACATAACGAATATTCATGAAGTCTCGGGATTTTCAAATGGGTTAATCATCTTGTCTTCTGATTATTTATGATCAAAACAAGTACGAAACTCGAGCATTTAAGGAATATTATTAAATTGTCATTATTAGTTCAATCAGTTAGTCTGTAGTCAAATAAGTTAGTCTGTTACTGTCTTCTATAGAGAAATAAGTTAGCCAGTTACTGTCCAATCAGTTAGACTTTTACAGTCCAATCAGTTAGTCTTCTGTAGTCAAATGAGTTAGCCTTTTACTGTCCAATCAGTTAGACTATCAAAGTCCAATCAGTTAGTCTTCTATAGTCAAATAAGTTAGCCTGTTACTGTCCAATCAGTTAGACTTTTATAGTCAAATCAATTAGTCTTGATATCATCAAATCAGTTCGTTTCGAAATTGTCTAATCAATTCGTTTCGATATCGTCAAATCAGTTCGTTTCGATATCGTCAAATCACTTCGTTTCGATATCGTCAAATCACTTCGTTTCGATATCGTCAAATCAGTCGTTTTTTTACAGCCCAATCATTTGGTCTTTTATATTCCAATCAGTTAGTCTTATATAGTCTAATCAGACCAGTTGTTCTTTAAAAGTAACATCAGTTAATATATTTTAGTAAAATCATTTAGTCCTTTATGGTCAAATCAAATAACGACATTGCATTTTTAGATGTCCAAATTTGAAAATGTTCTAATCCTACCTGAGTTTCCATGGCCTCATGTTTCCTCGACGCGAAAAATAACTATGACTTGATGCATAGATTATGTGTCTAAGTGAAGTGAAGACTCTATTTTTTGTCAGAGAAAATGAAAAGGTCAGAAATCTAAATAAGTAACACAGGTATGCAATATTTATAGTTACTTTCAATGAAAACATCGATGCATTCTACAGTCAAGACTAAAACACCATGTTGCATCAGCTGTCCCAAAGAGGTTTGTTTCTCAAATCATTTACATGTATTCAGATCTAAAAGGCTTTAGTCTACAGTATTATGAACATTATGCAATGTAAATATACAATATACAATATACAATAGAAATATACAATACTGTCAATAACATAATACAAGGGGCACTCCAAAAGTTTTGCGATATTTTGTGTACTTTGTATTAGTACATCCTGATCTAACCCATGACTGACTTCTAAAACATAAATTGATCCAGTGATGTGTTTCGTTATTAATCGAAGTATACCCCATATTTTCTTCTTGGACGTATTCCATTCCTGCGCTTCGAACTGTTCCGGTAATCCGTTTTGTATTCAAGTCTTAATTCTTAAGCGACTTAGGGAATAAGTGGACACAAATTTATGGTATACATGTACTTCTTAGTAGTGTTGCACATAACGTTTCAACAATTTAAATTGTAACTAAAGGTAAATTGCCGAAACGTTATATACCTTTAAAACTTCCATCCTGGTTACCTTATATACCATAAAATTTTGTTCCGTTATTTAAAGTGACTGGATAATAAAACTAAATTTAAATTCGATAATGGTAATTGACCAATTAGATGACTAAATCCTATATTTCGTAAGTCTTACTATTCGAGAAAGAAAACCATCTGGAAATTATTGTCCCAACTCAATGATTCACTATGATCAACAGCTTTACGATAATCGAGTCCGTCTGTCTGATTAAGGACTACGTCTGGGATCAGCATGGACAAACTGTGATCATAAAGAAAACGATCGACTGAATTGTCACAGTTTATGATTGCTAAAAGATCAATGGCAACGCCCGAAAAAAATCATCAGCAAAACGTTTCACCAAACTTTGATTTTTTAGTTGTCGGTGTACGCCAAAATCTAGGATTGGTTTGATACCCAATGATGCCTGACAAAATTGATCAGTATCAGTCCCGTGCACCCCTCCCCCCCCCCCCCAAACACACCCTTTTTTCTAGACGATGATAGAAGAAAGCAACGTAGATCAAAAAAGCAAAGGGTAAGAACGATGAAAAGGCCATGTATAGAACAAAATAAGATACAGCGAGGATAAATAACAAAATATACACACATTGTACAGATTATTAGTTAACACGGCGGGAAGATACTTGTAACTATGGCAACCTTGCATGCTAACATTTCGAGAGTTATTCCGTTAGGCGTGAATGATGAAGGCCATAAACTCTTAATGATGCAGAACTCTAGTTAGTCTACAACAATTCAGAAACCTATTCTAAAGTATGTCCAAAATAATTTTGAAAATATGAATAATGGAAATCCCTTTTACGACGCTATGCGGATAAAATGCCTACGGTACCGCGGTCAAGTACATTGAGCAGTGGCGTTTCGAAAAACTAAAAGGGCGAATATATTGTGTATAGGGTTAACGAGTAGGGCCAATAGCCCCAGGTATTTAAGAATTCAATTGTTTGAAATTTCAAAATGGGGGAGGGAGGGGGGTTGTTTGTAGGGATATCTTCGCGACACGCCACCTACACCTGAAAACCGGCGACAGGAATAACATTAAATGGAATATAATTGTGAGTCTCTCCCATGGTTGAGCAAGCGCCAGTTTGTTTTCCCATCCGAACAACTGGGCACCTTCTGAGACAGATCTTCTGACTTCCGACTCGAATCACTGACAGGTGGAATCTGGGTTGAAAACTTAGAAAACAGAGAAGCCGCATGCAAATTCATATATATACGCACCTTTACTGTTTCTGTATCGCCTTTAAAACCAGATTTCTGTAACACAGTTTCTACTTCTGCTAAACTTAAGCTTCCATTTTTATCCTTATCAATCTCATCAAAATCTAAACCAAACTTTTCCCATTGTAACTGTGCCCATTCCGCTGCCATCTTGCTGGTTCGACTTGTTCACAAAATAAGTAATGGCGGATAATGATTGTTGTAGCAGAAGTGAAAGGTGAAGTCAGTCTAAAACTGCTATAGTCAAGGCCAATGAGGTATATTTTGGTGAAATTTGATTTATTTTTAGAATAATTTAGTAAAGGATGGACGAGCTGATATATCGTAGGCTACAGAATACGGTTACCTAGGTGATTCATTAGTCATATTTTAATGAGCAATAGATATAAAAGAGCTTTAAATTTAAAGGGATACTGTGTCTTGGCATGAACATACCATTTTAGTTCTCTAGAATGGTCAAAATGAGTATATATATATCAGTGTACTTACCTGGTGTCATAAAGAAACAAAATTCCTTAAAATCTGGAAAAATCACAAAACTCATTTTTGAAAAACGCTTAATCAAATTATTCAGCGTCTTTCATAAATCAAATATATCTTTATGGATAATTACATTATTTTTTGCATATACATGTATATTTATTTGTTTTGTTATTTATGGCATTTCCATATTATTCTAAGTCATTTTTGAAAAACGCTTAGGCCTAATCAATTACAGAATACGGTTACCTAGGTGATTCATTAGTCATATTTTAATGAGCAATAGATATAAAAGAGCTTTAAATTTAAAGGGATACTGTGTCTTGGCATGAACATACCATTTTAGTTCTCTAGAATGGTCAAAATGAGTATATATATATCAGTGTACTTACCTGGTGTCATAAAGAAACAAAATTCCTTAAAATCTGGAAAAATCACAAAACTCATTTTTGAAAAACGCTTAATCAAATTATTCAGCGTCTTTCATAAATCAAATATATCTTTATGGATAATTACATTATTTTTTGCATATATATTTATTTGTTTTGTTATTTAGGGCATTTCCATATTATTCTTGGAATTCAACTTAAAATAAGCGTTTTATGGCACAGATTTCGGGAAAAAACCTTCAATAATATTGTAAAGGTGAAGTCATATACAAGCTCGGTGTCATAACGCATACCAGTAAGTATTGTATCCCGGATACAATTTTTGAACACTAGTAACATTGACATTGCTGGTTTGCTGTAACTTTGGAAAGTAAACGACCCAGGGCTGTAGATAGTCAGGTGTGATTTGGATAACTAATTTATATATAATCATAGATTTATTTCATGTTTTAATAAGTATAATGAGATAATCGTATCTAATAGTCTTGATACATAATAAGTTTATCACTGATTATAATCATCCAGAAAATCACCATTGGCTAATAATGCTATTCCAAGCAAATTATAGTGAAACGCTATCGTTCTGCTGCTTTAAGGAAACAGCCCAGAATCGCAAAATGGTGCCATGTATTTTCTGGCGAATTTATATCTGTGCATCAAGATCCGGATGAACAGAAATACCTTTTTTATTAATTAGGTATACTTATGTTTAAAGAATATGTTTTAAGTGGTCACCGTGATCGTGCAGAAGTTTATCCATCTTATACATTGACCATCCTGACCTTCATACATCACGTACGAATGTAAGAGGCGAGTAGAATGGAAATAAATAAATATATAAAATTATAGAAAAAAAAAAATAAAAAAAAAATAAATAAATAAATAATATAAAAAAGTATAAAAGAAAAAAATGAAAATAAATGAAAATAAAAACGATTTAATTAATATCTTCAGGATAATGCTCCTCGGGTAAAGTTTGCGAAAAATAGCAGATAGAGGTGTGACAAACATCTGTGGGAATATGCGACGTCTAGTCGGCCCAGGTAACCAAACCAAGCAAACGGAATGGACAAAGTCTTAAGCAATTCAACCACCAACTGCTATAAAAATCATCTATTATGTTTCCGACAATTAGAGGCGAACGTTAACATGTCATCTATCAACAACTAGCTAGTTTGCAATTTCAGAATCCACAGGAAGCGAACGTTTGCTTTCAACCAAAAAACCAGACGACGTTACGAACCTTCACCATCCACCTGCTTCTAGTCTGTGAGCGGACGTCTATCGTTCTATCCAAGAAGGGTAATTTGTTGTATCGATAACGTAAAGAGGACATTTGGCCAAGACAATATTTATCGATGTCTAGTGAAGTACTTTGAAAGTGATAGGTCGGTCACTGCAGTTACTGCAAGAACAGAAGGAATAGAAGATTTCATCACAGGACATAAGAATCGACGAACCGCTTCCTCGGACTGTTTGGTAATGTTTGTGGTTAGCTGGACCATAAAGAACAGGTTTACCGTTATTCAAAGTGGATACGACTGATATAGACACATATAGTGATTTTTATATATATAAAACTTCTTTGCTTTGTTACAAAAGTCATTAATTATCTGTTTTGAAGTCGTCAGTCTGGACCTTTAGATGTTTATGAGAATTAGAGACAATAGCAGTGAAAGCTAATCAATGAAGACCTGCCCACAGAGTGTAATATCATTAAACAAGAATTTATTCAGAATTATCACTCCATCGTTATTCCTCTACATACAAGGTAAGATATAAGTGTTATAATAACGTTTTATTTCTATATTTGATATTTTTATCAGTTTAATTAAATTATAGCACATGATCCCTGAATATCTCCTTTAGAATATAATAATCAAATCAAATAAGGTTACAATTTCGTTTACATGTATTTTCATACTGATATTTTTGTCTCTATTGCAATCTAACAAGTTCCTTTCAGAATCGCGTTCAGATGAGGATACTATTAACTTTCCAATACGTGCAATATAATTCGCGTTTTTTGATAACGTGACTAATTTAGGAATTGCGAAACCCTAAGTAAGACAGAATGATAGGCTATTTGTGTTTCGCTATCCCCTACTTCATCCTTGAAAACATTAAAAGGGTACTTGCAAGAAGATGGCGCACGCTGATCGGTTAAAACAGTAGATGCGGTAAATATTCTGAAGAATAACATAAGGAGACGAAATATATTACAAAAATAAGGAACGCATTTGTAATTACATAAAATTTTACTTTGATAAGATCTTGAATTGTTTACTGTCGTCACTTCCGGCAGAAAGGTGCCTGCTTTTGTAATCGAACCGAAGATCGGAATCGTATTCATTAAATTAGGATTAACACATAAAGCTTGTGTGGTAGTTTATGTGTGGAATATCTCTGTCGATAGCGAATCGGTTTGTCATGTGTTAGACTATTAAGTACTACGGGCTCTAATCCTCTCGAGGGAGCCGCGGTGGCTCAGTGGGTTAGACGCTTGCTCGCTAACCTGAAGGTCCGGGGTTCAATCCCGGCAAAGGTCGAGATGAACTTTTGGATTTTTCAGTCCGGTTTCCCCTTGTCAGTGATGCAGGTCGGAGGGACTGACGTGGAAAAAGCGTCTAGCCGTTGGATGGGACAATAAACCGAGGCCCCGTGTGCTACAGGCTGTGCACGTAAAAGATCCCTCGACAGTTGGAAATCGCAAAAAGAGTAGGCTAATGCCGCTGTCCTGGCAAAATTTCCCTCATTGCACACTACATGGCGTTGCCCGTCTTCATTAGCCCATAAAGTGCAGAAGAGTAGGACGTAAAACTCCATTCATTTCATTTCATTTCTAATCCTCTCGAAAGGAGTTGCCGTTGTTTGGGAAATTTTCGAAATAGAGCAATAAATTAATTACATTAATTGATCTCCTGTTTGTATGTATTTACCTGGTCGGTAGCGATTGGAATAACACTGGCCTCCGGAATAATGAAAAGATTTCCGTGTCTTAATTCGATTTAAATTCCACTAAGGGATTGAGTTACATGCTATATTTTTTCGTGACATGTTTTAGTCCATATTAAAGGAACACATTCGCCATCTATTTGACCAATTATACCTCACTGCTTAGTTATGCTAATCAGTATGTACACAACTGACAGTGGACATTTGATCTTTCAAACCCACGTTTGATTGATAAAATGACGACTCGCCTTGTCTTGTTTCTCTAGCATTAATAGAAAAGCTAGGAAAGCGTACGTCAAGTCGATCAGAGAGATAATAAATAGTCCAATCGGGTTCTTGAAAAATATGACAAAAAACTCCATTTCATTTCAATTCATAAAGAAAGACGGAAGAACTCCATTTTATTTCATTCAGAAAAAGTGACTTAATATCATTTATAAAAGAAAAGTACATGTATAATGAAAAATCTATTTCATTTCACTCAAAAACGTAGGACTAAAAACTTATTCCATTTCATTTCATGACGAAAAGTAGGACGAAAAAATCTATTTCATTTCATTCAAAAACGTAAGACGAAAGCTTCATTTCATTTACTACAGAAAAGTAGGACGACAAAATCTATTTCATTTCATTCAAAAACATAGGACGAAAAGCTTTTTTTCCATTTCATTTTCCTAAAGAAAAGTAGGAAGAAAAAACTCTATTATATTTCATTTGAAAAGGAGGACAAAAATCTATTTCATTTCATTCGATAAAGAAGGGCGATATAATTGAGTTACTCAAAAAATAATAAATCTGAAAATTTATATTTATTCTTAATCAATACATAAAAAATCAGATTTCAATAAGATCTTAATCAAATCCTTCGATTCTTGGTGAAAATTGTATTGATTTATTTATTTCATAGCGAAATTGTCAAGTACTGCTAGTACATCACGCATTGGTGATATGATGTCTGTTAAAAGACATCGGACCGACTTGGGCGTGGTATCAGAATTTTCTTCTTACCTGTGGGAGAATTCGAACCAGCGCGACACGACGATGCAAATCTTCCCAGGTGGATTTATCATCTCATTAAAATGATTTTTCTCTTAACTTTTGCCTCTTAATCTTACAAGATTTCAACCGCATTTGCGTTCTTCTGTAATTATTTTATTTAACCAATTGAACCCATACCTTAATAACAATGGTGTGATTGGTGTATCATTCTACTATCTGTGCACTCAGACTGAATTCAAATAGTACCTTTCTCTTGGTCGTGAGTACACTGAAAAATATCGTAAATAAAGTGACACCTTATTTTCTTTTCAGATAGCTGCCAGCATAGGAATGGAAAAGGTACTGCTTACACTTTCTCTGATGGTTTTGGCACCAACGCTTACAGAGTCTGGATTCTACGTTCCAGATCTACCAACAAGACGCTACATTCGGGAAGGAGACATTAACTTGGGTGCTATTTTTCCCATAAGTAGTTACAGCACCACAAAGGCATGTGGTGATGGCTTGCGAGCGACATCAATTCTACAGTTTGTAGAAGCTTTGGTGTACGCAGTAGACGAAATCAACAATGATTCCAACTTACTGCCGAATATAACACTAGGGTTTGCAATTCTGGACGACTGTTTGAAAGAAATGACCACAATTGCCCAGTCACTGTCCTTCGTACCGGAACCACAGTACTGCCAGGAGACATGCGCAAATAACTCAAAGATGGCATCCACACCGCGATATGATGTAGTAGGAGTAATTGGATCGCTTAAAAGTACCAACAGCATAGCAGCAGCAAGTCTTCTGGGACCGATACAAATTCCACAGGTCAGCTACTCGTCCACAAGTGACGAACTCTCCAATAAAGAACTCTATCCATATTTTCTAAGGGTGGTGCCTCCGGATGAGTTCCAAGCGGAAGCTATTGTCGGTCTAATAGCTCAGTACGGCTGGTCGTACATCTCTATCGTTTACAATGAAGGTAGCTACGGCGAACTGGGGTACAAGAATATTAAGAGATTGAGTGATTCCAAGAACATCTGTATCGGATCTGCCAATATGGTCAGCGAGGGATCAGAAAGTAAAGACTACACTAAAATTGCTCAAGACCTTGTGGATAATCTGAACGCTAGAGTTGTTGTAGTATTCACGGGACCGACCCAAGCTAAGGGTCTCTTTACTGCTCTTAGGGAAATGGGATTGGAGAACTATTTCATATTTGTTGGAAGCGATGCCTGGGCGAAACGAATAGAGCTTCTGGGTGACGTATGGGATGTTGGATTGGGAGCGTTTACAGTAAGTTTTTATTCCCGAGAAGATCCTTCATTTACAGAATATTTCAAGGCAATCCGTCCAGAGGAAAATATAACTAATCCGTGGTTCAGGGAGTTTTGGGAAAAACATTTCAAGTGTTCCTTTGACGAATCTGTCGCCTCGCCTTGTAACATGGATGCTACTCTCTCTTATGAAAATGGGTTTAGAGCGATTTCAACAGTTACGCCCGTCATGGACGCGGTTTCAACGTTCGCCGAGGCCATAGGCAGTTTACTCCAAGACAACTGTCCGCTAGCGGATTCTACCTCGGCCAGAGATTGTATTTCTGGACCTCTTTTATTGGCATATTTAAAAAATACGACATTCAATGGACGTAATGGATTGATCAAATTTGACGCCAATGGGAATGAGTTAGGAAGCTACATCATTGAACAGCTCATCACAGGAAGTCCTTATACCCAAAGGAGAGTGGCAACGTATGATGCATTTACTAAAAAACTAACAATGGCTGGTGAAGTCACTTTTGAATATGTTACTAATTTTGGAACCCAACGTCCGGAATCTTTTTGCAGCAGACCGTGCGGTATAGGAGAGTTCCTGATCCAACAAGAATTGACATGCTGCTGGCTTTGCAAATCTTGCAGGTCCAACGAGAAAGTGACCGATAACGGAACAAGTTGTGAATCTTGTCCAATGTTTGAATGGCCAGAAGAGGAGACTGATTTGAAAACTTGTTCGCCAATTCCTCCAGTTAGCATTAATTGGTCGGAACCTTTGGCAATCATGCTGGTAGCGTTTTCTTTCATTGGAATCGTATTAGCTATCAGTATACTGGTGTTCTACATCAAGCATAACGAAGCAAGTTGTATTAAAGCTTCGAGCCGAGATATGAGTTATTTCATGCTCACGGGTGTTATTATAGGCTATCTGACCGTGTTTGGAATGGTTACCAAGCCAGAGACGTGGAGTTGCAGGATGGTGTTCTTCTGCTTCTGCATCAGCTTTACGTGTATCTATGGACCTCTGCTCACGAGGACCATTAGAATATATAGGATTTTTGAATCCGGGAAGAAATCGAACAAGCGACCGCGGTTTATTGGATCCAAGTCGCAAATGGTCATTGCTATTTTGCTCGCATTTGGGCAGGTAAGCATTTCCTTCTTAATTTATTACTCCAGCTAAGAGGTATTTTGAGCCTTGAAGTCCATACGCATCCAGAATTAACTGCGTTTAAAAGTGATTTCTGGATAGTCGAAATTTCCAGATTGAGGACTATTTTCATAATTATATTCAAGACAAAAACAATGTCCTTTATAAACAATGGTATTCATTGATGGTAATTCTTGACTCTTTGTTTATTTTACAGGTTACTATATCAACTGTGTTTTTGTTACTGGACAGTCCAGAAGCAACCCTCACGATGCAAGTTCCGACCCAGAAATACGTAGAACTAAGCTGTAATATTCCTCTTGCGGGATTGGTATCCTTCCTGTCGTATAACCTTCTCCTAGTAGTGACCTGCACATATTTCGCCTTCAGAACCCGTAAATTACCAGACAACTTCAACGAATCCCGTTTCATTTCCATGTGCGTTTACACAACGTTAGTGATCTGGCTTGCGTTCATTCCGACCTATTTTACCGCCGGTAGAGAATATTTGAAAACGGTATCTTTGGCTATAGCTCTCATCTTGAACAGTACGGTAGTGCTACTGTTCCTATACATGCCCAAGATTTATGCTACCATCTACTTGGTTGATGACCGCAATAGAATATTCAGTAAAGTCACCAAGACATTTAATATGACGACGCAATCTGTAACAGTGAACGGTCCGAGTGTGAACAAAATTGAACCAGTGTCTGTGGCTTGAAGCATGAAGAATGTTGATGATTGAATGCGAGATTGTTGATGCCTGGCGATGCAATACACCAAAGATATATAAACACATATATAAAGGATCCCGAATTTCTCAGTGGCAATCAGACGGGCTAACAGTTTAACAAGACCGCTACCAAATATTTCTGTTTTGTATTTTCCTCGCACCAGGGCATCTTTTGGAAGCGAAATTTCCTAGCATGTCTGTATTGTATAATATGTTTATCGCACGTATCCTACGTTCTGTGTAAACTGTTATTTTATTGTCGCGTCTGTACGCCTGTTTGGGTTATGTAAAGTTATCATATAAATTGCAATAATATGTAATAGGAGTCTTTATCGATCACTGAATTCAGAATGATTTCATTGGATTGTACGCTAGAAAATACAGCGAATCAGATCCATTCCTAAACCGTTAGTTCGAATCTAGCTGACTCTATTCCCAGCCTATCCCTAGTCGATATTTTTGGATGCATACGCAACTTTAGATGGCAACTTTGACGTATCCAAAATTATCGACTTTAAAGGGTCACGTGATACACGAAAAATGAAACCACAGGCGTGACATGAGTGGTGTAGGGGGATAATGATGGTATGACTGAACTACAAAATCATCCATCTTTGGATCTTGGATTGGAGGTATGTAAATACATTTAAAACCGCCGAATCCCAAGTTTTTGGTGCCTAGTTTTTCTGACTCTCCCCCAGCCTAATCTGTCGAAATAGCTATCAGAGGCTGGGAATAAAGTCAGCAAGTTTCTGACTAAATAGGGTGGTACTTCTATCAGGTCTACATCATAATAGGATGCTACTGCTATCAGGTCTACATTATAAAAGGATGCTACTTCAATCTAGTCTACATCATAATAGGATGCTACTTATATATACTCTACATCATAATATGATGCTACTTCAATCTATTCTACATCATAATAGGATGCTACTTCTATCTAGTCTACATCATAATAGGATGCTACTTCGATCTAGTCTATATCAAAATAGGATGCTACTTCTATCTAGTCTACATCATAATAGGATGCTACTTCTATCTAGTCTACATCATAATAGGATGCTACTTCTATCTAGTCTACATCATAATAGGATGCTACTTCTATCTAGTCTACATCACAATAGGATGCTACTTCTATCTAGTCTACATCGTAATAGGATGCTACTTCAATCTAGTCTACATCATAATAGTATGTTACTTCTATCTAGTCTACGTCATAATATGATGCTACTTCTATCTAGCCTACATCATAATAGGATGTTACTTCTATCTGGTCTACATCATATTATGATGCTACTTCTATCTAGTCTACATCATAATAGGATGCTACTTCTATCTAGCCTACATCATAATAGGATGTTACTTCTATCTGGTCTACATCATATTATGATGCTACTTCTATCTAGTCTACATCATAATAGGATGCTACTTCTATCTAGTCTACATCATAATAGGATGCTACTTCTATCTAGTCTACATCATAATATGATGCTACTTCTATCTAGTCTACATCATAATAGGATGCTACTTCAATCTAGTCTACATCATAATAGGATGCTACTTCTATCTAGTCTACATCATAATAGGGTGCTACTTCTATCTAGTCTACATCATAATAGGATGCTACTTCTATCTAGTCTACATCATAATAGGGTGCTACTTCTATCTAGTCTACATCATAATAGGGTGCTACTTCTATCTAGTCTACATCATAATAGGATGCTACTTCTATCTAGTCTACATCATAATAGGATGCTACTTCTATCTGGTCTACATCATAATAGGATGCTACTTCTATCTAGTCTACATCATAATAGGATGCTACTTCAATCTAGTCTACATCATAATAGGATGTTACTTCTATCTGGTCTACATCATAAAAGGATGCTACTTCGATCCTCGTCTGCGCCATGATGAGATGTAACTCCTATGAAATTTTAAATAGATCTCTTCGTGGACAGTTGTCATGAAGAAGCTCTCAAAAATCAAATGCCGTCAGGACCATCATATGCAGCCGAAATACCGGGAACCAGTAGGCTAAAGTAACCCCTCTTCTCACGATTACGGGAACGCCCAGTCGTTGGGTGGTTTTGGATCCCAGACAAATGAGTTTCACTATGTCAAGCCATTACAACGGCTTCTAGTAATACAATATAAATCAATGGAGTTTTAAGTTCCCTCTTCTGCACCTTTGACTAATGGAGACTCGCAATGAGAAAAATTTTGCCAGAACAGCGGCATTGGCTTACTGTTTTCGCGATTTCCAAATGTTAAGGGATTTTGCGCTGCCTGTGGCACACAGAGGCTCGGTCTATTGTTCCATGCGAACAACCCTGCTTAGACTCAATTCGTACAAAATTTACATTGTGAAGGTTGAACAATAAAATGGATAACTTGGCTGAGATGAATATATATATATTTTTACATCATCACAACATATCACAGGTATATACGTTGTCATACAAAATAATATCAATCTCTCATACCTTCATTCTTACTTATCATATAATCATACAGTCACAATATATATAGAGCTTTTAAAAAAAGATATTATACAGTTGCTTACTCTCCGTTCTAACTGAATTCACGAAACCATTCTGATTCCTCTTTCATATATTTTTGGTTGTAATCGGACACGTTTTCTACTATAGTCTCGTTCTTTTGACGTAATTTTCAACCAATCAAACTGTATCCAAAGATAACGAATTGTGGGTATTGCGCTACTTTAATCTCTTATTTCGTTCAAATTAAATTTTCAACTCGTCTGACATTTTACATAATGAAGGTTTAGTTTTTTACAGAAAGCTGAAATTAAGCTCGATCAACTCATTAAGCTTATAGTGTAAAAGTAGAAAGTAATCCCTGAATAAAATCGCGGGCATTACAAAAAAAAGAAAAACCATTATGTTTCAACTAGTTGATATTTGGCTAAATCTCTTATCATTGATTTATCCGTACCCATATACAGCTGGGTCAACTGAATTAATTAATAAAGAAAGATGCCATAATCTAACCGAAATTAGAACCCACGATGACGTAACAAAGCTTATGACACCAAGTAAAGATCTCAAGACTCTAACCAATTGTGATACAGAATCTACCTTGAATTATGAATTGTATAGCTAAAACCCTCGTTTGTAAATTTAATTTTGTAAATAGTCTTTCCCAGACTAGCTATTTCTTAGGTAGTTTGAACATTTGGCTGTTGATATTGTAAATGACACATGTACAAAAATTTACAATATTTACAAATGATTGATCAGGATGTCTTCAGTATATTCTTCTCAAGTTCGACTTTAAAATTCTTTAAAAAGTTAATACCTAATAAAATATGTGGAAAAGACTATAAAATGAATACTATAGAGAAAGATTGGGTGGTATAATGAATGTTTATAGTGATACTGTCTCTTAGAACAAACATAAAATCTAAGTTCTCAAGAATGGTCAATATGAGTATATATTCATCAGTGAACTTACCTGGTGTCATATAAAATGACAGAATCCCTTACAATCCGGAAATCTAAAAAAACTAAGTAATTATTGAAAAAACGCTTTATTAATTCATTCAGTGTTTCTCAATAATCAATTGCATTTTTATGAATAACTTTTTTTGAATTATCCGATTATATAAGCATTCTGTTATGTTATTCATGACCGCAGGTATATTTACTGATGAATAGAGCTCTTATTGCCCAGGTGTAAAGATTTTGATTTTATGTTTGTTTTAAGACCTAGTATTCCTTTCAACAATCAATAAAACTCTGTTAAAAAAGCTAAAGGGTTGGTTCGGGGAGGGGTGATTTAAAGACTGAATTTATCAAAATGTTCATAAAATATAGTAAAAAAAGGTAGATGGATAGCAAATTCTCTTAAATGTTTTCAAAAAAGAAGATCAAATCTTTCAAAGCATCTACAAGAAACTGTTGAAATCACAAGTTAATGTTAAGGAATAGCTAGATAATGAGTTTTAAGTTATAGCCATTTTAAAAATTTGACATTCCAAGTCGAGGTAGTGATTCAAAATGAATGTGGACTACGTTTGTGGGTGTTATTTCAACGTAAGAACCATACAGTTTCTATGTTAAGACAGTGCTGATAATTAAAACATACTATTATAAAAAACATGAGCCAAATAGAAGTGGCTTTTTATATACAGAGGATTCTTTCCTTTTCCTGTACATTGAGGACATAGACATGCTCCTGATACACATCAAAAGCCTAAAATATCTCTAACTATCCCTCTAAGTGCATTTTAAAAATACCAGAGAATTATAATATGACACACGTATATGAGTCTCAAGAGGTAGTCTAAAAGGACTGGATTCCTTTGCCAATGGCAGGCATTTTGGTTTTTCGTGCATCAGATTTTCGTGAGTTCTTGATCATGGCACCTTCCATGAGCACTTGATGATGAATGAGTTCCTCCTGCAAGCCTTCTCTCAGACTTTAAGTTTTATACACCGGTTTTGTCTGACATGGTGATTTTGGTGACACAAATATTTTTGAAACAAAAAGCTAGATTTGATCAAGCAATTTACAAGCAACAAAATGTTTACTCTGTTGAAACGTTTTTGATATTTCAACTCTACAAGATGTCTGCCAATATTGTACACACTTTGGATTATCTCAAAATTATACTCCATTGTACAATACCATAATTGTACACACTTTGTATAATACCAAAATTGTACACTTTGTTTTATACCGAAATCGTACACACTTTGTATTATTCCAATATTGTACACACATTGTATCATACTAAAATTGTACACACTTTGTATACTACCAAAATTGTACATACTTTGTATCGTTTCGAATAATGTATGCAACTTGTATAATTCCAAAATTGTACATAATTTATATAATCCCAATTTGTACACACATTGTATCATCAAAAATTGTACACAATTTGTATAATGAATGGGTTAGTAAGCTAGCTGGTATTAATTGTCACCTCCTGAGTGATTGATACTGAGAGATCCTCAGATTCTCAGATATGATGTTGTACACGTAATATATGTGTTGAGGTATCCATCTCATATTTTTGTATCCTCTGATGAATACAAGTTAGCTAATGTCTTTCTGATTCGTAATGCTGTAAGTCTGGCTGCAGCATTTTGATACCAGCATTCTTTCATCAATCTGGCCATCACACGCAATGGCTGAAAATATATAATTCATAAGAAATATTCACCCCAATATAAGAAGTCTGATTTGATTGATTTCCAGAACTTGACAAAATATTCCAAGGCACCCGGACAGCATCGTTTGCCTTTTGTTTTTTTATTCCCAACTGTTGAGCAAGGGATGTTTTAAAAGTTCAACCTAACCTGCATCACTGAAAGGAAGCTGGGTCGATAAATCCTGTGCTATGAACACAAACTATGCAAGGATGGACTTTCAGGGTAGCAGGGTATCTTTTCACTGACTGATCCACACAGGCTTCAATAGACAATAAGCCACCTTTTTTCCCCCAAAATTAAAGATGGCTAACACCAGTCAAGAAGAAAGCAAGTCATATACTAAGCCTTGTGAAAAGTGTTGAGAAAGAACTAACCTCTGACTGCCATCTGTTGGGTATAGCTGGCCTATGTCTGTCTATACATACTATTTTACGCATATCATCTAATGAAGGGTCTGAAGGTACCATGTCATAATATGGTAACTGATATTCTTCAGCTATACCTGAAACATATATAATATCACTGATGATTAATGATCTAATAAGGACAGGCTGTAGAACAGTTGGACAAGGGTGTTGAAATCTTATCATTACATCATTTGCTTGGTTACATCAAAATGCATGGCGTTGTTGGTTTTATCTTGGCCGCATTTAAAATTTTGATGACTTTGAAGCAAGCTGTAAATGGTGATTGATATATGCATATAGGTTTGACTAAGGACCAGCTGGTAGACAGGAATTCACATTCCCATAATCATCATTCGTATCAAGAGATTGGTTCTTTATAACATGCTTTCAATGTTCACAAAAATTTCATTAGAAAATTTGTTAGATCACAATGGAGATAAAAAATAGTAACTGACCCCCAACATTACATCTTCTGGCAATTTCCCATAAAACTAAACCAAATGCATAGACATCAGCTCTTTTAAAGGATTCAAAATGATTCATGTTAATAGTTTCATCTAAGACTTCCGGCGCCATATAGCGTTTAGTACCAACTCTATTATTCGGTGGGTTATCTACAGAATCTGTCTTGGAATCATGTCGTACAGCCAATCCTGCAATGAGAAACTTTTGTTTAAATGGTGCAAGATGACCAATTAACTGTCATATTGTGGTCTAAATTTGTCTGGTCATGCAAAGAGTTGCTTCCCTTATAATAAAGAGGAGTTGCTGCCCTTGCTATAGTTTTATAGAAAGAATCATTGATGTCAAGGCTGAAATTTTGATTATTCATCATACTGAGTTCTTTGGGTTCTACTTGTGGTCTGCATGTGAAAGATCAGCAACTTCATTAATCCAGTGAACCCAGGTGAAGAAATAAACTCAGAAAGATTAATGCCGGGATATATCTCCAGGCCTAGGTGGTAGAGATGACCCTCCAGAGTCTAAGATGTTTCTAGCTTACCTAGATCTGCTATACAACATGTACCATTTGCAGTTACTAGTATATTCTTACTCTTCAAATCTCGGTGAGCTATAGCTGGTTTACCTACAGAACAAAAATACTTTGTCATATTAGACAAGGCAAAATCTATTACAGTTTAGCTTTTACTCAAATTCATAATACACCTTGAATTAAAACAGGGCCAATTTTAAAGACTAAGGTGATCATCCATAAAACAAAACAAAATGAAATGAATGTAGTTTTACGTCCTACTCTGTTGCACCTTGAGGGCTACTGAACACAGGCAAAGCCATGCAGTGTTCAATGAGGGAAGCGTTGCTAGGACAGTGGCAGTAGTCTAGTCTTTTTGTTACTTTCAACTGTCCTCGATCTTTAACGTGGTAAGCCTGTAGCACACAGGGCCTTGGTTTATTATCCTATCCAAATGACCAGATGCTTTTTCCATATCAGTCCCTCAGACCTTGCTATTGACAGAGAAAAGATCATCTTGACCATTGCCGGTATTGAACCCTGGAATTTTAGGTTAGTCAGCAAGCATCTAACTCACTGAGCCACCACAGCTCCTGCCCTAAATTACATCAACTGATCAGTTATGCCCCTTTAATAGCTGTTTCAAATTTGAGAAGTAGAGAAAAAAGTTTGCGATCCTGGGGCAAGGTCTCATAATTTTACACTATTACAGAAACAAACAATCTCTTTCGAAGAACTATTTATATGGATAAAGCAGACCAATGTAGCATCTTTTTTTTTATAATGGGGAGTGGTTTAAATGAAAAAAAAAATAAAACAAAACTATCTTGTATGAAAAAGGGTAGTTTTCATTGGTCAAAATTCACTGCCCAATGAAGCTATTGTTCAACAACAGTATCATGTATATGTCATATATTCACATTGATTAACCAAAATGGAAACAATATCTCACCTCTATTTCCTCCAATAATTTCCATATGCAAATGAGCTAGACCACTAGCAGCTGATAAAGCCATTTTTAACATGCTAGTTGTAGTTACTGACTGTCGATTAAGGAAATCAAACAAGGAACCATTCTCCAGATAATCTGTTACCAGCCACAGTTGAGTCCAGGTTCCATTATCTGTTATAAGAAACCAAATAGAGTGGTACATCATACTATTGGGCTGAGAAAGACAATGCCATAATGTGTGCAATGAGGTTATTTTATCAGAAGAATATTTATAATGAACTAGATGAACAGTTAATGACTCCATGTCCAAAACCTGTCTTCTAGCACATCAAAATCATGAAGTGTGCCATATGGGCAAATGAAGATGGGCAATGCCATGCAGAGTCCAATAAAAGAAATTTTGCCAGGACAGCGACATTAGCCTACTCTTTTAGCAATTTTCAACTGTCGAGTTATCTATTACGTGCACAGTCTGTAGCACCTCGGGCCTCGGTTTATTGTCCCATTCAAACAACTGGACACTTTTTCCATGTCAATCCCTCGCACCTGCATCACTGACAAGGGGAAACGAGTTTGAAAAATCCAAAAGTTCTTCTCAACCTTTGCTGGGATTGAACCCTGGACCTTTAGGTAATTGAGCAACTCACTGAACCATCGCAGTTTCCTGTGTACCAGGGGGGCTGTTTTCCACTTGCACGCTATATTCGCAATTATACAGTATATGTAATCATACCTTTATTATCAGCAGCAATAAATCCTAGAATATTCTCATGTCTTAACATAACAGTCTGATAAATCTCAGCCTCTCTGTACCAAGATCTCTCTTCTCTGGTTGAAATAATCTTTACGGCCACATTCTCTCCTCTCCAATGCCCTCTCCAGACTTCCCCGTACCGCCCTTTACCAATTATCTCACAAAGTCTTATTTGTCTAGCAATAGTTCTTTGCACTAAAATAGGCAAACCTGGAAGTATATCATAAATTTTGAGTACTACATTCCTGGCAGCTCTGACTATTTTATAGTCACAGTCAATGACTGTTATAGTACTGGTTTGCTATTCAAGGTAGGTAAAAATACCGCTGATACTGCAGAATTACTCAAAATAAGTAAAGCGATGTTTTGCTTTACAAGACATTTCTTGGTTGACTATTTCAATTACTTAGAGATGAGGGTGGATGAATAGAACCAGTTACTATTTGTAACTAATTACTATTTGAACAGAAGGCACTGGCACAGGTTTAATGTTATGTCTAAAAATTATTTTCAAATATCAAATGAATTAAAATTAAAGAAGAAAGTAATATTTAGTTTCAATTAAATTTGGTCTTAAAATGACTTAAAATATAACATGTAGCATAACTCTTTTGTTACACTTTTTAAACATTATAATCTTTGGATGACATTTAGAAGTAGGTGGAACATTAGATAAATAAGAACTTAATTATTATTGATATACTACTCCTTCCTTTAATTTAAGCAGCGTTTGAATTTACATACAGGAATCTTCATCATGCATATGGCTTGATAAAGATTACTGAATGTGAATTGGGCCCAGGCTGGATTTTTAGGGGTCGTTTTGGGCCTTTGTTACATTTAAACAGTCCTCAGAAATATTCAAGCTCTGAGAAAATCGCAAAATACCTTGAAATATGCCTCAAACAAAAAATTTCACTTTTCATTTTTTTTCCGTGCTGTACGCGGCTGGTCTCCAGTCAGTCTGACAATTGTGTGTCCTGTTGACAAAGTCTACAATTGAAAAATGCGTTGTAGTCTGTTTATATAGATGACCGCTATTGCACGACGGGAAGGATAACTCTTTGATTATCAAGACGAACCGTTTTCCAATATGGCGGGACGTTCGTAATTTCTTAAGTCATTATGATTTTTCAAACACGGATAATTATGGATACACATGGATTTGAAGGCTCATATTTCAAAGGTAAGCTCTGTAGACTATTTCTGATTAGCTAACCAAAAGATTTCATGTGTTTGAGGTTGTCGGATGATTGTCCGAAACAAATAAAGCCTGGTCCACTTTAAGCAAACATATATGCTGATAAGATCCTATGTTTAAAGCAATGTTGCTTATAAAGATTCCTGTATGTGAATTGGTTATTAAGCAAACATGTATGCTTGATAAAGATTCCTGTATGTGCCTTGGTTATTAAGCAAACATATCTGCTTGATAAAGATTCCTGAATGTGAATTGGTTATTAAGCAAACATGTATGCTTGATAAAGATTCCTGAATGTGAATTGGTTATTAAGCAAACATGTATGCTTGATAAAGATTCCTGAATGTGAATTGGTTATTTAGCAAACATGTATGCTATAGCAAACATGTATGCTTGATAAAGATTCCCGAATGTGAATTGGTTATTAAGCAAACATGTATGCTTGATAAAGATTCCTGTATGTGAATTGGTTATTAAGCAAACGTGTATGCTTGATAAAAATTCCTGTATGTGAATTGGTTATTAAGCAAACATGTATGCTTGATAAAGATTCCTGTATGTGAATTGGTTATTAAGCAAACATGTATGCTTGATAAAGATTCCTGTATGTGCATTGAAACGCTGCTTATATCCAAGGAAGGAGTATATCCATAATTGTGTTCGTATTTATTTTCAAACACTATTTATGTGCATTGCCAAGTACAGAGTAAAGGCTGTACTCGCAAATATACA
Organism: Nipponacmea schrenckii; assembly: GCA_030562195.1. Lineage (NCBI taxonomy): Eukaryota > Metazoa > Mollusca > Gastropoda > Lottiidae > Nipponacmea > Nipponacmea schrenckii. The sequence goes on from CM060203.1 coordinate 15,560,987, forward strand.
GTATGTAATCTTCTAATCGAATATAATTTACAAAATCAAGACTTTCCTACCTGAACCACTACCCGAATGAGACATGGTCTCATAAAGTTCTTTCAACGAGGCTGGTTCACCCGGCACCAAGGGGTTGGTTTCGATGCTGTGTTCATCATTACGATGGAACGCTCTCTGACTCTTACGATGGTGATGGAACATAAAGAACGCTACCAATATCAGGATACACACTAGAACAATAGGTACCGCTATAAATGCCATTAATTCCAGGGAGCCGATACCTTCTGCTTCCTTTCTTTCTCCTGACAATAGAAATATTGATGCCATGTGTTTGGTTACATCAATGGAATGGTTATTATTGGTCCAATGAACCTAAATAAGTTCTGTATCCATACCAGGACAGCAGTATAAGCCTATTCTTTCTTATTGTCGAGGGATTTTTAATATGCACAGCCTGTAGCACATAGGGCCTTGGTTTATTGCCCCATCCGAACAACTAAAAGTATTTTCCATGTCAGTCCCCCTGACCTGAATCACTGACAAGGAGAAACCGGGCTAAAAATCTAAAAGTTCTTCTCAACCTTTGCCAGAATTGAACCCTTTACTCTCAGGTTAGCGAGCAAGCGTCTAACTCACTGACCCAACGAAGCCTCCTGAGCAATTTCAGGAAACAACAATGCCATGAGGCTTATCTTAGTGCTTTCTGATGTCAATTGTCAAGAATTCTTGCTTACTTGCGATTTCTTCGGGTGTTTTCTTGGGTGGTTCTAACTCGGGTGTAACATCAGCATTACACATATCTCTATCATTACAGCAATAGACATTAAAATTACTCTTCTGTTTCTCTATCACTTCACAAAACATTGGTCGGTTGTCAGGAAATAGCTCTTCTTTGTCTTTACATCTTAAAATATAATAATGACAGTAACCATTAATATAAACCATTACCTCATCAACCATTATATATTTCTACCATGTTTCACTTTAGCAGATGAATCTCATATTAAGAACCAAAGAGATGCAATGATTATCGAAAAATCCTTAATAAATTGATTACTGAAAAGCGTTTTTCAAAAATGACTAAGTTTTGTGTGTTTTTCAGATTTTAAGAGATTCTGTTACTTTATGACATCAGGTAAGTTCACTGATGAATATATACTCATATTGACCATTCTTGAGAACTAAAATTTTATGTTCATACTAAGATCTATTTTAAGATACTTACAATCGCCTAACCCGTACTTCCCCTGTTTTTTTACTGCGGATAGAAGACACTAGACATATACCATCTGTTGTACAGGTACTATTACGGTTGGGATACCGAGGTTGACTACATTCTGTACACTTACACTTCAATCCTGATACCACTACAATTAAATCAGTTTGAAAAAAAAATTAACTCTCCATTTAATAACTCAATTACTCATAGTACTATAACAAGGAATATAAGGGAATACATTATGGTATAACACACTTCTTTAATAACAAGGTACCGTACATAACGTTTCAATACAATTTATACATCGTCATCAGATGAAATAAAGAAGGGATTGAAAACATGCGAATGTGAATACCAGTTAAAACGGTAACATGTCAAACCGGTAACAAATTTTATTAGTCAAAACGGTAACAAGTCAACCAAAACAGTAACAGAAATTTTCGGTTAAAACGGTAACAACTCCGCTAAAACGGTAACAAATATTTTAGTAAATAATAAGATCAATTATTTTGTATAATTCTTTAATATTTAATAGAACAATTTTGTAAAAATAGCATATCAATAATTATGTATACAAAAGGCCACCACCCGCCGGTAATTGAGTTGTTAAACTGAGTTGTTAAAACTGTCGATTGGTCCTGTCGCCGGCTTCATATTCAGCCCATATTCTAAAAATTTCAGATTGAACAGTCCTTGTGCCCTTCCTTCAATAATTAATATATTTGGATCATTATATATACCTAGCTGGAAAGAAGCCGTTAGCTTGGTATGTCGGTAGAATACTTCTAATCAACGATTGTGATTACCAATTATGATAATTGACAGGAAATCTGTTAGCTTACTATGTCGGTATATGACTTTTATCAATAGGCCAAAATTGTTTGAATTAACAATAACGATAACATTAGATTACATTTATCAGGTGTTTTTTTTTTGTTACCGTTTTAACCAAATTTCTGTTACCGTTTTGACTAATAAAATTTTTTACCGTTTTGACATGTGACCGTTTTAACTGGATACTGCGAATATATAGCACAATAAGGGGAAGCCATAAAGTAGTAAACATAACAATGACATATAAAGAAGCTAAACCAATCATTATTCATATTAGGGTAGAGTATGCAAGTTTTTCCTGTTTTCATCTACAGAAAAAAGAAGATTGAAACCCTGCATATTATATTATACCATACTAGGTTTTAATTTGTACAGTCAAGCTACAAATACAAGGTTCTGATCTGAGAATCTGTGCTTTTCCAAGGTTTCAAACGGGAAAAATGACCAAATATGGCATGCCAGGATATGTATTCGTACTGATGTGTGATAAAAAGGTTTGATTGTGTAATGAAATTGTCATGATGACAGCTAATGTCATAACATATTTGATACAATAATTGTTTATAATAATAACATAACATGACAGAAATGATTATATTAAATATTTCAAAATGTCAACCTGACATCAAATGTCTGGAGGGAAAAAGAGAAACCATTTTGAAAGCAATGACCAAAAGACAGTCCATTGTTAAATGCCTTTTACGGCCTGGTTCAGCAAATTCTCAACCTTAACTTCAAACATGCACATGAATGGTGCAATTTATAGCGCACCTGCACTCGGTAAAGCCCCACACAATCATATCATGTCCCTCCATTTTGGATTATATATCAATCTATACACAAGATGGTTTTAGCTTTAATATTGCAATCCCCACCAACAATTTTACTCAATTTTCAATCCTTAGGTTGAAAGTAACAACGACTTGTACCCTACCTGCAATGACAGCCAACCATGTCACCAAAACGACAAATATTCCGAGTTTTTTACGAATCATTTTCAATATTTTGTAGGTTATTTGTTGACACTTTTCTGTCTGGAAGTAGAGACGGTTCACCACTAAAAAAAAAATACGCGACAGAGTATAGTCCTACTTTTGAAAGTATGAATTTTATTTTTCAGTCGGCAATAAGTAGCGCAAAATAATAATTTTCCGACTTTCAAATGAATTTATTTAACAGGAATGTTAAATACTTGAGGAATTGATTATAATGGCCATTTTTAACAACGTAGGGATATTCAGGTCAACTTTATAAGGTCAACTACCGGGGATTTTAATTAATCCGAAATTGTCTTTGGTTGCTTACATTTCGCTAGTCCGAAAAGTTTAACTTATAAACTGGTTAAATATTTTAATTTCAAGCTCATAGAATTTAATTTCAGCTACTTTTATCAGTTTAGAAAAATATTATTTAGGAAAAAAGACTTATAGTAAAAATTCAAAAACGGTTTGTAAAGAGTGTTTCATATATATCCAGTTCCGCTTCCAATTGAATCATTTCAATATCCATAATATTTCCATAAGGGGTGCGCGGACATTTCGCACCTGGATAATTCTCATCCGGACAATTTCTATCAGGACATTTCGCACCAAAAATGGGTGCGAACTGCCCGGGTGCGAAATTTTCGGGTGGCAGTTTTCCTAGGTGGGAATTGTCCTGGGTTGTACTGTGAAATATCTCGGGTGGAAGTTGTCCTGATGCAAAATGTCCTGATAGTAATTGGCCTGGCGGGAAGTTGCCTGGCGGGAATTATCTGGGTGCGAAACGCCCTAATACCTCTAAAAAATTTGGTATAAAATACCATTGCTAATACATCTATTAATTGATGCCTTTGTGTTGATTTTTATTGTTTTTGCTTGCTCTCTTACCTGAGTATATTGTGTTCAATCCCCTAAAAAAAGCGTAATGCATTTTTATGGATACTAACTTACCTTTTTGGGATATTTTTTGCGTTAATTATAGCAGTAGGTATATATACTGATGAATAGAGCTCTTATTGGCTAAGTTTAAAATTTTCAAATTTTATTTCATTCTTAGACCTAGTATCCCTTTGAAAAGGGCAAGGATACCACAAAAAACTGAGATCGAGAAATAAAACACACACACCAAATTTAAACAAAATTTTATTGGAGTACAGTAATTAAAGATATTTGTAAAAGTCTGGTATAAAAGGTTCCCGCACTTTCTTCCAATTCCACAATTGAAACAATCTACCGTCACATTTCTGCATCTGTAATTTACTTCCGTCCTTAGATAATCCGATACACTGACCAGTTACTCTGTTAGTGATCTTTTTATCCTGTAAATATACAAAGAAGCTGTCATACTCGATGAAATTCAATGGAGTTTTACGTCCCATTTTTCCGTTTTCTTGATTAAAGATGATTTCAGTAAAGTGTTTATTAAACGTTAAAGGTTGTTGAGTTAGTCGAATCTTTCAAAAATAAGCACAGGAGATTGGTCACAGTAAATTGTTCACATGGAAGATAGGTCACAATAATTAGAAGTCGGAAATTCTAGTCAGAGCTCCAGCGAAACTGTCACAATGAACCGTTGAGTAGTTTAATATTGTCGGCTTGTGACCCAATTACTTATCTTTGGAGCATATTATTGTCGACTTTGTGACCAAATTACTGTGACCAACTTATCTTGTAAGTATATTATTGTCGGCATTGTGACCAAATTACTGTGACCATCGGTCTTGTGAGTAGGCCTATATTTATTTTGTGACTAAATAACTGTGACTAAGATCACGTGACGTTCTATTATACCTGATATTTCCAATTCTGTGAATCATAGCCCCCACAAGACCCAGCTTTAAATGCACCATGACTAAAATCTAAACACAAGTCTCTTATTCTGATATGCATAGCTTCGGTATAATCCCATTGCTAAAATATACAATGAAGACAACTTACATTTTTAGCAACCAGTTTCCGTTTATCTGTCGGAGGGCTAGAGTGGAAAGGCGTCAAGTTGTTCGGACGGGATAAACAAATCGAGGCACTATGTGCTACAGACTATGCACGTCGGTTGAAATTGAAATACAGGAAGCTCAGGTTACACAGAATCTCGACCTTTGTCGGGATTAAACCCTGGACCCTCGGGTTAGCGAGCAATCGTCTAACTCACTGAGCCACCGCGGCTCCCTCCAATCCGAGTAGAGCAGAAATATCGTATATATGGATGCGCCCTTCTAGTAGTGAGTTCTGGTCGTTTGTATTGTACAAATACAATCCAATCAAATTGCTGCAAGGCCCATACAAAGTTATTGAATATAACAAGGACCTAATGATGTCAAAGTATAAGACGGAGTTTGTATTATAGCTTGACATAGTGATGATGTTTGACCTACTGACCTGGTTTTCGTCACTATGGCAGGGGTATGGTAATAATGGATCATCTCGTTTTAATTTACCACCATCTATACATATATTAGGTTCTGCAACACTTTGAATCTATAAATACAATAGTTCAATAGTTCCGATGTTCATAGTTTAGTTTAAGACGGATAATTGTCGACCATAAAAGACGTAGGTTTTAATTTCATTTCATTTCAAAAGTTCAATAAGCAACATAGTTTTAAATTTACAAACATACGGTAAATAAGAAGTATAGTTTGTAGAACAATTGTTGCATTTCCATTATGACATAACCAATAGTTTTACATTTACAATGTTTGAAGTTTGGAAACTTACATCAGAATATTATTATAAGAAGCATAGTTCTCAGTTAATTTACATTTCCATGGTACCATAAGCAACATAGTTCGAAATTAAGAACCTTACCATTATATTATTATAAGAAGCATAGTTTTTATTAGTCTATATTTACTCTTTCATGCTTCATAGCTACATAGTTTCAAGTTATTATTATGAGAAGCATAGTTTGCATTTAAACTTACATATTTATGCTATCATAAACAACATAGTTTGAAGTTGAGAACTTTAATCCATAAAATCATTATAAGAAGCATAGTTTTCGATAAAATTTACATATCGATGCTACCATTAGCTACATAGTTTCAAGTTATTGTTATAAGAAGATAGTTTGCATATAAACTTATATTTTATGCTATCATAAACAACATAGTTTGAAGCCGAGAACCTGAATCCATTAAATTATTATAAGAAGCATAGTTTTCGATAAAATTTACATATTCTTGCTACCATTAGCTACATAGTTTCAAGTTATTGTAATAGAAGCATAGTTTTCATTTAAACCTACATTTTTATGCTATTAAACAGCATAGTTTGAAGTTGAGAAGCACAGTTTTCGATAAAATTTACATATTCATGCTACCATAAGCAACATAGTTCTAAGAAAGCATAGCTTTCAGTAAACCTATTTTTTCCATCCTATCATTGTTACAAGACAACTTATATAATAAGAACCATAGTTTCAAAAACTTACGTTTCCATAATGTACACCACTGCCAGGGAAGTACATTTCAGGAAAAACATTTCTTCTATACCATTCAAAATCATGACATTGTAATTTTTCACGTAACTTAATTCTTTCAGATATATCACCAAATGGCTAAATTGATCAGAGATTTATAACTTCATTCATTTATATTTATTCATATCAATTTTAATTCATTCTCATTCATTTCATTTATTCATTTTTATCCAATTCTTTTAATTCATTTAATTTAATTTATTCAAATCGTTCACTTCAATCGATTTCATTCAATTCATTCCATTTCATTCGATTAATTCAATTCATTTTCATTCAAGTCTTTTAATTTATTCAACTCAATCGATTTCATTTAATTCATCCAATTCACCCAATTCATTCAATTCATCCAATTCACCCAATTCATTCAATCCAAACAAAGGATTCGATGCATTCAATTTATTTCATTCAATTTCATTCTTTCAATTTCATTCAATTCATCCAATTCACCCAATTCATTCAATTTATTTAATTTCATTCAATTCATCCAATTCATTCAATTCATTCAATTCATTCAATTCATTCAATTCACTCAATTCACTCAATTCATTCAATTCTTGCTTGTTTCTCTTTTTTCTATTTTTATCAATTTATCTATTTTTACTTTTGAAAAACAGTAACAGTACTCACATCAATGTTTCCTTTTTGGTTGACAAATTTATACTTATAATCATCAAACCATACATTGGCTACTCGACCAAGATTTCGTAACATCTCATGATAGCCACCAACGTAGGGTAACCTCTTCCTAAAGATGTGGGCTACGTGAGAACAGGGTGACAGTAATAGACTGCCCCCACACATCCAAATCTATAATAAGAAAAGCGACGTAAATCAATTTCCGAATAATCTTTTAATCTCAACCAAATTTCAACTGTGCATAAGCTGTCGAGAAAATCGACGAAGATGAAAATCACTACACTGAGAACCCCAGATGGGTCAAATGACCCGGAAAAGTGGGTCCACCACTCTTTTACTCATCCCTTGTGTCATATGACTCATGTTGTGGGTCATTTTTAAGCACATTGGCGTAACTGATTATACTTGACTCATTAGCAGAGTCATTGGACTCAACGGTGACCAAATGACTCGATCAATGAGTCGAGTTGACTCAAATGAACGTTCGCGCAAGTGAGTCAATTTACCCATAAGGCCCATATTGTTATATTTTTATTTTTATTTCTACAAGTGGTTTTTTTTAATGGTCTATCACATGGGCTATTGTTTATCCGCAAGTTCAAAACTAAGAGATTTCATGTCGTTTGAATTTTTTTTAATGCCAGGCTATATGAAATGAACTAAATCAGAAAAGTAATAAGCGCAATTGATGTTTATTAATCCGTCTTCAATGATAATTTTGAGGAGATTTTTAAATGTTGAATTGTTTGCTGCGTGGGCTTCTATAGGCCTACAAGGTGTTTTATCAACTTACTATAGTTGAAACTTGATGAAAATGAAATGGAGTCCTACTATTCTGCACTAGTTTGGGCTAACTGTGCACGGGCAAATACCTTTCAGTGTGCATTTAGGGAAATTTTGCCAGGGTAGGGAATCTTTAAAGAAAAAAACTAGGAACACAGATATCTTTGACGTGAGGTACATAAATATGACGTCGTTAGGCTCTGACGTCATTTTCGTACCACAAAATTTGAAAAGGAGTCGTTTGCACCATAGAACTGTATGCACCCAAGCAGACTACAGCAGTAGGAATAAAAAAAGGTGAGAATTGTTTTTCTTTATTGTTTTTCAAAGTGACCTTGGTTAAGGATTAGGGTTAGTTAGGGCTAAGGTTTGGTAGGGTTAAAATGCAGTGGAATTGGAACTAACAATGTTTTAAAAGAAATTTGGGGTCTCTAACCGTGGCAGATACCCTGTCCCTGCCCCTGGTACAGCTTAGCTTAGTAGATCTATAATTAATAAAGTAAGGATTCAAATTCGGTAGTATGAATGTGTGGCCCAGAAACATTCTTATATTTTGTCTCTAGAGCTTCAAGATTTCAATGTTTTCTTTGACATTAGATCTAGACTATGTATTGTGTATTGTACTTTTACTTTTAGGGATGTAGGTGATGCAGTATTGCTGTCAGAGCTGTTGAAAGAAAAAATGCTTTTTTATTAGCGCTACGAAAAAGGTATGTGTTTATATTGACGAAACAAAACTACCAGTGGCCAAATAAATACAGGCATATACAGGCCCCATTACATTGCCTGGTCAACCATGTGCATATATATCTAGGGCTACTGAATACATTTACACTCGGCTTCTCCCTTGTCGTCCCCTTTTATATTTTATGAATTGATACCTGGGACGTTTCTATGTGGGTTGATTTCTGGATATTGATAAATTATATATGTGTATTATTTATTTTCAGAAGCCTGCTAAAATCAAATATCCAGTCATCATACATAATGGTAACCAATTGGACCAAGGAACTCCTGAGAACCGCTTGTTTGCAGAGCAATCATTGGATTTCAACCAAGCTGTCGAGTGCCTCTTAGCCACATAATATGTATCCAAAATGAGTTATCCAAAAAATCGAACATGACACTTCAATTTGACCAATGTGCCTTTTGAATTTAGTTGATCTTGACTTATATATTTTTGGCTATTTATTATTGATATACATGTATGTTCAGATAATTCTTGATTAAAATTCTGTTTGTCAGACTTTACCGCTTAATTGTTCATATTTTTCAGATCTTTAGTGAAAGGAATAAGTCAATATTCAAGTTTCTCAGTGATCATGACGCGAAATGAGTCAGTGTATACTCACTCGGCGAGTCAAATGACTCACTATGAGTATATGGTTACTCATTACGTGAGTCAAATTAGGCATCAGCAGGGACTAGTTTTTCTGAGTCAACTGACTCATCTGGACAAGTCAAATGACTCATTATGAGTGTATTATTACTCATTACGTGAGTCAAATTAGGCATCGCTAAAGACTCATTTTTCTGAGTCAAATGACTCAACTGGGGTTCTCAGTGTAGTTTTGTGGTTCAGAAAAAGTCTGAAACTAAAAGTGCTAGTGCAAGCAGAGATTGAAAGCTATGAAGTTGAACCATCATAGCTACTTCGGATGGGTGCAGGGCAAAACTCATTTAGTTTTCGAACGGCAGCCTGTCAAAAGTCTGTTTTCACCCCCAATCTGTGCAGCTAAACGCTTTAATGCCCCGGTCGAATTGTCGTTATACATGAACTAAGAGATACCAAAAGTATATTACGTACCTTAACCGATAATTCAATATTTTCACCACCCCAAATATCTAATTGGTTATCATAAGTACCAATATGATTGAAAAATACTTTACTGATGCTGAATAATCCCCCTGCCATAGCGGGCGACCTGTAAACATTGTACAAACTAATAAATATAACAGGGAACACAGGGGAAAATTATGGTATAACGCACTTCTTTAATAACAAGGTACATAATACATTGTATAGAACAATTTATTCTCTAATGTTCCTTGTTATATTTACCCTCAACTTCTAAACATCATTCAAATCCTAAAATAATAATTCGCCATATTTGACCAACCGTATCTTAGTCTCAGAAACGGTAAGTTTTCAGCTAGGCTAATCAGTAATTATGTTCACAAGCCAGAATTATCAGTGTTTGAAAATTAAATGATGACTTTTCTTGGGATTATATAGAGGTATTGAAGGTTTTTCATGCAGTGCTAGTACTTCTGAGGACTATTTACGTGTCAAACCTGTATCATGGGTATACCTACGGAATGTTGGATGCAGGTGATTTTCGAGCTCTGTCAGTTCTTTCGGGTGTTTTCATCCAGTAAAACCGAAGTGCGGGAAATTTGAAAATACCAACTTGCTCTGCTTGATCCGTATCTACAGCAAATGTGGTAGAATCTATGCTGTTTATTGTTGGCATGGTAACAGTTCTTGGATTCTTCATGATTGGTTCTAATAGTGGTTCTAACCACCCTGAAAAGGAAGAGATACAGGCATTTGTAAATATTAGAAATAGATGTAGAGCAAAGCCTACAGGTTAAAGCTATCGCGAAATATGCTGTTGTATGTTTGGAGGACCGATATGCCGTAAATGTGTGCAGATTGTCTGTTACCGATTAATGACTAGCTGGTAGAAGGGATCCTCACGAACCTTTGTTATTATCCAAAATAAGTCACTTACCGTCCATACATTCAATATGAGCATCGAGATATGTAACAATTGTGGATTGAGGTGAAGTATGATTTAAACCGAACAGTCGGGCTCGTATTAACCCCTCCCATCTCTCGGTTCGTATTAATTTAATTTTAGGAAACTGGCTCATGTATTCCACGAGTGGATCTTTAAGATGATCTGAAATTAATGAATCTTGTATTACTTTTCAGCCCGGTGTCCCCTTGTCAGTGATGCAGGTCGGAGGGATTGACATTGAAAAAGCGCCTAGTTGTTCGGATGGGACAATAAACTGAGGCTACAGAATGTGCACGTTAAAGATCCCTCGACAGTTGGAAATCGTAAAAGATCAGGATAATTCCACCGTCATGGCATAATTTCCCTCATAGCACACTGTGTGGCGTTGCCCGTTTTCATTAGCCCTTAAGGTGCAGACAAGTAGGACGTAAAACTCCATTCATTTCATTTTGTTTTATCTTTACTTCTATCTTCGTTTGTAACTTGGTGATAGAGGCGATTTTTTTTTTGTTATGAATAAAAGGGAATTAGAAAAAAACTACTGACTTCCTGCAAACCTAATCGTTCATAGTTTAAGCTTATATGATACGGAAATGTTTCATTGATGCCTTATTTTGTTTGGACATGGTAGCTTTAAAATAATCCTACCGTACGTAGAATTATCATCAACCAAAATAATTTCTTCTATTAGTCTTGGTGGAGTTCTATCTAATACACTATGTACACTTCTCAATAACGATGTCCAGGCCTCATTATAGAAACAAATAATAATACTGGTTTTAGGTAAGTCCTTAGGGTAAAGGATATCTTTACAACTGAAAATATACATGCACAAAGTTCAAACAAAATGAATCTTGCAAACATACATTGCTACATCTTCACAATGATAAGCTGTTATGAACTGCGTCTAATAACTTGCCTGTAATAACCACCTTTCATGTACCACGGAATGCGGCGTTTAAATTGGATTGTACACCAGGCGATACAACCAATCACAGGCCTTGATAGAAATACTGTGGGTAAAATGGCTCATTGTTTTCAGACATTCTGTAGGGACTTTGCTGCATTTTCTAACGTCCAATCCAATCAAATCGCTGCATTTACAACTTCCGTGATAAGAGAAAGGTGGTTATAGTAGTCAACGCATAAGACGCAGTAAGTTTTAGCTTGGCATAAGGTGTTCCCACGGCTTTTCACGATATATGGATGGGACCAGAATTCAATACAGAATTCCGTATATGAGATGCCCGTGCTTATATTCCGTACCCTATCTGTGTTCTTATTTATGAAACAAGCAGTAGGCCTATATGGAAGCGTGTTTATTAGTCGATTTGAAAATCACGTGACATCATAAGTCTTTATTATCTTAGTAACGAATTCGAGATTAATATACTAAAGTGAAACACGGTAGAAATATCTAGTAAGGAAGAAATGCTGAAGAGATGATGACTATACGTACTCTTGTATCCGAGGATCTGGTAATGTTCTTCTAACGGACACCAGATTACCAACATACTCTTTAATAGCATATCTTACATAACCTGTGTCCACTTTCTTCTGCTCTACTTTACTTAGTCTTTTAGTATCTATACTTAATCCTTTACCATTCTCACCTTTAAATATCAAACAGAGAGTTCACATTTTTACATTTCTGACCAAGCACTTTCTAATTAAAATAAGACTGAAATTTCGTTTCGTTATATTATATGAGTCTCCATTGTAATATAACCAAACTTAAAATAGTAGCCAAGCAGGTGTCATTCTCCCACCAATCAGCTTGGCTTTTACAGATTCGGCAGTCTCATACCGCCATTATTTTGGAAGTCAGATCGTTCTACTTTGAGTTTCTTTATATCACTATTAATAGTCGATATTCAGAAACGAATTTTGCAGGATGCGCTGCGCTGGAAAAGGTATACATAAATGCTCATATCAGTGTCGCATGAATGCATAATGCTTATATCACTGTTGCATAAATGCTTATATAAGTGTCGCATGAATGCTTAAAAGCTTTTATCAGTGTCCTATAAAAGCTTAGAAGACCTCTTTACATTCCTTTTAATATTTTAACAAAATTACCTATTGTGTCTAAATCCACTCCATATACTTCTTTTACCTCGGTATAATTTGGTTGAAGTTTTAAAAATGGCCATAAAATTTCCCGTTTTTTCCCCACAAAGTAGCCAACATTTTTTCGCAACTGTTTTTTCCCAAGTATTACTCTAGCGAACGGTTCCTTAAACGACGGAACAGATGTGTCGATAGCCAATTTCACTACTAGCATAGTCCAAACACAAATAATAGTTATTCCAACTTTCAATATGAATTTACGTCGTAACATTTTAGCAAGAATAGAGTTCATATCGATATCCCACGTTTACCTTATTGTCCACAGCTATACATCTACTGCCAATGTTTATGGTGTTTTAAGTAGCACTTCTTTAAAGCAATATCTAATTACAAATTGTGTTGCTTATCTTTTCAGTCTTGTGTACACAAATCGAGCACATTAACGGATAACCATGGAAAACTTTACCAAGAGATTTGATCAAGGACAAGCTAGTAGACAAGGTCCTCGCGAACCTAAGTTGATATTCTCGTACAAAAAATGGCTGATTCTTTCTTTCGTTTCTTATTTGTGTCCTTGATACACGTAGAATCTTTTTTTTTTCGAAATCCCTGTAGAATTTTCCTTTTGATAGTAAAAACTCTTTGCTTATCGAAACCTTATTTAATAACCACTTCCATGAGTGTAATTTCCATTACATTGAGTTTGCAATTATTGCTAACGAAATGGAAAACACTGAATACACATGTACGGTGGCAGCCATTTTGATATTATAATTGCCGCCTTAATCGATAGCAACCGATCTATATTTCACAACATATGTAGCTATATTTGCTTTTAAAGAACCTAATTCTTATATTTCAAGTTGTATCCGACATCTGTCACCCTGACCAATAATTCATAACTGTATTTTACAAACATATATACGTGAACTTTAACGTAGACGACACAACATTTGGTTTGAATGGTATTTTCGATAGTGACGTCGACGTCAATGTTATCTGATCCAGATTTGGTCAGTTTCAAATGTAAGAATTAGGAATGGAAGAATCTACAATTTTAAGCTTTAATTTTTCTATCTCAGATAATATTTGGTTTGAATTGGCGAACCAAAAATTAGTTGCTGTACAAAACTTCAAGATATTATGACCATGAAAATTTTAAACTGTGGAAATGAACCACTACATTTGATCAAAATCCACTTGACTGATACCCACTATTTTAAGGAAAATGCTTCCGCCTATAAAATCTCTATTTCAAAATCGTGCAATGTCCAATGTCGAATTCCAGTCTAGACCAAAAAATATTTAAAATGGGCATGTAAAATTCCCTAAAGGGGGAAAAAGGGGGATTTCTAAAAACAGCACAGACTAAATTATCATAAAATGTTTTGGTGAGTACACAAAATATATCTTGAGTTACTTCCCTTGGATTATTCAATATTAAGTGTAGGTAAAATATCAATGTGATGCATATTTTACTGAAAGAACCAAAATGGAATGCAATTTCAATCAGTTTGGACAATGCTATAAACGAATGCAAGTATGGATAGGAGATGCTTTACACGTATGGATATGAGATGCTTTGCTGTATGGATACCAGATGTTTTGCTCGTATGGATAGGATATGCTTTTGCTTTGCAAGTATGGATAGGAGATGCTTTGCTCGTATGGATATGAGATGCTTTGCTCGTATGGATAGGAGATGCTTTTGCTTTGCTCGTATGGATAGGAGATGTCTTGCTCGTATGGATAAGGGATGCTTTGCTCGTATAGATTGGGGGTACTTTGCTCGTTAGACACCAGATGCTTAGCTTGTATAGATAGGAGGTGCTTTGGCCGCATGGATAGAAGATGCTTTCCTCGTTAGATAGGAGATGCTTTGCTCGTATAGATAGGGGTACTTTGCTCGTTAGACAGGAGATGCTTCGCTTGTATAGATAGGAGGTGCTTTGACCGTATGGATAGGAAATGCTTTCCTCGTTAGATAGGAGATGCTTTCCTCGTTAGATAGGAGATGCTTTGTTCGTATTGATATAAGATTCTTTGCTCGTTTGGATAGGAGATGCCGTGCCCGTATGGATAGGAGATGTTTTGCCCGTACGTTGAATCACAACTGTAAATATATTGTCTTGGAGTAGCATTTGAAAACGACTCTCCACAAATATTCATAAGGACTGTAAAGGCAGCAGCAACTAATACTTTTTCTAATCGATCGGAAATAATCTATAAGTATTTTTTCACGTAGCCAATGAGATAATGATGATGAAAAACGCCATAATACAAAGCTCAGAGGTTTTCAAAGTGTAGATTAACTGTGAAGACAGATTTTTTCTTTACCTTGTCACATTAAAGATGCTATTACGAATAAAAAAAAGTGCCAATTTACGGAATTCGCTTATGTTAATTGTTATTTGTTGTTATGGCACTGGTAATGTCACGGGTTTCTAAAACTGTGAAATTATGATTAATTTCGCTTGCAGACATTATTTAGAAATGCTATGATAGATGAAATGGTGCTAGAATCCATTTTTTTTTAAAAATTTACATGTGCTACGTGTAACACCTCGCAGGGTTCATTTATATTTTGGAATTTGTTTTGAAATTTTTTCGATTGCTCATGTCGTACGTCCGTATATATATGCATATGTATATTGACAATATATAAGACAAATTCGATTTCGTTACATTTTGTATCATAATATTGTCAAAGATGTTTTTTAATGACTGAAGCCCACTAACACAGGTTTGATTGAACTACGTTTTGGGTTGTGTGATTGAAGTTCCCCTTTTAATCACTGTTGATAATTAACTTAATCTTATCGGTTACTGAAATCAACGGTTACTGAAAACAACGCTTACTGATAACAACGCTTACTGAAAACAACGGTTACTGAAAACAACGGTTACTGAAAACAGCGGTTATTGAAAACAACGGTTACTGAAAACAACGGTTACTGAAAACAACGGTTAATGAAAACAACGGTTACTGAAAACAACGCTTACTGATAACAACGCTTACTGAAAACAACGCTTACTGAAAACAGCGGTTATTGAAAACAACGGTTACTGAAAACAACGGTTAATGAAAACAACGGTTACTGAAAACAACGGTTACTGAAAACAACGAAGACTTTATCCTTTATAATTTCCTCTTCAACAAGTATTTAAATTGGGCAAGTTTTCGATCAAATACTCAGAACAACTAACATATTTCCTAGACACATGCCAATACACAATCTTCTACGTTCCGATCGAAACACGACCCCATTCCTCAAATATCGTATGGTTCGTGTAACCATTTTGTTTGGAAAGGGGCTTGTATACTAATTAAGGCATTTCCCATACCCAATTATCGAGCAAGCACATCATCTCACAGACTCTGTTCATATTAAAAGAAATTGTGAAAACTTGACAAAAACATTTTTATTTATTGATTATCACAGGTATACACTATCTACTACTACCTTTGTTCTCCAATCTACGTGCGTTTGTGGTACGGTGCGGTGTCCGGTGTACGATGCGGCATAATCGATACAGTAGAAATAGAAGGGGCGAATACATTAGGAACGCGTAAATGATTCGGACGCGATCCGCTTCTTCGATTTTCTAATTTTTTGTGCCGCAGTTGCTTTATGGGTTAAACGCTTGCTCGCTAACCCGAAGGTCCAGGGTTCAATCCCAACAAAGGTCTTAATGAACTTTTGGATTTTTCTACTTGTTCCCCCTTGTCAGTGATACAGGTCTGTGGTACTGTCAAGCATCTTGTCGTTCAGATGGGACAATAAAAAGAGGCCCCGTACTGTATCGATAATCTCGTACCGTACTTCGAACACCGTACCGTAGTTCTACTCAGTTATTTGCAACTTTTGTATACAATAATGTACACAAGAATGAATAAATATACATATAACGTAGTAAACATTCCGCCTGGCCGCGTCAATTGAGTTTTTTATTTAATGTTAATTGAATTTTATAAATACTGGGATGATTTTGAAACGCACGCTTGCACACGAATAATCATCGTTACTATGAGATAGTTGTGAAACAACAATTTTTTTTAACAAGGTTTACAAAGTTAGGTCCTACCTACCAGCTTGTAGAGTAGAGAGCCGGTCCAGCATTTTTTTAAAAGGATACTGCGTCTTAGTATGAACATAAAATTTTAGTTCTCAAGAATGGTCAATATTAGTAATATATTCATAAGCGAACTTACCTGGTGTCATAAAGTAACAGAATCCCTTAAAATCTGGAAAACACACAAAACTATTTTTTTTTTTTAAACGCTTAATCAATTTATTAAGCGTTTTTCAATAATCAAAGGTATCTTTTGGGGTATTTTGTTTATGTTATTTATAACAGTAGGTATATTTATTGATGAATAGAGCTCTTATTGACCAAGTTTAGATTTTCAAATTTTATGTTCAATCTAAGACCTTTTATCCTTTTAATATTAATTTTTTTCAATGTATTGATTTTATTCAACACTGACTCTCATACAACATAAACCACCCAGTCAGACAAGTACACACAATTACACTAAAACATTATCATCTGTCTCGTACCCTTCAGGAACCACTTCCGGTTCTGTGGTGTCCATCCTTTTCTCAAAGAGGCTCACAGTTTGGTATCCATCAGGAATCACTTTCGGTTCTGTGGTGTCCATCCTTTTCTCAAAGAGGCTCACAGTCTGATATCCATCAGGAATCACTTCCGGTTCGATTGAGTACGTAATTTTTTCGCTAAGGCTTGACCGCGAAGACACACTATATTCGTAGACTGTCCGTCTGCGTAATTTGCTAACAATTTTTCGACCGTACAGCATAATTATTAAAATCAATACGATGGAAAATAAGGCTTCTGCTAAAAGAAGATAGCAGAAGTAAAGGGCGGAGAACTCTTGTATAAAGAAACCCAGGACGATAGGATTACACAATAAACCGATGGCTCCGGCCACTAAAATGAAAGATGAAACCTTTCCGTTAACTGGAACTAGTTCGTGGTCGGTCAGTGATATCCCAGTGGGAAATAATATGGAAATGGCACCGCCTGCAACACAAACGAACACCCATATGCCAGTATGAACAAAGTATTGCCCGCAAATCCAAAGTCCTACGAGTGACATTACTAAGAAACTCATGGCTATCAAAATTAATTTGGCGGGACTCATTAAATCTGCCACAAAAATCACTAAAACACGCATGGTAATCAATGAACCCCAAAACGTGGAAGAAACCAACGCGCCTTGGTTTTTGGTCCAATCTAATTGCTCAACTACGAAGGTCATGAGAAAGGCGGAGAATGCATCTTCGATGCCAGTGTTACATACATACATCAACATAACTAAGAGAATCGAAATAACATAATGCAGTATTGGTACAGGCCATTCTTCGTTTGGTACAAACTTGTCTTCACTTTTCTTCGATTTGACTTTTTGGCAACATTTCACCATGAACGGAATGGACGTAACAACTGCCAGAATAGCTGAAATCATGAACGCATATTGTAATTGAATGTCCCATACTTCGACGTTATTTTCCGTTTGATTGAATCCGACGCACAAACTCGGATCGAAAATGGATTTGTTATAGTCTAGTTCATATTGGCTGATATTATGCGTTTCAAATTGCAGTTGGCAGAGGTAATAATTGCGTTCCGTTGGACGTACGACAGGCACGAGTGAATCTTTTGGGACTAGGAATGGCTCGGTTATCAATGGTGATATGAGGGCGCCAATGGAAAAACCAAGATGAACGATGAACATATACGGCCGACTTTCTGATTTCCAAACTCTAACGACATCGGCCGTCCCACCTGAAAATATAGAAGTATTCGTTTTTAATAATGACAGGTTTTGGGTTTTTTTTTATGTGCATCGGTGGTATTGATAACATCAATTTGCACCATTCTAATATACTTGCATAATATATTATTATGATATTCTTGCAGTGCCACAATATCTAAACTTTTCATGACGTCACTATCGTATACCCACTTTCAATTAGAAAGTTACGTTATTATACCTATCGATCTTTATATACGCTATGCGATATTAAAGTGGTAACCGATTTAATTTAGAATATTTCAATAATTTTATTTATACAATAGTCTAAAAACAAACGAAATGTTGAAAAAGACAAAGCCGAAGGACGTTTATAAAACCACCGTAATATCTTCTACATTACTGGAAATCCATAGTTTTCTTGGCCATATTGATAAATAAGAATCGGTGTTATTTGTCTATGGGAGACAGGACTTAGTAACACTTACTGATAGAATGAAGCTTATACTCTCCACAATTAACCAATCTACTTGTCAAACATATGTACTTTAATGATCGAAGGTCCTCATAAAGACATTATTCAATTGTGTGATCAACTTGTGGGTACGGAGAGGCCAAGGACCCCTTCGACAAAAAATATCGCGATCAACAGCTGACGGTATCTCTCATTGTTAAATTTTATGCCTTATCTTGGGCCTATATGTGGAAATGGACCCATGTTATGGGCTTAGGTCAAGACGCTTTTGACCCTAGTCTAGGTTTAGAGTTCGTGTCAACGACCGATTGAAGGCGATTTAGCCCAGGATATTGTTATTTTGACCAAGTTCTGTTTTGGGCGACCCAGTATTTGGTTTAGTTGAATGAAATCATGTGAGGATAGATGTCTATAAGTTTGTTTGTTTGTTCGGAAAAGTATCCCACCAAGCCGTTCTCCGTCTCTTAGCAAGAATTAGTACAACAAGGCGACAGTCAAGGACAACATTATTTTTAGATCAATGTTGGTCAAAAAAAAATTGCTGACTCATAAAATATATAATAATATGTAAACCACAACAGTTGTTAACCGAATCAGTCAATCATTAGAATTTGTCAGGGCTATTCATCTATAACCATAACCTCAATATCCTTTCATATGTCGCATGGACATCAATTAAACAGCATGTCTCAAACTTCCTTCATAAATAGGAAGCCGCAGTTGGCCCAGTGAATTAGATGCTTCCTCGCTATTTTGCTTCAAAAATGACTTAGTTTTGTGAGTTTTTCCAGATCTTAAGGGAATCTGTTACTTTATGACACCAGGTTATTTGTTTTTATTTTTTAAAATCAACTGTACCTGCTTCAAGTCCTCGCATACAAAAACCAGTACAAAACCACGACGTCAGCATGAGGTAATATTGTTTACAATGTGGAATGACGCCGACACACAGACCCATTCCAATGTTAGTCAGAAATATCAGGCGTATTTTATTGAATTTATCATACAAGGCACCGACAACTAACGCTCCAAGAAGACCACCTACTGCAGCCGATGTGAAGAAGAACGCTGCTTGTTCGGTGTTTGTCCCTGTAATCAGCTGAAGATCTAGAAAGGAAGGTCCTCTTTGTCCAGCGATGAAACCCTGAAAAACCAAAAACAAACTTGGTTTACATTTAATTAGATAATGGAAAGTGTGTCTAATACCTTGACATCTTTATAAACTTAACATGTATGACGATTGTTTGTAAATGAAACGATTTGATCGGATTGTACGCTAGCGGGTGTGGTACGACTACTACTGTGGTGAAAATACCTTTCTGCGAATACGGACACGGCTTTCTACTGTATCGATAATACAAAACCGGACATCAAACCAGGCATTGTTCCTCGTCCATTCGTGGCTTTGTCGTAAACGCTGGACATTCTGAGGATTGGGATTAGATATAAGGCTTCGTCCGACAGACCCGAACCTATATAATTGGAGTTCATTAAATTACAACGCCCGACTAAATCATTCGAATGATGTAAAGGGTCATGATATTTTCCTACATATATAAAGCATATAATATATTTCGACAGAGTCACGTCTTTAAAATGACTGTTTATGATCCTCGCGTCATGTTTCCGAGGTAAGACGCGCTCTGGCGTGATAAGGTCCCGACGAAGCAACAAGTGACTGGCCGGACCCTTACATTATATATAGATTATTCATATTCATCGCCCCCGATTAGATAAAGATTGTACTTGATACATTGAAAATTTTCCGTGACCAGAGAGAATATCAAATGTTAATGTGACTGAAACGTAACGCGAGGTTGAAGTAACGATTGGCAAGGATAACGACTAGGAGGATAAGATCAATCGCTGACCAACAAAATTAATCCCAGTGGAGGGATGTCGGATATCTATATACATGTACTCTATTACTACTGCCGATCTCCTACTTTCTAAGAATCTTACTCCAGCCATCCGAATATATCTGTTATAGAAACAGACCGCGACCCATGCTTTATAATCTGATAATTTATAACACATATGGGTACTGTTCAAAAGATTAAATGTGATCATGCATAGCAAAAATAATGTCATCTGGGTCACCATGACTGATTTAGCAATGTCGGGACACAAATGCGATTATAAGTATTGATAGCTGATTGCATAATGGTTGTGAAGCTATGTGTACGATCACTTCTATACATTTTTAAAACCATTATATTATACATAATATGTATATCCACCGAGCTATTATTCTGCCTAAGCGGGTTTTAATGTGATGTAACTTTTAGATATGATCGTATGATATGTTTCGGACAGATACGATACTCTCCTACAGAAACCTAACCTAGGTCACAAGTATTATGTGTAACAGGGAATACTGTGAAGCACTGACCTAGGTCACAAGTACAGTGTATTAGGTTTTATGGAGCACTGATCGATGTCACTAGTATTAGGTATTATGGAGCACTGACTGACGCCACTAGTATTAGGTTTCATGGAGCACTGACCGATGTCACAAGTATTAGGTTTTATGGAGCACTGACCAATGTCACAAGTATTAGGTTTCATGGAGCACTGACCGATGTCACAAGTATTAGGTTTTATGGAGCACTGACCAATGTCACAAGTATCAGGTATTACGAGTACTGACCTAGGTCACAAGTATTAGATATTATGGAGCACTAACCAAGGCCAGACGTATTATGTACATGTATTATAGAGCACTAACCTAGGGCACAACTTTTATGGAGCACTAACCTAAGTCGCAGGTATTGGGTATAATGGACCACTAAATTTGGTCAAAAGTATGCAGTATACAATGACCCTGGTCCAAAGTACTAGGTATTATGTAGCATTGGCCAAAATAATTGCACCAGACGATATAGAAGATACTCTTCTAAAGGTTCACTGTTAAACGCAATGGTATTATTTGAATGCAACAAGTATTAATTGTCGCAGAATATACTCACTGATCACGGTCAAAAGTATAGAGGGGTATAAAAGATACACTTGTATAGAAGCACTGACCTAGATCAAAAGTATATGGTGTCATAGGCGATACACTACTACTGTCTAGACCGTAAGCATTAGGTATTATAGAATATACTAAAATATAGCTGATACTCATATGAACGATGGGTTTGTAATTGAAAATGGTGAAATAGTGATGGCTTACCATTGCAATGAAGGATAAAAACAGCCATAATGTGTGTAGCAGACGATCTCTGTATGCTGGTTCCCGCCACTTGTTCAGAAACTGCGATGTTTTCGATGACACATTTCCATGTTCGTCATTCACAGCTTTCATTGCTATTAACAGAACAGTGCTATATATAATTCCAGGCCTATACTCAGTAGTAAAAAATATTCTTTTCACTTCCAAATAACCTACAAGTATATACACTGGATTAATCACTATTATTATACACCCTTACACCCGCATTGTGTCATGGTCTACTTGCCCATGCCGTGCTACTCCTTTTATAGCGTTCCAAGTATTTTGTTTACATACAGAACACGTGTTACGAATGACGCAGAAAACCAAGTCTGAGATTCTAACGTTCGGCTTCTCATCCACGGTGATTTTTTTTGTAATATACGGACTGTTTTATAACACAAGAGAGACATTCAGTAAGGACACAAAATCAATATGGTACGATCAGCTGTTATGGAGCTATATATAGGAGAGGTGCTTGATAACACCGCGTTTGTATTTGATAGTTGATGAACAGTACATGTGCTGTTGCAGTCAATGCCGTATCGATTTACAAATTTGTATAATTATATGTGTATAGAATTTGCCATCTGTAGGCCTATAAAATAGAAGTCCATTATATATATATATATATTTAAAAAAGACCAACCTCCGAACCAGTGCTCCCGTGTACGCTACCTTCAATCACTGAGAACTTAAAATTTTGAAACAGAATGATGAATCAAAATATTTCAACAGTGATAAATTATTGCGGGAAGGCGAAACTCAACGAAAGTGTCGCATTGCCATTTACTCTGGGTCACGATAGAGCACGTTTTTTCTCTATCCGAATTCTTTAAGTAAGAAAAGTATGGATGGGTCGAGACAGGGTGAGGGTCGTAGGTGGTTATTGTGATTGGGGCGGCTAAAAAATAAATTGGCTTAAGGGCCAAGATCTGCACCATCCGCCTCTGATATCAAATAATACGTATGTTTTGACTATCTTATATTAGCTGTTTTTTCTCTGTATCAGCGGTTGACCTTTCTATTGATAACAGAAGCATCGCCACACTGATAAATCTCTCTTAAAATTTCCACTGGTTGACTTGCGAAATGGTACCTGATGATAACTATCTTAATTTGTCGTCATTAGAGATTGCCTGATAAACTCTTGTGGCTTTCTACGGTCACTGCCCCCCAGAAAAGAGGCTATCCCGGCTTTAAATAACCACACCCCTGTCAATACTTCCAATTTGGGACACCCACACGAAATTATGTATTACGTTCTGGTTTACAAAACTGATTGAAATTATAGGTATGACGTTCTGGCTAAAAAGATGAAACGAAATGAGATATTCTGGTTTACAAAATTGAATAAAAGTAGGTACTTTCTGGTGTACAAGATGAAATGAAGTAACACGTTCTGGTTTACAAAATTAAATGAAATTAGGTAGCCCAAAACAAACCCTCAAATTTGGCCAACACATAAGATGAAATATAACAGGCTTTAATAATCATTTAAGACGTATCGGTAATTACGTTCCAAGAGATTGGGGAGCATATTTCGTCGTAATTTGACCCACTTTGGCCACGAAGAGCAATTAGATCAGATAAGTATTTAATATAATATTGACAGATTGATAGATAACTAATTTTCGAGTTCATTGACCCGCATTTTGATCAGACTAGATCGTCTTTTGTTCAGGGACGCATTGTCTTATCGCACCACCAGACACAATATCAAGCTATTACCAACTTCGTACTCATACCATGTAAATATTATTTGGGAAAGGTTTATGTATTTACTTTGTGTAAATGCTTTAGCATGTTTTATACATGCACAGGCTAATGCAATAAATTTATCTAACTAACCTTGGCTACAATAGCTACCTTTCATGTATCGCGAAAGGTAGCGATTTAATTCGATTGCACGCTATAGAATGCAGCCTATCAGTCTGGGTGAGAACTGGTATTCTCATGACCAGACCAGATTTGGACTCGAGTCGGTCGGTGAATCGGCCACAAGATGCTTACAGCAAATTTCTTGGTGGCCGGTACGAAACACTAATTTATAGTCTTGTTTATATTCGCTTGCCCAAAATGAAAGCTGACGCACTTACATTTGTGATAAGTTTTGTGATAAGAACCACAGACATCAGACTAAAAATTGGATTGGTACAAATCGATTTTATGAGTGTTCGGAATAAGATTTCCGTTCGTGCAATAATACAAAAACAAAAGTCTTAATTTAAAAATAAACTGGTAATATCAGCCTGCATTGAGAAACAAAATAAAAAACGATGAAACAACATTTTGTTATTTATATTCATTTATAATACTTATAATTAAAAACAATAAAAGAAAATTATGATGATGACTGCCATTTAGATGTTATAATTATAAACAATTATGATGATGACTGTCATAATTAAAAACAACTATGATGATGATTGTTATAGGCCTAAAACAGAAAAAATGAAAAAGAATATCAGCATGAAGGAGAATGATGATGAAGACTGTCATTAAGGAAAATGATGATGAAGACTGTCATTAAGGAAAATGATGATGAAGACTGTCATTAAGGAAAATGATGATGAAGACTGTCATTAAGGAAAATGATGATGAATGTTATAATGAAAATGATGATGATTGATTGATATCATTAACATCGCTGATGCTGATTGATATCATAAAGGAAAATAATCATAATGATGATTAACAATATTCAGGATGCTGATGATGATTATCATATAAGACAATGATGATGACAATAACAATACATAAACAATTACGCTAATTTGTACAGACAATTCTTTTGTACAAATACCAGACTTGATATATATATTATGTGATATATAATACACTTAGTATGATACAGTCCACCGATGTTAATATAATATTTAAATAACCCCATGTAATATGAACTCGTATAATAAATTGTAATAGGACACAGTAAGCTTCTAGATATGTAATTAACCAACGTCATTATGTAAAAAAAACCGTTGGCATATATACTATTGTCAATATCTAAACCAATATTGCTAAAGGCCTGTGTACACTAGGACACATGTTGCCGACACTTTAAGATTCAAGAGGACACATGTTGCTAGCACACCCAGTGTACACTGGGATACGGTACATGTTGCGGTCACATGTTGTGGATACAATAAGACACAGGCTGGGACACAAGCAGTCTTTAGGGAGGGAAATGGCGGATTCTTCAAACACACGCTGTATCATTGCAGCATCTGCAACAATTTTGGCGATTGTGTCTGCGAGAAAAAAGAAACGTCAGGCAGACCATCCGAAGAGGTTGTGGACAAGGTCGTGGGTCTCGAAAAGAAAGATCTATGGTGCATATCATTGCCTGATGATAGAACTCAGCATGGGAGACAAAGCCTGTTATAAAAACTTACTCTGACTGGATGAATTAGGGTTTAAAGAACTACTCTCAAGCGTAGAACCGCTGATCATATGACCTAAGGCTCATCAGGTGACCTAGTTATGACCTCTGATTGGTTAGGCCTAAAGACACAAGCAGATACATGTTGCCAAGGAATTGATTTTCAATTATTAAGACACATGTATCTTCTGATGTAGGCCTAT
The DNA here is from genome assembly GCA_030562195.1 of Nipponacmea schrenckii. Lineage (NCBI taxonomy): Eukaryota > Metazoa > Mollusca > Gastropoda > Lottiidae > Nipponacmea > Nipponacmea schrenckii. The sequence goes on from CM060203.1 coordinate 15,586,778, forward strand.
CCTGCCCTTTGTATATTAGGATACAATAGCCAACATTGGTGTTTCGGCAACATGTATCTGCTTGTGTCCGCAACATGTGTCCTAGTGTATACAGGCCTTAAATTAAGTTATTTATCTAATTTAGAACAATAACTCGACACGAGGTTATTGTGTTAATATGATATAGAAATAAAACATGAAAATTTATACTGCACAGATATACCATTACATAAATATTATATATCTCGAAATGATTGCTTTCTTTGTCATTAATTTGAACAATCATAATAATGATCTTTAATGGCATTAATCATTATGATGATTGTCTTTAATTAAACAGTCATCATTATTATGTTTTCAAAACAACAGTCATCATCATTGTCTGTAATTAAACAGTCATCATTATCATGTTTTGATTACAGCAGTCATAATTAATGTCTTTAATAACAACTACATGTAGATACCATCATTATAGTCTTAAAATCATCATAAATATCACCATCACCATCATTTTTTAATTATCATCATCTTGATCATCATCATGACCATCATCGTCCATATCACGATCTTCTAACGTATCCATGGCATTTAAATGATGATAAATATCACTAGCTACATCTTTCATACGCCTGATAATGTCCTCATCATTACAATTATTTATCCAGTTTAGACACTGCTTGGTAACACTGTGTTTCTGTACTTTATAATGTTGCAATATCAGCTTTTTAAAGCCTGAAAAAATGTAATGAAACTGCTTTCTACGTCCTCCTTTATCTGCACATGATTTGGCTAATAATACATTGAAACTCATGCAATGTGAAATGAAAGAAATTGTTGCCGGCTTCAGCATAGATCTACTCGTTTTGACATATTTACTGTAAAGGGATCCTTAATATGCTTGAACAGTGGGTCCCGCTTTATTGTCCTATTTCATTATGACCTACATCACTGACACGTCGATCCCCTGTTGAAAAATATATGAATGTATTATGTCGACCTATGTCTATATTAGGACTTTTAGGTTACTAAGCAACTCACTGAGTCACAGCGTTTCCAACACAAGGGCACAAATAACACATCCTGAAGTCATATATATTTAATCAAATAACACAAAAAATGCGCACTATACTCGCAAATATACGGTATATCTAACCTGGAGGAGCGTTTTTCATATTTGATAAAATAGCATGGCGTAACGTTTGTAACTGTATTTTCCAGTTGTATTTCAAACTTTCTTTCTACAAAATATTGAAGTTGAAAAACATGCCTAAATATACAAAGAAATATCGATATTTGTACACAAAATATACCAACAGAAAAACCTATAATATGAGCATAAATATGAGAGGATATAACATAAGTTAAAAGACAATATTAAAAAAATATACACATAAATTACAAATGAAATGAAATGAATGGAGTTTTACGTCCTACTCTTCTGCACCTTATGGGCTAATGACGACGGCATAAATTACAGTGTTTGAGAGGACGTCATTAACTTTTGAATAGCTCAAAACAATTCTTCTCATAATAGGGAATATATTGTATTATTAAAGTTATTCCCATAGAGCCCGACACTTTTTGTTTCTCTGGCGGATTGTTTTCGAACCTTGAGAATTTACATCCGCATATCACGTCTTCGGAACAGGTAAGGCCGGAATTGTTGGGCTAGTGGCATGCATGTAACTTGACTAAAACATATAATCATGTTCTATGGGTTTGCTGAAGCATGGCTGAAGATTCAGTGAAATCAAAACGAGTGAGCAGCTATTTTTTTTTTTTTTTGGATCAATATACCTCAAGGCCAGGAGAATTATGTCACATAACATCAAGGACACGCTAAGGGAAATAACTCTTCTTAAGAGAATACTAATCTAGACCACATTTAACATTGAAGGGATAGGAATTTTCAGCAGCGTTTACGCACTTGTGCTTCTGAAATCTACCGTTCCCAACTCCAATATTGAGACTAGTCGGCTTTGCCCCCTCAATTGCCTGCAAGCCCAAAGTGACAATTCGAGGATATCTACTACCCACACTCCTTGTAGATTCTAGTAATCATGCCTACCTTGCCGTCTTCAGTTTCTCTCATACCATCATATCCTGGTTCATTAAACATAGGATCTGATGTTAAAATCATACTCTGTATGGACACCAAAACCTACAGTCAAAGTACAGTGGAATAAAAGTCTTTTTATACAAGATCAGATATGTCACGGTATGACATTAGAAACTTATTGTATAACCTAGACATACCGGGTATGGTACGATACGACATTATGCAACGTTCTCTAATACGGCGCAACGTCCTCTGAAACGGCGCAACGAACTCTGACATCGTGCAACGTCCTCTGAAACGGCGCACAACGTACAGCAGAACGTCTCTGACAGGGCGCAACTTCCTCTGACACGACGCTACGTCTCTGACGGGGCGCAAAGTTTCGTGACCTTAAGTAAATCTTTCTTTCTTTACTATTCCATTTGACTCAGGTGTAAATAGGTACAAATAAATCCAGGGATGATATCAATGACAAGACAGCAACTGGTAGGAAAGATCCTTATCCTTTTAAAAATGGTTATTTATTCCCTTCCAACATTATTACCTGATGTAGCGTCGATTTTCCAGCATTCCATTTTTCACTAGCATCCCCAGCATGCCACGTGCCTAATAAACTTAAACAAACTTTACCATCCGAGTATAGATTGGGATTAAATCTGAAAATAGTACCGTTATCCGTTTAACAACAAAGAATATCCTCATTTTCTCGATTAAATGGCTTTACACGCTATTTTCCAGCCACAAGTTTTATACAAGTTATATTTATTGAATATATTCCAGCATGATGTACAAGACTATAGACATTCTCACCTGACCGTTCCATTACCAGTCGTTATCAGTTTAACCAAGGGGGGGTTATTGGGATATGAAGATGGGAAGTATATATCAAAGAGAAAACAGCCCAGACAATATGGTGTATCTACAGGCCCTGTTATCATTGCTCTCATTAGATCCATTCTATCTTCATCCTTAAATACAAACAGATTGGAGATCAGTCGTTGGGGAAGATTCCATTTATCCAACATCTGATTCCCTGCCACATAAAGGACTGCTTCCTTTAGTGGTAAAATATGCGCACTATACTCGCAAATATACAGTAAGCATCCATTTATTCTCAATGACATTTTCATTCCAGCTATCATACTGAATTGACATGTACATGAAAGAATGTCATCTAAATATTTGCTTTACAAACTGATCAATTAAACAAAACGTATTTTCTTTTCTTTTAAGTCTCTGTTTCTTTGCCGGTTGCCTTACTCTTTCCATAATATATTTTTACATAAACGATATTTCATTAACGTTCATACACTAATAAATGCTGCTTTATCCTCTGACGAAAATGGCCCAGAAGGTCCAGTAACTTACCTGTCGAACATAAATAGCAGCGTTGGGATGTATGGGTAAACTTTCCTGTAATTGCTTTATTTCTTTCATTAAATATTTCACTTTAGGTGATCTAAAATGATTAACATTTAGAAAGAAATGAGATAGAGTTTTATGTCCCTTAGTTCAACATTTCATAGAGCAATAACGATGGGTAATATGTGGATTTTTTCTTCAGAGTTTAAAGCCTTCTCTGTAGAACCGGTTGCTTCTCGCAGTAAATTATAAAATTGACAATACCTTGGATCTAAAGATTGGACATTACTTTGGTAACTATGAGATTCCTACAAATATAAAAAAAAATCAAACAGCACATACATGCAAAAATCATAGAAGGTGGGTGAACGTTATTTGAAGGTCGTAAAATGCTTAGTTTAAGAGTTAAGGAATCTTTCTCTTAAGAGAAACCTTACTTCGCTCTGACGCGTTTCGTACAATGTGTACTCTTCAGGGAGACTGTTGCTACTAGTAGGGTCACATCACTGGCCATTATCTCTTAGTTTAAGAGAAATTGCAAGAACTGCTGACTTTTGATTAAGGATTGGTATAGTAAGTATTGATGCCATCAGTGTCCAAGATACATATATAAAATTTAAGAAAACCTCTTTATAATCCCTTTATAGTACATTAATACATGTTTAATTTTCAAAACTTACAAATAAGTAAGCAGTACCAAATCGCAAAGGCGACATTTTTTCAGAGTATGATTTCAGGACTTCATCTGAGTCAATGACTACTTGTTCAGCTTCTTTCATCCAATCTAATTCTATGGACGTCTTGTCAGAGTGGGAATCCCTTTTGGAATTCAGTTCTTTCATCTGCAGAATAATCAATAAAGGCGTGGATTATTCTTTTAATTCAGCTGAAAATATTCTGGAAGCTGTTACATGTAATTGCATTCATAGTGATGGCCTTGCGTTAGGTTTTAACAAGATTTTTAAAGTGGGAAAATGAAATGAAATTATTGAGTTTTAAACCTTATTTTTCTGCATCCAATGGAATACTGAAGAATAACAACATCATGAACTATGCAATGAGGGAAATTGGCCGTGACAGGAGCATATCAGGTTCTTTCTCAAGAGTTCTGCATATACTGTAGAACGTTTCAGATGGACGTACCTGTACAATTAATTCAGCAAACTGATTGATAAATGCATCATCAGTTAGACCTTTAGTGTAGATAATATCAAAGGCCTTATCAAATGTTTCAATTTCAAAATCACTGTCCTGCGCCAGTGCTTTCACGAACTCCTCGTCATCACTTTTACAAATTTGTAGAATTATTTTAACTATATTGGTCAGCAAGGTCTTAGGGTTGAAATTATACCTGTTAAATACATTTTTAAAATTTTTAATTACTTAAGTTCGTTAATACGAAAAGTTCATTGTGGCTTATTATGTAGCAGCTTGTCCTTGTCTCATGGCAATGATTTTCCCTGGTTTCTACCCATTCACAGTATATTTAAGTCTTTGGAATATACAATATAAATGGTGACTAATTGACCTTGAACAGACTATTACTATGTAATAGATATAACAAATACATACTTGGCCATATTCTTCACTTTATAATCCTTCGCTTTATTTCCACATAGTGATAACAAAAATCCGCAAATCTTAAAAAAAAAATTAATAAAACATAATAAAGCAAAACCAACTCTTATTTCAATCTACATATATGTATTTTTCATTTACAAAGTATCTAGAGAAATCAGATGATTGTGAAAATTAATGCCGATTTCAATCAAATACTGTATAATTGCGAATACAATGCGCACCCTTTCTTACTCTCTATTTTATATCTTAAAATAGCTCTGTCCATTGACACTAACCATAAATAATGCACACTCCATTCAAACTAAGTGATTAACGATAATCTAATATTCAGCCCATGGGAACAAATAAAGGCCGTAATTTACATTGATCAAAAGTAGGACCATGATCCTGTCTAACATTCAGTCCAATAGGACAAACACAAAATTTACTTACAGCAGATGCTGATCTATTGGACAAAGGTTTGATGTTAAAACAGTTTGATACGACATCCTCTTCTGTTAACAACAGTATAAAATCTAAGGTCTGATTTGCCTGGAATAAAAGGAGAGATTAATATCAAGTAATACAGCGAGTTGGATTGTCGTCTAAACCATCTTAGGTACCATGGATTCCAATGCTTCTGAGCTTATCCCGTCTATATGAGATCATTTTAACAAACAACACAAGACACTCACTAAAGCCATAAATCCACGACCTGCATTTTCTTCATTTAACAAAAACATTGTTTTATCTTGTTGTTCTTTAGATGATAATTGGTTCCATTCAGCTTCTACAATACAACATACAATTAATAAAGATTTTGATAAACGGTAAAGGTGCGCATTATATTCGGAATTAAACGGTAAATACGACTTTATAATCATGCAAATGGCTCTATACTAGTTATCTAACATGTACAGCTGTCAGTCAGGTAAACTTGTTTCCACAATATTGTGCATGAATTGACCACGGGCATAAATAAATGGTAAAGGTGCGCATTATTTTCGGAATTATACGGTAAATACTTTATTTTCATACAAATGGCTGTATACTAGTTATCTAACATGGACAGCAGTCAGGTAAACTTCTTTCCACAATATTTCCCATGAATTGTCCATAGACATAAATAAAATGAGAAAAGTTTATATCTATATTAAATAATCAAAAAATACATACCATTGTCTTTAGCCATTTCAAGACGTTTAACATTAGCCATTCGGGACAGTGAATCATGCAACATATACAGCAGAGTATCCAATATGGCACCAAGAAAATTCTACAGATAAAGAATGCCAAGAAATACTGGCTTTATGTTTTTATATAGAACTTAAGCATGTGTAGTGGGTGGGACTTAAATGTCAATCAAAATTCATTACTACATACTATCTAAATATATTCTAAGACTCGTGTGATCTATTCATCTGTTCAGCATCTAGACTCAGACTGAATATATATGAATGCAAGTTTTAAAGGCGGGACTTCATATGTCAATCAAAATAAAACAAGCTTATATAGACACAGGCCACTCCCAAGTAGACTTACAAAGAATACGGAATGATACATTTGATATTAACTATTGAACAAAAAAGTTTAAATCCAAGTACTAATTGTGCATTTTTCTGCATATTTTAAAACATATACAAAACAAATCTATGTTGCTTTGGGTAGAATACATGTAAGTAGTAATAAGCACTACCTAGATGTGCCTAAATGTCTATTTCGCCTTTAGAAAACTTACCTGAAACTCTGCCGTTTGATGTAATTCTAAAATATGTCCTTTACAGTCAGGTCTTTTCCATAAATGTTGAATTAGTTGACTGATTCTTGCCCTAGGGAAAATAATTTTGAAAAGAAGATATATACATGTGTTAACTGTTCCTATTGTTTGTTAATAGAAAGTAGTTTGAGATAGTCGATCTCTTTGAACTGGAAGCGTTTCCAGCAGCCGATTAATAATTGTCAATAAATTCATTGTTAATTAACCACCCTCTTACTGTTAATCTCTTAATTAACTAAATTAATCGACCAATAGTGATAGGAGTCTCATTGACTTAACTTGATTGTAGGGTAATTTAATTTTTAATATTTTTTTTTTTAACATCACTGACCTATACTTGATGTCCGACATAGCTTATTTTCAATCAGAAATCTAAGATGAGGAAACGGACATGTCCGGCATATATTGACATATCGACAACCCCAACAGTATTGCAAGGGCGGACTGAGTAGCTCTAATTCCTTAGGGCAATAGGCTTCCTAAGGCTACACCATAATTCCCAACTCATCATTGACTCACCACTTAAATTGTTTTTTGCCCTCACCCAGCCTATTCTGAATTTTTTTTTTAAACAATATTTATTCAATATTTGTAAATAGTAAATACATACATATGTATGGTTTTGAAAGTGTGGAAGTTACTGTATTTACCTGGCAGTATATTTATCAAATTCATCTTTATCTACGTCTAAACCCTCTACAACATCTACACTTATATAGGTATGTATTAAGGCTGGACCAAGTTTATATTGAACTGTAGGACTGGTGTGTACCATTAATGCTAAATCAGACATAGTACTACTACCCCAGCCAACAGATCCTCTGAAAGACAGTAAAAGGAAAGAAATAGTTAGGATATCGACCTTATGAGGATCCGATTCGTTAGTTGGTTCATCTGCTTCGATTGATAAAGCAGCCAAGAAAACAATGTCAAGGTTTGGTAATGCTCTGGAGCCTTATTCTCGATAACTAAACATAACAAGATTTTGTCGTTCCAGTTTTTTGATGGGTCAACCACTAGATTGTAAAATTTAGTTTTGTTATCCAATCAGATAATTGTATTGCTTAAAATCGGGATTTTATCTAAGTTAAGTTTTCGAGAATAAGGACCCAGACTGACTGATATCTTCTAAAATAAGTATATATTGTTTTGGGCATTATAGCAAGGCATGCTCACCTATCTGGAACACCCTTGACACTCTGTGAATAGGTTTGTCAACCTGACATCCCTTAGAAGAGTCCACATTGCTTACATTAACTATTCTGTATATTTAATAATATCAGACAATAATGGCATAGTAATATGAGAAATCTTGATTCTCATTGCATACTAAATGGCCTCCATAAATTTCCTTGATACAAATCTTACCTATTGTGATTTGGTGTTGTTTGAACAAACTGTAACAAACTAGATACTATTTTACTGGCTACGATTGGTCCTGGCATTAAATCTGGTCTTTCTAACAACATCACACAGCAATCAACAAACGGTGACAACTATAATATAATCACAAAGTTATATACAAAACTTGAGACTCTCAGACATTTAAAAAAGATAATATAATAATACAAATTAGTGATCAATTGATGATAATTACTGTGGTATATCACTGGGGAATACCATGATATAGTAATGATAAATATTGCGATGTATCAATGATGAATATTGTAAAATACTTATGATTAATATGGTGATATATTGATGATAAATATTGTGATATATTGATGATAAATATTGTGATATATTGATGATAAATATTGTGATATATTGATGATAAAGATTGTGATATATTGATGATAAATAGCGTGATATATCATGAGATAAATATATGTTGATGTATTAATAATAAATATCTTGATGATAAATATTGTGATATGTTGATGATAAAGATTGTGATGTTTTGATGATAAATATTGTGATATATTGGTGATGTTTTGATGATAAATAGTGTGATATATCATGAGATAAATATATTTTGATGTATATTGTGATACATGTATGTTGATGTTAAATATATCGTGATGTATTGATGATAAATATTGTGATATGTTGATGATAAATATATCGTGATGTATTAATGATAAATATCATCATATATAAATGATCAATATATAAAGTATATGAATGATGAATATCTTGATATATTGATGAATAGTATTGTGATATATTGATAATAAATATAATATTGTGATATATCAATGATAAATACCATGATGATAAATATCGTGATATATTGATGATAAAAATATTGTAATATATTAATGATAAATATCGTGATATATGAATGATAAATATGATATATTAATGATAAATACTCTGAAATCTTAATGACATATATTGTGATACATTCATGATAAAAAAGATAATTTTTATTTAAACCAACATCGCCCAGCCCCAGTACTGATTATAAAACTTACCGATAAACCCCACAATATTCCTTTATGTATATATATAACATGTCCAGCCACAAATTGAAACCACTCAGCCATATCTTTAACACAATATTCTGGTACTAGTTGAAACGTCAATCTTATATCTTTACTATCCTTCTACAATATACCAACTGAAATTAAGTTTTTGCTTTTCTCCACCCTATAGTTTAAAGGGGATTGAGTGTTCCCTAATTTGACCTAATATGGTGATAAAATAGGACCTAAAATCCCCTTACATTAATATAGCACCTTAGAAGAAACTGAAATGAAATAAATACTGAAAATCATTTTTTATCCCAAAAGATAAAATGCCATAATAAAATGCATTGGTTTTAGTTGAATTACAGAACAACAGACATCTTACTGAAATTGGAATGTTGTCAATTAATATCCGTTTAAAAATCTAAAAAAAATATTATAGTAATTATCATAAAATATTGATATTAAAAAAGTAATAAATTTATTTTTAAAAACATATAATAATTAAATTAAAATTATATTTACTAAGTAATTATCCATTTGATTATTGAAAAACGTTAAGTAAATTGATTAATAAATCGTTTTAAGATTTCAAGGGATTCTGTTACTTTATGACACCAGGTAAGTTCACTGATGAATATATACTTATATTGACCATTCTTGAGAGCTAAATTTCATCTTCATGCTAAAACCCAGTATCCCTTTAAACACAGAACTAATACCTGTTGAAGTATATCCAGTAATACTTGTGCTTGAGTTAAATAAAACATGGTTACATTTTTAATTAATTCTGGATCAGCTATACTGGTATCCCACATTAATGTTAATAACTGAAAACAAAAAAGTTTCAGTTCAAATTGACTTGAGCAGATTTCATGAATCCTCCATCGTTTCTGATACAAAATCCTCACCAGGACAGCTAGTTTAGATATTGAAGATTTGGTCAATCAAGCAGTCCTACAAAAGCACTGTTGACTTTTTCATCAACATGTGAAATGAATTAACAGATCCTAAACTTTTTAGACATGGTTTGTTTTTAAATAAGCATCTCTTAAAAATACCTAATGACTTAAGGAAAGTATTAAGATGATTGCAGGTAAAAAAAAATTGCCTACCACATGCATATCTCTAATCTGTTTTTCATCTGGTGTTCCTTTCAAAGCTTGTAATTTGGCTGTGAATTCTCTACAAGAGAAATAAAATTTTCATTAAATTTTCAGGTTTGAAGCTTGTATTTTCATATCAATTCACTTCTATTGTCAATGAATGATAACACTTACTTATATACATGTATATGATAACAGTGTATCAATGAATGATAACAGTTACTTTGTATCAATACATGATAAAACTTACCCATACAAATGATTATAATGTAACAATGAATGATAACACTTACTTATAGAAATGATTATATTATTAATGAATGATAACACTTACTTTGTATCAATACATGATAACACTTACCTTTTCAAATGATTATAATGTATCAATGAATGATAACAGTTACTTTGTATCAATACATGATAACACTTACCTATACAAATGATTATAGTGTATCAATGAATGATAACAGTTACTTTGTATCAATACATGATAACAGTTACTTTGTATCAATACATGGTAACACTTACCTTTTCAAATGATTATAATGTATCAATGAATGATAACAGTTACTTTGTATCAATACATGATAACACTTACCTATACAAATGATTATAGTGTATCAATGAATGATAACAGTTACTTGGTTTCAATACATGATAACACATTTTCAAATGATTATAATGTATCAATGAATGATAACAGTTACTTTGTATCAATACATGATAACACTTACCTATACAAATGATTATAGTGTATCAATGAATGATAACAGTTACTTGGTTTCAATACATGATAACACTTATATTTTCAAATGAATATAGTGTATCAATGAATGATAACAGTTACTTGGTTTCAATACATGAAACACTTACATTATCAAATGAATATAATGCATCAATGAATGATGACAACACTTACCTATGCATATGATTATAGTGTTTCAATGATGGTATTAAACCAACACTTAGTGTTCGTTGTGTTAAGTGATAACACTCTGTTATAAAATTATGTTGTGTTTGCAAATCTGTAGGTAAGGCACCAAATTTCTTCTCTTTGTCATATACTAAAATTCCAAAAAAGATTCCAAAACAAAGTTCAAAATATGTCTTTGTAAAAGCTAAGTCATAAAACTTTAGTTTTTGTGCAATTGCAAGAACCACAGAATAAAATTGGAATTATGCAAAGAAAGCTATCAATATCTCCTTTAGATTATCTTCACAATGTCAAGCTATTATGAACTGCATCTTATACCTTGACTGCAATAGCCACCTTTCTTGTACTTTCTTAATACACGAGGCCATTTGATTGGATCGTGTGCTAACGAATACAGCCAAAATATAGTTCACCTTTTTACAATTCCTTTAAAGGGATACTGCATCTTAGAATGAACATAAAATTTAAAAATCTAAAACTTGGCCAATAAGAGTTCTATTCATCAGTAAATATGCCTACTTCTATAAATTACATATAAAATAAATGAATATCTATAAAACTAAGTCATTATCTATAAAAATGCATTTGTATATATTGAAAAACGCTTAATAAATTGATTCAGCATTTTTCAAAAATAACTCAGTTTTATGAGTTTCCCAGATTTTAAGGAATTCTGTTACTTTATGACACCAGGTAAGTTCACGGATGAATAGATTATTGACAATTCTTGAGAACTAAAATTTTATGTTCATGCTTAGACGCAGCATCTCTTTAAAGAAACCAACAAGAAGTAGTATTACCTACCAATTTGACCAGAGGCTAAACAAGTCTCAAAATCGTAATTTAATCTACAAGCTGGTGATGTGGTATAGTTCAGTTCAATTTTATTCATCTTGTCCACATTACCATATATGGGTGTAAAAAACTTCAGCATTACTCCACAAAAGTTCAACATGAATCCTGAAAATGTTATGTTACACTTCTTGAACACCTGTTTCCACTCTTTAATTGGGTTTTCAATATGTAATATGCAAAATACATTCATTAAGATTAGGTTTAGATGACAAATATAAAAACTATATTACATAATTAAAATTAAATTAAAATTAAATTAAATTAAATTAAATTAAATTAAATTAAATTAAATTAAATTAAATTCAAATTAAATCAAATCAAATCAAATCAAATCAAATCAAATCAAATCAAATCAAATCAAATTAAATTCCAATGTAATTTTGGATGTGGTCAAACATACCATCAGAGCAACAAGACTGTGTTTGAGCATCAGTTATAAGCAGTGAAGCAGTTCGTAGATCATTTAAGCCTATCACAGCAGCTAGCCATGACAATCCAACCTCTCGATAACTTTTGTTACTGATGACTTTCTTTAATGCTGTATATATACACTGCTGACACTGGTGGTAGCCATCTTGAATTGACTTCTGGAAAAGAAAATTTTCCTTGTTAGTCAGACAATGCAGCTCAGAGGGGCTGACATGGATAAAGCGTCTAGCCATTGTAATGGGATGAGAAATGGATGCTCAATGGCCGGTGCAAAAAAGTCCTCAAGTCCTTTGACAGTTTAAAGTAAAAAATGAAATGGCTTTTGGCATTCCCCTTGTTCATTACACCAATTGGATGCAGAAAAGAAGAAAGCCCAACTCCATTTAATTAAATTTCTTATTTTGATCTTTAATTGCAGGTGAACCAGATATTCAAATTTTCAATCTGAGAAGTGCTACAGATAAATAAATTAAACCCTGGGAAATTGGTAAGTAAACATAAGTAGGGCTTATCTCTTTGAAGGGAAGGGGGTGGAAAGGGCAAGGAAAGGCATACCAGTAAATATTTGTAAATATACTGAAAATTGGTGCCATTTATCAGATATCATATTAAGCCTGATATCCAATTCCTCCACAGTGAAAGCGGCACATACCAAACATTTTATGTCCATTTTTATTGGCATTGATTCCAAAATGATTTTTGACCGCCTGGTTCTGAGAAATTTAAATTCAATTTAATCAAACCTCTAAAATCTTTAGATCAGAATCGTTAATTTGAGATGATTTGCGTTGTAACTCCAGGAACGGTATGACTGACTTTCCTGTTAATGCCATCACGGTACCAGTTTTTTTAGGGTTGGGTACTGTAGTTACTGATAGTAGTGGACTCAATATTGACTCTACCTCAAAAAAGATTCCCTGAAAACAACAATAACATAAGATTAAGCAGAAGGCAAAACAAAAACATTACCTGAATGAACCACATTTGATATATATATCTATATATATCATCATTTTTCTGATTTTAGGTCTATGTTAGAAGTACTATGTATTCTCATTGTAACATATCAACTATAGTGAACTCCACATTAACCGTGTGCCAGTGCCTTCTGGTGAATAGTAGCTTGTTGCCTTTCAACCAGCCTAATCTCTATTTAAGTTTTCAAAAAATTTACTTTTAATTTTTTCACTTACACTTAATAAGTAGCTTTTGTGATAGCGAATTATTATTAAAGAAGTCTATTTTATTTTGTTTGTTGAAAAATCTGATGCTATCAGTGTCACGATACATACAAAATTTAGAAAACCTCTTTTGAATTTCTTTATTGATAACACTATAATTATTATCTGATCAAGTTTTAAACTGTAAACTCACCAAATCATTTTGAGCTGAATCAACTTCTGCTTGTAATATCACTGATAAAACTTGGCTGATATTCACCTACAGACAAATATCATAGACAAGATTAAGTTTATATTCTCCTTGGGAGATCTGCTATATCTCAGTGAATTGAAATGCCTGAAAGTCTTGGGTTCTATAAATATCTATATTATAGAGCCAGTTTATTGCAGTTGGCTTTGGATAGGAAACACCCTCTTAATAGAAAATGATTTGGAAGGCCGCATGGGGCATCATCCTCATACTTGGGGTTCAGTTGTAAGGGAGGATTTTAGGGTTTACCAAGGAAAATTTTTGAAAATTATGTTTGAATTGCTTGCATCTGAGGCATTTGAAAACATCATTCCTGATACAATACGTACAATAATGGCCCCGGAGAAAAAAAACGAAAAAATGTCATACATTCCTGAAAAGGTCCACTAAACTTAGCAATTAAACTTACATTAGAAAATAGTACTTCTAATCCTTTCAACGTGTTCATTTCTTGTAAAACCATCTCGTCAATTCTGAAACCAAAAAAATGATCAAACCAACCAATCAACATATTTGCATGTAGCCATTTTTAAGTTTTGTTTTGTAAATATGTACACAATGTGAATAACATATCACGCTTTCATGTTTGGTTTGAAATACCTTGTTTCTTATTTAAGTTCACCTCCTATAAAATGCTATTTGGAACAATGTGAGGCATGGTGCTATCTATCTGATAAGTGGTGTGGTAAGAATGATGAAACCAAAAAAAAGAAAGATGTTGCAAGTCAATGACTATGCTGTTTGACAAGACTGTTCATACATTCATTCTTTAAAAAAGCTCCACTGAATGTCACATGAATTTCAAACCAACCAATCAACACGCTTGCATGTAGCCATTTTTATGTTTTGTTTTGTAAACATGCACACAGTGAATAATTTATCAGCATGGGCACGCTTTCATGTTTGGTCTGAAATACTTTGTTTCTTGATTAAAATTCCCCTCCTATGAAAAGCTATTTGGAACAAAGTGAGGCGTGGTGCTGATAAGAGGTGTTGTAAGATTGATGTAAAAAGGATTTCAAACAAAAACAAACTTACCTTTTAACATTATGTAGCTGTTTCCCAGCCGCTTGTATTAATGTTGATAAAAACGAGGAAGACTTGTTACCATGGATACCAGAGTTTAAAAGATGAGTCAACATTGTTGGCGAAACTAAGACACCATCTTTACTCCAACCACCAACTCTCCATAAGAAATCTATACTTTCATTCTAGAAATATTGCAATTGTTTTATTTGATTCCATTAAAAGTATAGTCAAGCAAAGGAATTGCCATGCACAACCGGGTCAGTTCAAAACATACACAGGATCAGTCCATTTCATCAAGAGGTAGGATAAGATGAACACATTCTGGTATGGTTAATACAGCCCCTTAATATCACTATGATAGAAAATATAAATTCAAAGCAGTGGGGCCTGAGAGTATTAAAAAAATTAGTGGGCTTTCGTGGGGTTGAGTACTTTAATTTGGAGGAGTGGCGCATGTCCCATGCCCAAAAATAACCTGGGACTATTCCCTGGTTCAAATTTTTCTTACTACCGGGTATTTTCAAGTTTTTTTGGGCATGGGATATTCACCACTCCCCTTCCAAGTTTTATTCTAGTATAAGACTTACAACTCTTTCAGAAGAACCATATTCAGACCACAAATCATCTTCTGTACTTCCTGTAGCACCACCTGAAAATAAACCAGACATAGAATCACACTGGAAGAGAAACAAGCTTAAAATTGTCCATGTTTTGAAAGGTATTCAAGTAGTTGCATTGATTTTAAAAGAGCATTCAAGAGACCTATATAAAGACGGATTGTAGAACAGTCTGGGAAGTATACATTAAGTCATTTGCTTATTTTCATCAAACAATGGTGGTCATGGGTTATAATTCTAGTCATCGTGCAAATTCTTGTGAGCATTGTATGACGTCATTTGCTTATTAACATTAAACATGGTGGGTTACAATCTCAGTCAGCTTATGAAAGCCTTTTGAACCTTTATAAGGTATCTATCCTCATTATGCCAGTCTGATATTTAAATTGTAAGAGTGAAATGGTTGTCTCTTTCCTTTTTTATTTTTATCCCTCAGTTTAGCTTCAAACTTGAAAATCCCTAAATTTCCACCAAAAAATATCAATACTCACCAACAGAAACAATGTCAAATAAGGCGTCTGCTGTCTTCAGTTTTAACCAATCAGAAGCTGTTTTGACGATCTCATTATCTGCCATATATGGTGTGTTAGATTCACATATATCAAAACAATTCAGAACGTAATTGATTTTGTTGAGTTGTCTAGGTAAAATGAGTTTAAAAATGGAGGACATCGAAATTGGAACCTCCTCTGGTTTACTTGGCCAATCCTCCATGTTGACTGTCAACGATCCAAGAGCATAGTGGGTTTTGGATTTTTTAACTTCCTAAAATAAATTATGGAGAAGAAAATTGTATTCAACCAAAAGATTGGACATTTTTTCAAATTTTGCCAAGTTTTGCCAATGAGCTAAAAGTATTTTAAGCAGAAGTGAAGTTTTTTTTTTAACCCAAAGTCTAAAAACTTGACATGGTTCAACCTCCTACAATTCCTTTACATGCTCAAATCATTTCTATTTTTAGAAAGAAAATTGTCTTTGACTTTGAGAAACAATATTTACAATTTTACAATTTAAAGCCTCTTCTAAAAATTCTTTTAATGTAAGGCGTTTCTGGGGAACGGATTCATTTGTCTTTTCTTCTTCAACAGTTTGACGTCTGCTTTCCTTCACATCGAAAGCTTGATGTGGTTCCTTTGCTTCCTGCCCTTTGATATTTGACTTCTGCTCTTGATTAGTTTGTGGGCTTTTATTCAAGGATTCTTCGCTCTTTCCAGAATTTTCAATGGAAGTTGATTCACAAATTTCAACATTTTGATCTGAATTCTGATTTTGAGATTCTGCAGATCTTAATAAACTAGATTCCTCTTTTTGTTCAGTTTTATTTTCTTGATTCTGGGAGCTTCCTCCACCTTGCTCGACACTTTCTGAGATTTGACTAGTTTGTTCACTTTTTGCAGCTTGGTTGAGATCCTTTGACCCTTGACCCTTATCATTTGACTTCTGCTCCTGATTTTTTTTAGAGATTCTGTTCAACCATTCTTCCCGTTTTGCAGAATTTGGTAATTTATTGTCTAAATATTTATCTAAAAATGACACAAATCAAGAAATTAAATTATGTGTTTTGTCAAATAAGTTGTTATTGTTTTGCTCAAACTCCTTTTTGAACACTGGTTGTAGCACAATCAATTAAAGACAGGAAGACAGTATCACTTGAACCTTATTTGTGAAGATGTTTGACCAAGGACCAGCTGGTAGACATGATCACTAGAAGCTAAGTTGTAAAGATGTTTGGCCAAGGACCAGCTGGTGACAGGATCACTTGAAGCTAAGTTGTCAGTTGTTGTAACACTTGAACATAGGTAGTAAGGATGTTTGGCCAAGGACCAGCTGGTAAAGATGTTTGGCCAAGGACCAGCTGGTAGAAAGGATAATCTGAACCTTAATTATAAAGATTTTTGACCAAAGACCAGCTGGTAGACTTAATTGTTTTTCGTAATCTAGAGTCTTATCATACTTACCATTTTCTGTTTTTTTCGTTTTAAAATAGTTGTACTTGAAATAGAAAATTAAAATAGCCCCTCCAAGCAGTATGGTTATCCAAACTAAGACTGGAGAAACAAAACTACTGTTGTCTGATACTTTACTTTCACTTTCTCGCTGATCTTCGTTTGAAGGAGTGCCCTCTTCGTTTTGATAATCTGCACCATTGCTCGTTATTTCCTTCTGAAATAATTTTCATTGGTAGTTAAACGACGATGCTAGGCCAAATCAGCACAGAAGCATTGGCAGTGGCATGAGTATGTTTCTTATCCTTAGCACGATAAGAATTCAAATCCATGGCATCTATTGGCAAAATAACTAATACACACTTTGTGTGAGAAATACTACACTGATAACATCCATTTGCACCATTCCAATGTTCTTTTTGGTGTCAGTGGTTCCTACAATTCTGCCAAACAAAGTGTTTTTTTAAGGTAACTTATGCAAAAGAGAGTTCATTTGATTTAAAAAAGGCTAAATTTTTCTGGAAGTGCATGAACAACAAAAGTCAAACTGAAATGAATAGTGTAAAACAAGGCTATGAACCCCCCAAAGATAAAAAAAAAAATAATCATTTCAATTCCTTTAATTAATATACCTGCTCTTGAATGTGTTTTTGAAGATATTTATCAAATATTTGGCTGATTTCTCCATTATTGATTTCTGCTTCTTCTTCATCTAATAGACCATCATTATTTACATCATAATATGCCAATTCTTGACTTAATTCCTAGAAATAAATCAATATTCATAAAAATGAAAAGAATGGATATTCAAGTCTTACTCTTCTGCACCTAATTGGAACTAAGTGTGAAAATTGTAAAATGATCAGGCCCAATTTTCACCCTAATAAAGATTTTATTATTATTATTATTATTATTATAGAAATAAAGGAAGAGAGATGATGTAACAAATACTAGTGTATCTGAATTTTAAGTTTGCTCTTTAAGTCTCTCTAAAGATTAAATAGCTTGTAGGCTATAGATTACCTGGTTTTCTTTTGAAAGTTTCCGTAAATCTATATCTTGTTGTTGAGTTTCTTTATAATCAGCATTTGACAGATGAACTAACAAGTTGAGAGCTAAAATCCTGGAAAAGTTCAAGTTCAAATTTGTGGCATTTTATTTACACACAGGAAAAACCTGCAAAAATTTCTACCTTGTCTAAAACCAATAAAATTTTATTTGGTATGAATCCAAATTTCATTAATTTAACTGCAAAGTGAGACCTACATCTTCACAATGACGAGCTATTACACACTTTGCTCTTATACCTTATTTGCAAACGGTCATTTTGGCATGACTTTCGGTCATGACCGGGCTATATGGCCAATCAACAGCCCTGCTTCACAATGTCAAACTTTGCTCTTTTACCTTGACTGTAATAGCTACTATTCTTGTATCTTCACAATGTCAAAATATTACAAACTTTGCTCTTATACCTTGACAGTAATAGCTACTATTCTTGAATCTTCACAATGTCAAGCTATTACAAACTTTGCTCTTATACCTTGACTGTAATAGCTACTATTCTTGTATCTTCACAATGTCAAGCAATTACAAACTTTGCTCTAATACCTTGACTAGAAAAGTCAATATTCTTGTATCTCCACAATGTCAAAATAATACAAACTTCGTTCTTATACCTTAACTGCAATAGCCAGTATTCTTGTATCTTCACAATGTCAAGCTATTACAAACTTCGCTCTTATACATTGACTTTTGATAGCTACTAGGCCTATTCTTGTATCACAGATGCAGTGATTTGATTGGATCTCGACAGAGGCTTTTTGTACACTGTTGAATTTTTTCTATGCAGATCTCTGATTGGGTGTATTTGCTAGCATACAATCCAATTAGATTGCGTTACCGGTATGTTAATCCTATTTGTTAAGCTTATTATCTTGTGTGGAAGCAATAGGTAGCCCTACAGATAATGCTGTAAGGTTTGGCAAAGGACCACCTGGTAGAAAGATTCTTTACCATCTTAACCCAAACTTATCCTTTTGCCAGGACCATTGGTATGGCCTACCCTTTCAATTTCGAACTGTTTAGGGGATATTTCAGGTGAACATTATTTACTGTCTGTAAACCTACTGAATGGGCATTTTTGCAGAAAGACTCTTTTATTGAGAGACAGCACAGCACATTGACCTTCATTGGCATGCAAATATAAGGAACAGATCTAAGCTTTTTAATTACTCTTAGTGCCATTAGTGTCTTGTAAGTAGGCTATGACATATAGTCCTAACATATCGTACTGACATTGTCAAACATGACTAGAATTTAATAATGGATGACAATCTCCAATGAAATTTTCATTATCATCTTTTATGAACACAACCAAATACAAACCTGGTAATCGTCCGGCTCCACATTCTAATCAGACATCATTCTTCCTACTTGTCATCAGTAAATTTGACAAAAATCTGTCTTTTCAAAAACAGGTAGTTAAAGGTAAACTATCCTCTATCACCCAGTCCCTTTTTGTCAGAAGTCGAAAACATAGCACGTCTGGATGTCAAGGACTAAAGTAGACAGGAAGTAAACGTGGCTACTTTCAATTCTTTTCTTCCATTTTTGCTTTTCACAACCGAATAAAATTGCAATCGACTCACTTGCAGTAATAATACGATTTGTTTTGTAAATATAAATACAAAACTGAAATTCGTGAATATTATTTGAGAACGATTTAAATTTCACGTTAAAACGACTGAGTGTCAAATCGGATATAAAAAGAAGAAGAAATACAGAAGTAGGCTATTACAAAAGTAGAAATACCGAAGTATTACCGTACAGAAGAAGTAGACCTTCCACTGGAAAAGAACTACAGCGGTGTTACAGAAGAAGAACTACACAAGAAGTATTACAGAAGAAGTATTACAAAAGAAGAACTCCAAAGGAGAACTAGAAGAAGTAGACCTATTACTGGAAAAGAACTACAGTAGTGTTACAGAAGAAGAACTACAGAAGAAGTATTACAGAAGAAGAACTACAGAAGAAGAACTACAGAAAACGTTTTACAGAAGAACAATAATACATCAAGACAGAAGAAATCATTGACAAGGCTCTCTATACTCAACGACCGCGATATGGATTTTTTCCTTTTCCTTTTTGTACCCGAAGCGGACAACATCCATACCTAGTGTAGAAGTAGAATCTAATAATTAATATGGAGTATGGAGGCGTGGTTTAAACGATATTGCATTGAATAATACAGAGCCATTGACTTGATCCCAACCTGTCAATTGTTTCCTATTGATGTCAATAACGATGTTTACATTGTCAACAAAAACAACAGAAAGAACCCGTCGTTCCTTCGTTGGCATTAATTCAAAGACAAAAATATCGGAACTAAACGGTTCCAATTAGAATATGGATTCAGGCTGTTTGCTCAGACCAAGTATATTTCATAAAGAGATCTATACAGAGGTAAATGCTGGATAAATAGAATAATAGACTTTTCGATTTTTTGTAATACCTTTTATAACGTTGACATTAATACAATAGTCAATTTTCTTTTAAGGCTCGAGGATAACGAACTGGTATTAAAATATATGCCTTAGGTAAAAACCTATAATAGCAACATGTATTATAAAAACTATATTTTTCTGTGAATAGCCCGACAAGTTTTGCTCTATTGCCCAGTACCACAATTGCATATAACATATTGTATGGAATCAAAATTAAATGAATGGAGTTTTACGTCTTTTACTTTTCTGCACCTAATGAAGACAGTACACAACTTGCACATGGATAAGCCTAACTAAAGAACTAATCGACTAATCAATGTCTTTCTGTAGACCACACTCGTCTCATGCTGCCGATATATGTTCCGGATAAGATCTCCATCAGGAAAGTTGGTTTAAAGGAACAGTACAGTATTTCGGTCAGCGGGTGAAAGTTTGATGACCTTGCTGTTAATGGGTTCTGATAATCTACGAAGAATCAGCGGGTAGAAATATACATGTGAACATAAGTTGTTATCCTTGTATATATTTATTGTAGCTTACTCAACAAAACGACGTTGATATAAGCCTAGATCTAATTTTGTTTTAATTTGGGCGTAAACACCACTTATAGTTCCCAAAGGAATCTGTACAAATATCATCTGACCCTTTCATTAAAGGATAATAGGTCTTAAAATAAACATAAAGTTTGAACATTTTAAACTTGGCAAATAAAAACATAATTATGTTCAGCAGTAATATACCTACTGCTATAATATATAACATTAAAAAAAAATATCCAAAAAACTTATTAATTAAACATAAAGATGCATTTGATTGTCGAAAAACGCTTCATTAATTGATTAAGCGTTTTTCAAAACTGACTTTGTTTTGTAAGTTTTCCAGATTATACAGGGATTCTGTTACTTTGCACCAGGTTCACTGATGAATATATACTCATATTGACCATTCTTGAGAACTAAAATTGTATGTTCTAAGACGCACTATCCCTTTAGGTAACCTACAAAATATTAAGCATTCCTAGAACATCTTTCTTTATACAAGTTTGACTCATCGTCTTCGGGCTTCGACGTGGTCTATTTACTCAAAGTAGCAAAGTACGACGACCTGGAGTGTAGTTGGGACACGATGACGTTTAACTGTATTATGATCACATTATCTTACAAATATCTTACGAGACGAATTTCGATGTCCGTAATAATTTCCGATCCGAGGGTTGACCAGTGAGCATGTTTGGTATCGCTGGGAGTGGAGACTCCGTCTATAATTCCATTCGGATTGCAATTACCACAGTCGTTAAACCAAAACCCTGCTCCGAAACGTACTGCACAGTTAGATGCTGTACTTTTATCATTGTCCACGTCGTAGGTGGTAAACAGTTGTGTTCTGGATGGCAGCAGAGAATCGCCAAGATCATCGTATCCGTTTGCGGATGAGCTGAAGTCGTAATTCATTTTAAAGTCGGTATCAACAGTAAAACCAAGATACAGTCTTACAAAATAGTTTGGACTTGACA
Source organism: Nipponacmea schrenckii (assembly GCA_030562195.1). Classification (NCBI taxonomy): domain Eukaryota; kingdom Metazoa; phylum Mollusca; class Gastropoda; family Lottiidae; genus Nipponacmea; species Nipponacmea schrenckii. The sequence continues at coordinate 15,609,292 of CM060203.1, forward strand.
AAGTTTTTACGTAGAAGTACGCATTTTGTACACGACTAAACGTTATATTATACATTTTGTCTAAACCTAACCAGTGTGATCCACTGAGCATACCGAATCCTTCGACGTATTCTGGCCATGTTCTATTGAAGTTAATGATATCTTGGATGGTATTTGATTGTATCACCGTAAACCCACCCCTTTCCATGATACACCGGACTTGAAATGGTACAAAAGCTAATGTTGGTTTAATGACAAATACGCCATCAATCCCATCGTAAAATCCAGACTCGAATCCTTCTGAACAATCTGAAAATAAAAACAAACGACAGAACTTAAAAGTTCACCGGCAACAGTCTACTGTAACGCTCCACAAACGATCTACCGTGATAGTTCTATAATAGTGCTCTTCACACGCTCTACCATGAAAGTCATGCTAGCGCTCATAAAACGCTCCTATACCATGAAAGTTCTGCTAGCGCTCTCCAAATGCTCTACTATGAAAGTTATAGGGCCCATCAAACTCTCCCGTAATAGTTCTAGCTCTCTTCAAACGCTGAACCGTGAAAGTTCTGCTAGCGTTATTTAAACGCTGAACCGTGGCGTTTTCAAAACGCTATACCATGAAAGCTCTCGGGCTGTTCAAACGCTCTATGGTGAAGCTTCTGCTAGCGCTCTTTAAACGCTCTATCCTGAAAGTTCCTCTGCCGCTCTGCATACCTTCTACGGTGAGATTTCTGCTGGCGCTAAAGAATGGTGGATATGAAGTTAATATCAAATGATAAGAACGATGCTCACATACAATGATCTCAAAATAAACTATAGACTTTATTAATAGTGCCTACCTTGCATGAATTGATCACAGAATTGTCCAACATATCCTCCAATACATTCACAATGCGTTTCATTATGTTTTATTGCGCCGTTACTACATTGACTGTCATCTGTCTCCACATTGCCAACCTTAATATAAAATAACAGATCAAATCTTCTATCGAGGACACTGATAGCATCTTCTTGAACCATTCTTGTAAATATACTAAAATTATGCGTTTTCTGACGCAGCCTATTGTAAAGACTCTTGGATATTATTAGCAGCTGTTTGCAGCTAAATCGTCATAATAAATTGTATTATGTTATTTTAAAAAGGATATTACATGTAAATAGGGTTGTTTTGGGTCTATGAATATAATGTAAATAGTTTCCAGAAGAACTAAAAATAACGAAAATCGCAGAGTCATCGTTTAAACATTCTAACACCAATAAGTCTGGAGACACATTGATTTGTCGGTTAACATTTCGACGGTGGGTCGTTTAAGGTTAGCCACAAATCCCTGTTTCTGAGACCTAGGTGCGGTTAGTCAAACGGATGGCGCACTTGAAAGTTAATTTGATGTAGACATCTTATAAACCCATAACAGAAGTAAATGAAATGAATGGAGTTTTACGTCCTATTTTTCTGCACCTTAAATTTTATCATTAGCCTATTCTTTTTGAGATTTCCAAATGTCGAGGGATCGTACACGTACATAGCCTGTAGCACACGGGGCCTCGGTTTATTATCCCATCCAACAACTAGACGCTATTTCCCTGTCGTCCCTCCGACCTGCATCACTGACAATGGGGAAACCGGACTGAATAATCCGAAAATTTATCTCGACCTATGCAGGATTGAACCCTGGACCCTAATGTTAGCGAGCAAGCGTCTCCCTCACTAAACCACCGTAGATCCCCAACAGAAGAAAATGCCAGAATCGTACTTACCTTTTTAAAATGCAGTTTAGAGGGCATTAGTACACGCAGTGAGTTCACGTCATAATCGTTAGGTGATGTGTCGTACAGATAACAGGTCAGATCCATTTTAGAGAAGGCTGCTGTATGGCACTGTCCAACCTGATTACACATAACATAGCACGATAGCATACTTCTAGTTTCTCCTATCCAATATGCTTGAATAGCGTCTCCATAAATATTCTGTGTGTACAATGGCCATTGCACAAACTGTGTTGACAGCAAGGAACCGAAATGTGCTGCGACAATCAGGTACCAGAGCATATTTTTTCTTGGTTCCATGTTTCTGCATTAACCCTTACTTAATAGTTCTTGATAGTTCAAGACTGTTCTTGAAAGCTCTTGATTGGTCTTGATAGTTCTTGATTGGTCTTGATAGTTCTTGATTGGTCTTGATAGCTCTTGATTGGACTAGGTCTTGATAGTTCTTGATAGGTCTTGATAGTTCTCGATAGGTCTCGATAGTTCTTGATAGTTCAATTGAATCTTGATAAGTCTAGATAGGTCTCGAAATTTCTTGATAGGTCTTGATAGTCCCTGATAGGTTTTGATAGTTCGTATGTTCTAACTGTTAGTCTACTAATTAGGCCTACTAACGGAAAGTACTTTTTCTTATATATTCGACATTGAATCTTAAACCAATCAATGAGTCCACCCTTTTGGTTTTTTTCGTGCAATAAAAATTAATCAAGATAATATTATAACAAATCTATATTCATATCAAAATATTTAATTAAAGACGCCTTAAGGTTTATGGTTTTTCTTAACACGCAATAAATTTTCTCAGAACAATGCATTAAGATAATCGAAATTCAGGAATCAATTTTTACCAAATATAGACGACTGTTATGTACTATAACCCTGCACGATTTCAGCAAATAGAAACAATAAATGAATTAATAATCTCTATGATCTTAAACTTGTAAGCTATCTTTAGCAACTATCTTTGGAGAGTACATCCAGTCTAGTTCTTTTTATGGCCTTCACTTTTGTTCCCATTAGTTCGAGACTGGCCACTAGTTTAAAATTAACTCATTAGTTCCAGTATATACCGTCATTCATTACAGTTAAATTAATTATTAGTCATAATTGCCCGTTAGTTATAGACTGGCCATTAGTTTTAAAATATACTCATCAGTTCCAGTATATACCGCCATTCATTATAGTTTAATTATTAGTCGTAATTGTCCGTTAGTTATAGACTGGCCATTAGTTTTAAAACATACTCATTAGTTCCAGTATATACCGTCATTCATTACAGTTTAATTATTAGTCATAATTGTCCGTTAGTTATAGACTGGCCATTAGTTTTAAAACATACTCATTAGTTCCAGTATATACCGTCATTCATTACAGTTTAATTATTAGTCATAATTGTCCGTTAGTTATAGACTGGCCATTAGTTTAAAAACATACTCATTAGTTCCAGTATATACCGTCATTCATTACAGTTTAATTATTAGTCATAATTGTCCGTTAGTTATAGACTGGCCATTAGTTTAAAAACATACTCATTAGTTCCAGTATATACCGTCATTCATTACAGTTTAATTATTAGTCATAATTGTCCGTTAGTTATAGACTGACCATTAGTTTAAAAACATACTCATTAGTTCCAGTATATACCGTCATTCATTACAGTTTAATTATTAGTCATAATTGTCCGTTAGTTATAGACTGGCCATTAGTTTAAAAAGATACTCATTAGTTCCAGCATATACCGTCATTCATTACAGTTTAATTATTAGTCATAATTGTCCGTTAGTTATAGACTGGCCATTAGTTTAAAACATACTCATTAGTTCCAGTATATACCGTCATTCATTACAGTTTAATTATTAGTCATAATTGTCCGTTAGTTATAGACTGGCCATTAGTTTAAAAACATACTCATTAGTTCCAGTATATACCGTCATTCATTACAGTTTAATTATTAGTCATAATTGTCCGTTAGTTATAGACTGGCCATTAGTTTAAAAACATACTCATTAGTTCCAGTATATACCGTCATTCATTACAGTTTAATTATTAGTCATAATTGTCCGTTAGTTATAGACTGGCCATTAGTTTAAAAATGCACATTAGTTCCAGTATATACCGTCATTCATTACAGTTTAATTATTAGTCATAATTGTCCGTTAGTTATAGACTGGCCATTAGTTTAAAAGCATACTCATTAGTTCCAGTATATACCGTCATTCATTACAGTTTAATTATTAGTCATAATTGTCCGTTAGTTATAGACTGGCCATTAGTTTAAAAACATACTCATTAGTTCCAGTATATACCGTCATTCATTACAGTTTAATTATTAGTCATAATTGTCCGTTAGTTATAGACTGGCCATTAGTTTAAAAACATACTCATTAGATTTCCGTCATTATTTCAGTTTAATTATTAGTCATAATTTCGTTAGTCATAACTGGTCCGTTAGTTATTTAAATGGGCCCTTAGTTTTAAAAAGAAACTTTTTTTTAGTTCAAGTATATACCGTCATTCATTACAGTTTAATTATTAGTCATAATTGTCCGTTAGTTATAGACTGGCCATTAGTTTAAAAACATACTCATTAGTTCCAGTATATACCGTCATTCATTACAGTTTAATTATTAGTCATAATTGTCCGTTAGTTATAGACTGGCCATTAGTTTAAAAACATACTCATTAGTTCCAGTATATACCGTCATTCATTACAGTTTAATTATTAGTCATAATTGTCCGTTAGTTATAGACTGACCATTAGTTTAAAAACATACTCATTAGTTCCAGTATATCGTCATTCATTACAGTTTAATTATTAGTCATAATTGTCCGTTAGTTATAGACTGGCCATTGGTTTAAAAACATACTCATTAGTTCCAGTATATACCGTCATTCATTACAGTTTAATTATTAGTCATAATTGTCCGTTAGTTATAGACTGGTTATTAGTTTTAAAATGCACATTAGTTCCAGTATATACCGTCATTCATTACAGTTTAATTATTAGTCATAATTGTCCGTTAGTTATAGACTGGCCATTAGTTTTAAAATATACTCATCAGTTCCAGTATATACCGCCATTCATTATAGTTTAATTATTAGTCGTAATTGTCCGTTAGTTATAGACTGGCCATTAGTTTAAAAACATACTCAATAGTTCCAGTATATACCGTCATTCATTACAGTTTAATTATTAGTCATAATTGTCCGTTAGTTATAGACTGGCCATTAGTTTAAAAACATACTCATTAGTTCCAGTATATACTGTCATTCATTACAGTTTAATTATTAGTCATAATTGTCCGTTAGTTATAGACTGGTCATTAGTTTAAAAATGCACATTAGTTCCAGTATATACCGTCATTCATTACAGTTTAATTATTAGTCATAATTGTCCGTTAGTTATAGACTGGCCATTAGTTTAAAAGCATACTCATTAGTTCCAGTATATACCGTCATTCATTACAGTTTAATTATTAGTCATAATTGTCCGTTAGTTATAGACTGGCCATTAGTTTAAAAACATACTCATTAGTTCCAGTATATACCGTCATTCGTTACAGTTTAATTATTAGTCATAATTGTCCGTTAGTTATAGACTGGCCATTAGTTTAAAAACATACTCATTAGTTCCAGTATATACCGTCATTCATTACAGTTTAATTATTAGTCATAATTGTCCGTTAGTTATAGACTGGCAATTAGTTTTAAAATGCACATTAGTTCCAATTACCATTACTAGAGAAACTTTTATTATATTTTAAAAATAAAATAAATGGAGGTTTACGTCCTACTCTTCTGCACCTAATGGGCTTATTCGGACGGGCAAAACTAGGAAGGGTGCAATGTGGGAAAGGACAGGACAGCGGAATTAGCCTACAGCATGTAGCACACAAGGCCTTGGTTTATTGTCCCATTCGAACGACTAGATGCTTTTTCAATGTCATCCCTTCCGAGCTGCATATATCATAATTTTAATCTACTACAGTTCCAAATGCCCATTAGTTTGGAACTAGTCATTGGCATAAACGTGGCGTTCTTGTGTCGCAAGAATTGACCAAAACTGGATCATTGTCCTTTAGGTTGGTTCTATATCTAGATATACCACGTTTTCGAGAACAAAAACACAAGATAATGTATGTCAGTCAGCATCGATCACTAGTGTGTGTATTTTGTTGTTTTCCTGGAAGCCAAAATATTACTATACGAATCAATTCCAGGCAGATATTGATATCACAGTCAATAATACTGTACCACCCCAGAGGCCCAGGTTAGTGACCAGTCTGAGATCATCGTCCCTCAGGCACATTGCTCAGTGATAGATTATTATTTATTGAGTCTGATTGTCCGTTAGCCAAATCAAGTGCAGAGAAGTAATAGTTAAACTCGGTTTAAATTTATTATTAATAACTCCACTCTAGGTGCACTTGTCTCAACCGAACGTAATTATCTCCCTTTAGTGTGTCAAGGTAGATAAGTCTAATGTCTGCAAAATGGCAACATTATCTGAATCTGAGTGAGAGACAAACGTTAACTCTTTTATTACTTATCATTTGTTGATAGATTGTCTAAAAAGCTTAAATATTTTGTTGCTTTTTGAATTTCCTAAGCAAGCGTTTGAATTCTGGCTATTTTTTAAAACTAGGAAATACTTTGAAGTAAGATTTTTGGTTGAGGAAATTGTTTTTGTGTTTCGACTTTGTTTACCTTTTTTTTTGCTTTTCTGCAACTGGACTGATTGACGTCGTTTGCCATGAATAAAAGAGAACCGAAATACAGTAAGTTAATTTACTCCAACATGAGCTTTCATAATGTGACGTGTTGATATGAAATTGACTGAAATGGCCATGCATGAATATCTACTAAGCCTACAGTCATTGGCCAATATAGGCCTATAGGATAAACTGAACTGAATGATTAGTCCCTAATCCTACAATTGTAGAATAAGAAGAATTAAGCCCTTGATCTTGGATAGGCCTAGGACTAAATTCTTCTTATTTTACAATTTACAATCCAAGACCACAATAGGCTTTGCTAAGAATTAATGTCATGTGCCTTTGCTTAGAACAGGTTCACATCCTAAGTGGGGGATGACCCAATTCTAATTTGTACAGGCCTGGTTTAGAAATGTTTTACTATTTTTTGAATATTTGCACTATGCCCAACTCAGTTGACATCTTCATCAATACAAATACAATCTAAGACTTCAGTTAGCAATCAGTACCATCAGTGAAATCTCCTATACCGGTACGCATAGAGTTTCAGAGATACCTTTAATTTTATTTTAGATTTTGGTTTACTAGAAACCCCACATTCATCTGAGTCTTCATTTACATCACCTCACAGTTTCTCGAGTTCAGAAAATCCTCAACCAAAACCTTCAAATTCATGTTCAAGGTAGGTTTACTGTTATGATCATAACAAGTTCTGATTTTTGTATTTCTAGTCTATTATCAGTATTTACTTTTTCGTTTTTACTTCATTAAATGAAGTTTTCATGTTTAAGTCACATTTTCATATTTTGTATTCATTTTTATCATTACATTTATATTAGGGGTAATAGTTTTCCTAATTAGATATTGAACTATTGGTAAAATCAAGGCATTATAAGGCTTTATACACAAAATAAAAAAAATTGGAGATGAGGCATCATAAGGTTTATAAAAAAAAAAGACATTTATTCCAGTTATTTCCACTCCAAGGCTGGCACCTCTACCAGTTCATCTTTTAACCAACAAGATAAGGTTAAAACTTCATCTCTGACATCAGATTCCTCCAAAATCAGAGTTACACCTGGGATAACACCTGGTTCTAGAATTACTCCTAGGATAACCCCTGGTTCTAGAATTACATCAGGGTCTAGAGCTACACCTGGTTCTAGACCTACACCTAGGATAACACCTGGTTCTAGAGTTTCTACTGGTTTAAGTAGTGCTACTTCTACCACCACTCCACAGGCTTTAAACAGTACAGTTATAGTAGGTAAGATGTAGATACATTGTGCTTGGCATGCAGAAGAGTGAATAATAATAATAATATGGACATTTATAAAGCGCTAATAGCCACATCACATAGGGACATGCTCAGAGCGCTTAAAGAGTAGGATAAAAAACACCATTCATTTCATTTCATTTTGTATTAGCATATGTTGCACTTTTACTATTAGATTCGTTTAGTTATGAAAATGAAACTCATGGTTTTATTTACCTGTATTAAACTTGGTCTCTTTTACCTGTATTAAACTTGGTCTTATTTACCTGTATTAAACTTGGTCTTATTTACCTGTATTAAACTTGGTCTTATTTACCTGTATTAAACTTGGTCTTATTTAAACTTGGTCTTATTTAGCTGTATTAAACTTGGTCTCATTTACCTGTATTAAACTTGGTCTCATTTACCTGTATTAAACTTGGTCTTATTTACCTGTATTAAACTTGGTCTTATTTATCTGTATTAAACTTGGTCTTATTTACCTGTATTAAACTTGGTCTTATTTACCTGTTTTAAACTTGGTCTTATTTACCTGTATTAAACTTGGTCTTATATACCTGTATTAAACTTGGTCTTATTTACCTGTATTAAACTTGGTCTCATTTACCTGTATTAAACTTGGTCTTATTTACCTGTATTAAACTTGGTCTCATTTACCTGTATTAAACTTGGTCTTATTTACCTGTATTAAACTCATGGTTTTATTTACCTGTATTAAACTTGGTCTCTTTTACTCGTATTAAACTTAGTCTTGGTATGGTATGGACACAATTATTTAGTACATGTAGTATAATATTGTATCTATATTTGTTTATAGCTATAGTTGAAGGTCGAGGTATAGCCAGAGGTGAAATTGGTATGACCAGTTTAGATTTAAAATCACCAACTCTAGTCCTATCTCAGTTCTCAGATTCCCAGACTTACGTAAAAACCTTAACTAAATTACAGACATTGGCACCCCTGGAGGTGAGTCATAGTTGGAATCATAGATTTGACTTTGCTGCACCCTAAAATAAAAACGCCATGCAGTGAACAATGCAGTATATTGCTTTCATAGAATTCTTTTAAATCTTGTGGAAAGAATTGTCTAAATTTATTTCTGATACAGTAAAGTCTCCATTAGGAGATCACTCAATGGAATAATCCAAGGATCTGGTGTCTTAGAAGAGTATGTTTAAAGCAAAATTTCTCACTTCTTTGATGAAGTTAAACTTTATTTAAACACATGTACTGTATCTTTAAATGAAAACTGTGTCTAAGAAAAAACATAAAATTTAAAAATTTCCAACATAGCCAATAAGAGCATTTTTTCATCAGCAAATATACCTGCTGTCATTGATATTTACATAAGAGAATCCTTATATAATTCAATAAATAATAATTAAAAAAATAGTTATTATCCATAAAAATGCAATTGATTACTGAAAAACACTTAATATATTGATTAAGCTTACGTGTTTTCAGTCATTATCCAGTTTTGTGAGTTCCTCAGCTTTAATGGGATTCTGTTACTTTATGACATCAGGTAAGTTTACTGATGAATATATACACATATTGACCATTATTTTTTATGTACATTCTAAGACACGGTATCACTTTAATACATAAGAGATTGGTTATTGTAGATAATTGTACCTAATACATCTTTTGAGAATGGTAAAAAGACTACGCTATTAAAACTGATATCAGACCAATATTCAGCTACCTGTATATCAGCTGTACAGAGAAAATACTTTAACGAAACCAAAGGTAAGCACTGGGAACAAGTCTGTAGAAATTTACATAACGTTTTTTATCCCATATTTATTGCCTTGTGTTATATGACATTTCTGTGTTTGTTAAATGTTGTATCTTGTTTTTAGAAAAATTTTAAGGAGAGCCAATTAAAAATAAATTCATAAAATTATGAAACTTCTATCTCTTTACCTAAAATTTGGTATGAAACAAATACAACAGCTACATGCATTATCTGACTAGTCTGTTTACTGGCATGCTACAGGTAACCCTTCTTTACACGAGATACGCTATTTTATCGTTTTTAACCCATAATTATTATCTTGTGTTATACATGTGCTCCTCGCTTCTAAATGTCATTCCATTTTTATAGTAGAAAATTATAACCATGGAATGAAATTGGCAGACTGATTGAAATGATCAACCAGTCCTTAGGCAATTATTTGTGTGGAATAATAGCTTCAAAATAGTGCTGAGAGTCTTAAAATGTCCTCAGTTGGATGAGAAAATATCTACCAATGAAAAATTATTATTTTGAAATAATGCTTTTAGAGAAGGGATTTTCAGTCCAATTGTGGATCTTTGTGGGTCACAAGAAATTTGTGTGAATCAATCAGGTTGAGAAATGATCTTTTACATATTTGTAACTTTGAATGCTTCCATTTGTTTGTTTTCATCAGGGCTGCAAATGTTGAAACATTTATGTAAAGAATTCCATACAATGGAAATGGTGCTATCTTCAAAGTAAGAATTCTTTTCACATATTTCTGATTTTATTTTGATATTTTTGATTATTTAACAGCTTATATCTTGAAATTGAGGCAACCTATTTATGGCGATGTGTTTAAAGGGTTCAAGCTCAACTGCACTTCCACTTATAATGTCATATGATTTAAGTTATAAGCTTACCGGTATAATATAGAATTAAGGCAACCTATTTATGACAATATGTGTTGTACTTCCACACCGCATTTCCACTTATAATGTCATTTATAATAATAAGTTTATAACTTAAGGCAACCTATTTATTTATGGCAATATGTGTTTAAAGGGTTCAAGCTCAACTGCACTTCCACTTATAATGTCATATGATTTAAGTTATAAGCTTATAAGTAGAGTTTAAGGCAACAAATTTATGACAGTATGTGTTGCACTTCAACACTGTACTTCCACTTATAATGTCATTTATAAGTTATAAGCTTGGAATTAAGGCAACATACTTCTTTATGGCAATCTGTGTTTAAAGGGTTAATGCTTGACTTCACAACTGTTGATAATGCTGTCTCTTAAATTTGTTTCAGATATTACTGTCTAGCTACAACAGCTGCTATATTAAAATATATAGAATACATCCAGAATATTGAATATGCTGCCAACTCTTTACAGTTGGTGTTTAAAGGCAGTGAAAACTCCACAATGATAGGTATGTTATATAGTAGTGACTTGTTTTGTTCCGTTGGGAACATGTTTCACCAGATCCCTGGGGTCACATACAGTTATGCTGATAACAAAGCTTTCTAGCATAGTTTTCCTTCATAAATTAGACATATAAGATGACATTCGTGGCAACTTTCTTTATTCAGGCTCTAATTCACTCTCCCAAGGGGTATAACTTTTAACAAACTTGATACTAGACCACAATATCATAATTTGATTCCTTATTTTAGACATGGCTACATCAAGAAATTTAGAATTACTTCAAAATCTTAGAGATCCTAAGAGTCATCACACCTTATTTGGAACGCTAAATTTCACCAAGACACCTGGTGGCACTCGTCTATTGAGATCTAATATTCTTCAACCACCATCAGGTAAATTTAAACTTCAATTTTATTTCGTATTTTACTCATTTCTTTTATTTGATTATTTAGATGTTGAAATAATAAATCTGCTACATATTATGTTAGATGTTGAAACTATAAAACTGCTATATATTATTTATTATTTAGATGTTGAAATGATGAATGTGCTATATATTATTTTGGATGTTTAAACTATAAAACTGCTATATATTATTTATTATTTAGATGTTGAAATGATGAATGTGCTATATATTATTTTGGATGTTTAAACTATAAAACTGCTATATATTATATATTATTTTAGATGTTGAAATGATGAATGTGCTATATATTATTTTGGATGTTTAAACTATAAAACTGCTATATTATTTATTATTTAGATGTTGAAATGATGAATGTGCTATATATTATTTTGGATGTTTAAACTATAAAACTGCTATATATTATATATTATTTAGATGTTGAAATTATGAATGTGCTACATATTATGTTAGATGTTGAAACTATAAAACTGCTATATTATTTATTATTTAGTTGTTGAAATGATGAATGTGCTACATATTATTTTGGATGTTTAAACTATAAAACTGCTATATATTATTTTAGATGTTGAAACTATAAAACTGCTATATATTATATATTATTTTAGATGTTGAAATGATGAATGTGCTATATATTATTTTGGATGTTTAAACTATAAAACTGCTATATATTATATATTATTTTAGATGTTGAAATGATGAATGTGCTATATATTATTTTGGATGTTTAAACTATAAAACTGCTATATATTATATATTATTTTAGATGTTGAAATGATGAATGTGCTATATATTATTTTGGATGTTTAAACTATAAAACTGCTATATTATTTATTATTTAGATGTTGAAATGATGAATGTGCTACATATTATTTTGGATGTTTAAACTATAAAACTGCTATATTATTTATTATTTAGATGTTGAAATGATGAATGTGCTATATATTATTTTGGATGTTTAAACTATAAAACTGCTATATATTATTTATTATTTAGATGTTGAAATGATGAATGTGCTACATATTATTTTGGATGTTTAAACTATAAAACTGCTATATATTATATATTATTTTAGATGTTGAAATGATGAATGTGCTATATATTATTTTGGATGTTTAAACTATAAAACTGCTATATATTATTATTATTTAGATGTTGAAATGATGAATGTGCTATATATTATTTTGGATGTTTAAACTATAAAACTGCTATATATTATATTTTTATTTTTGATGTTGAAATGATGAATGTGCTATATATTATTTTGGATGTTTAAACTATAAAACTGCTATATATTATATATTATTTTAGATGTTGAAATGATGAATGTGCTATATATTATTTTGGATGTTTAAACTATAAAACTGCTATATATTATATATTATTTTAGATGTTGAAATGATGAATGTGCTATATATTATTTTGGATGTTTAAACTATAAAACTGCTATATATTATATATTATTTTAGATGTTGAAATGATGAATGTGCTATATATTATTTTGGATGTTTAAACTATAAAACTGCTATATATTATATATTATTTTAGATGTTGAAATGATGAATGTGCTATATATTATTTTGGATGTTTAAACTATAAAACTGCTATATATTATTTTAGATGTTGAAATTATAAAACTGTAATGTATTATTTTGGATGTTGAAACATTTTATATAATTTTATACTATACTATTTTATTATTTTAGATGTTGAAATTATAAAACTGCTACATATTATATTATTCGTAATTTATTAATTTAGATGTTAAACTATAACACTGCTATATATTATTTTATTATTTTAGACGTTGAAACTATAAAACTGCTATATTATTTATTATTTAGATGTTTAAATGATGAATGTGCTACATATTATTTTGGATGTTTAAACTATAAAACTGCTATATATTATTTTAGATGTTTAAACTATAAAACTGCTATATATTATATATTATTTTAGATGTTGAAATTATAAAACTGAAATATATTATTTTATACTATATTATTTTATTATTTTAGATGATGAAATTATAAAACTGTAATGTATTATTTTGGATGTTGAAACATTTTATATAATTTTATACTACATGTATATTGTTTTATTATTTTAGATGTTGAAATTATAAAACTGCTACATATTATGTTATTCGTAATTTATTAATTTAGATGTTAAACTATAATTTTGCTATGTATTTTTTTATCATTTTAGACGTTGAAACTATAAAACTGCGACAAGATGTTATCTCTGAATTGGTAGAGAAAGAAGATATATTTTATAATATACAGACAACTTTAAATAAATTTCTAGACATTGAACATCTGATATCTGCCTGTGTCATGATTCCAAAACAGGACTCGTTGAAAGTTGCCGAAAGTAAAATTACCACTGTCATTCTCCTGAAACACACTCTAGATCTGGTACCAGCTTTTGTGGAATTCCTGAAATACTGTGAGAATGATCTAATCAAAGCCTATTGCCAGGTAAGATGGAATCATAGCATGACCTCTCATTTAGAGCTGAGCGGAATAATAAAAATTATTAAAAATTAAATCAAATTCTAATAAAAATTATAATAATAATAATAAACTTTTTATTTTACATGTGTCAGAATTAGGCCCAATACACAAGTACATGGAAAAAACAGCAAAAAAAAAAGCATTATAACTGAATTGATAGTGCATAGTTTCCCCATTGTCCTGTACATGGGTCCTGAACTAGTCTTCTTTCTTCATTATTCCAGTCAAACTAGCTTTAAAAAGGGTTCTGTAATTGGAGAATAAGAAGGTCTCTTTGAATTGATATGAAATGAGATCATTGAATTTTCGGCTATTTCAGACGCTACAAGATGGCCGCTATGAAGAGATGAGGAATAAAATCTCTATAGTAATACATGATGATACTAAGTATCAAAAAGGTGCCTTAAATATGAGAACACAGAAATGTTTTGCAGTCAAAGTAAGTTTAAATAAGTAACCATAACCAACTTTCAGAAAAGGCTGTGATATTTTCAAGGGTGCATTGAGAAGCTACTGCCCTAGAACCAAATGGTTCTAGACATGCAGTAGAGGGTTAAGAATCGTTGCTTAGTAAATTTGTTTCATATTTACCGTAATCTTTTTAACCCTTCTGATGTCAATTTTTTCTCATTTATTTTTTTCAGCCTCATATTAATGGTAAGTATTGCTTTATAATAATAGTGCTATCCTGTTTCAATTTATAATGCTATCCTCTTTCAAATGTCCAAGCTATTTTGTTTCAACTGAAATCCTCTTTGAAATAATATGTTATCGCCTGAAACAATAATGCTACCCCTTTTTAAATTTGTAATGCTATAATGCTCTCCTCTTTTAAATTTGTGATGCTATAATACTGTCCTCTTTCAAATCTACAATGCTATCCTCTTTCAAATGATAATGCTTTTCTCTTTCAAATGAAAACACTATCTTTCAGGAAAATGCTATAGTCTTATAAATGATAATGCTATCTTTTAAATGATCATGCTATCCTCTTTCATAATAATAAGTTATATGTTGATTTTATTATAGGATTATTGGATGTTGCTAGAAGAACTTATTCAGAAATCATCAATGATATATCAGGTATACTGTTTTTACTGTGACTTTGATTTCATTGATTGCATACTGCATGGCGTTGCCTGTCTTCTTTAGCCCAATCAGTTAAAAACAATAATAGCATTAAATCATGGGTCAGAATTTAATCCAATACAAAAGGACATGGTCTTGTCTAACATTCAGCCCATAGGAACTTATATTGACTCTGTAATTTACATGGTTCAGAATTTAGTCCAATACACAAGGACATGGTTTGTCTAACATTCAGCCCATAGGAGCTTATATTGACTCTGTAATTTACATGGTTCAGAATTTAGTCCAATACACAAGGACATGGTCCTGTCTAACATTCAGCCCATAGGAACTTATATTGACTCTGTAATTTACATGGTTCAGAATTTAGTCCAATACACATGCACATGGTTTGTCTAACATTCAGCCCATGGGAACATATTTTGACTCTGTAATTTACATGGTTCAGAATTTAGTCCAATACACATGGACATGGTTTGTCTAACATTCAGCCTATGGGAACATATTTTGACTCTGTAATTTACATGGTTCAGAATTTAGTCCAATACACAAGGACATGGTCCTTTCTAACATTCAGCCCATAGGAACTTATATTGACTCTGTAATTTACATAGTTCAGAATTTAATCCAATACACAAGGACATGGTCATGGCTAACATTCAGCCCATAGGAACTTATATTGACTCTGTAATTTACATAGTTCAGAATTTAGTCCAATACAAAAGGACATGGTTTGTCTAACATTCAGCCCATAGGAACTTATATTGACTCTGTAATTTACATGGTTCAGAATTTAGTCCAATACACATGGACATGGTTTGTCTAACATTCAGCCCATGGGAACATATTTTGACTCTGTAATTTACATGGTTCAGAATTTAGTCCAATACACAAGGACTTGGTCCTTTCTAACATTCAGCCCATAGGAACTTATATTGACTCTGTAATTTACTTAGTTCAGAATTTAATCCAATACACAAGGACATGGTCATGGTTAACATTCAGCCCATAGGAACTTATATTGACTCTGTAATTTACATGGTTCAGAATTTAGTCCAATACACAAGGACATGGTCCTTTCTAACATTCAGCCTATGGGGACAAACATATATAGACTCTTTATTTAACATGGACATGGTCCTAACATTCAACCCATTGGGGCAATACATTAGATGATATGAAAAAAAATAGAAAAAGAGGATGTAAAACTCCATCTTTGCTATCACCTTTTTGTATTTTTTTTCAGAAATGATCAACCAACTTGGCGATGATTGTAACCTACCATTAAAGTTAGCTTACTCTACAACTAGGGGTTTTTATATACAGTTATTCTGTGGACAGAAAGACAGCCAATCAGCAGACTCCCTACCAGGCCATTTCATCAAAGTTTCCAAATTTAAAAACACTCTCAGTTTCACCACTACTGATTTAGTAAGTTTGTTTTATACCTTAGTTTTAGTGGAATTGGAAGGCCTACAAACATCTTATTGAGAATTGGAATGGGGTATATCAATGCGATGTGTGTCCCTGATACACATAACAAACTAAGGACACCTCTTTACTATATTCCCTTTAATATATTTAATTTCTATCTGTTCTTTTAGGTTAATTTTCTGTTCTCTTTCAGATAAAACTCAATGGTAACTCTATTTGATCACCTTCTGTTCTGTTTAGTATTCTATTCTATGCAAAGTTCAGTTATCTGTTCTGTTCATATTTTTTATAGTAGTCTGTTCTATATTCAGTATTCTGTTGAGAGTTCTGTTTTGTTTAGTATTCTGTAATATATTTAGTATTCTGTTGTATATTTAGTATTCTGTTCTATATTCAATATTCTGTTAAGAGTTTTGTTTTGTTTTGCATTCTATTTTATATTCAATATTCTGTTAAGCGTTCTGTTCTGTTTAGTATTCTGTTCTATATTCAGTTCTTTTCTGTTTTATATTCTGTTCTGATTCTGTTCTGTTTTGTATTCTGCTCAATATTAGGCTCAATATATATTGTAGATCGTGTAAAAGAATCTCTACAAGAAATATATCTCATGACAAATGTGTAAGTATACATTCTCATATCATTTATATTTTAGGAATTGTAACTTAGTTTTAGTGGAATTTTAGGAATCACAGTCTGGAGCCTTATTCTCCAAAACTTGACTTAAATTCATTTTAGTGTTCCAGTGAACACTGAAATTGATTGTAAATTAAGTTTTGTTCTCAAATCAAATTACTACACATTGTATTTCTTGAAATCTAGATTTTATTGGAAGTTTTGAAGAATAAGATCTCTTACTGAAATTTGAAATGGTGCTAACCATGGGTATCAGTATCCCAAATACACATACACATTCGGATAGCTTTTTTAGAATCTATTGCAGAAAGCAGAATTTTTAAGAAAGTTCAGAATCCCTTTAAAGTTTTGATTAACCATCTGCTAGAGACATACAACAAAAACCTCCCCTTACCTATATACTTGAATTGAAACTTAAATAATTTAAGGATATTTTCAAATAAATTTGTATAAAATAAAGAAATAAAGAAATAAAGGATATTTATAAATAAATGTGTATAAAATAAAGTATTAAAGGATTTTTTCAAATAAATGTGTATAAAGTAAAGAAATAAAGGATATTTATAAATAAATTTGTATAGAATATAGAATTAAAGGATAGTTTCAAATAAATGGGTATAAAATAAAGAAATAAGGGATATTTTCAAATAAATGTGTATAGATTTAAGAATTAAAGGATATTTTCAAATAAATGTGTATAAAATAAAGAATTAAAGGATAGTTTCAAATAAATGTTTATAAAATAAAGAAATAAAGGATATTTTCAAATAAATGTGTATAAAATAAAGAAATAAAGGATATTTTCAAATCAATGTGTATAAAATAAAGAAATTAAGGATTTTTTTTTAATAAATTTGTATAAAATAAAGGATATATTGAAATAAATGTGTATAAAATAAAGAATTAAAGGATATTTTTAAATAAATGTGTATAAAATAAAGAATTAAAAAATATTTTAATTAAATGTGTATAAAATAAAGAAATAAAGGATATTTTCAAATAAATGTGTATATAATAAAGAAATAAAGGATATTTTCAAATAATTGTGTATATAATAAAGAAATAAAGGATATTTTCAAATAATTGTGTATAAAATAAAGAAATAAAGGATATTTTCAAATAAATGTGTATAAAATAATGAATTAAAGGATATTTTTAAATAAATGTGTATAAAATAAAAAATAAAGGGATACTTTCAAATAAATGTGTATAAAATAAAGAATTGAAGGATATTTTCAAATAAATGAGTATAAATTTAAGAAATAAAGGATATTTATAAATAAATGTGTATAAAATAAAGAATTAAAGGATTTTTTCAAATGAATGTGTATAAATTTAAGAATAAAGGTTATTTATAAATAAATATGTATAAAATAAAATAATACAGGATATTTTCAAATAAATGTGTATAAAATAAAGAATTTAAGGATATTTTCTGATATAAATTATATTGTAATATTCTAGGGTTGTAACAGAGTTGATGAATGAAATAAGAGAACATATTGGATGTTTATATAAATTATCTGAAGCTGTTTCTATGATAGATATGTTGGTGTCTTTCACTCACGCTTGTACACTCTCATATTACGGTAAGATTTTGCAGTGTAGTATATGAGGATGTACTTATTTATCACAACTTATTAACTGTGTTGACCCTCTTAAACAGTTAGTGAAGTTTCATCAGGTGTTTGGAACCATTTCCTCACTTTAAAGATATCAAAAAACCTTACCTTAGGAAGATGGGACTGCAATATATCTGAGATGATAAACTCTGAACTATCTATTTCAGTGCGTCCAGTTTTCACAGATACGCTAGCTATAAAACAAGGTAGACATCCAATATTAGAGAAAATAGGGATTAATGCCCCTGTTCCTAATAATACCGTAAGTAACAGTTTTATCTCATTATGTTACAAATAAGTACAAATTAAGCAATCAAAAGGGTATTTTATATACTAGGGGAGTTTCCTACTCATTTATTTTTCACAAGTTTTACATGTTTCTTAATTTTGAACTTTTTATTTTATTTGCCAATAGGCGGTTTTAAAGTCATTGTTAGTGATGAAAATCAGAACAGCTAACATTGGATTTGAAATTGAATTTCAAGATATCTGTATGATTGAATGTCAAAAAGAGTAGAGTAATGCCACTGTCCTGGCAACATAATCTCTTATTGCCAACTGTATGGCATTGTATGTTTTGATAAGACCAATCAGTCTCAGAAAATTTGGATGTAAAACTCCATTTCAATATCTATTTACAGTATGCAGCGGAAGACAATAATTTCATCATAATAACCGGACCTAATATGGTAGGTTGAGATTACATAGGGGGTCATTCACAACATAAACAAAGTATATTTTATATCAGGTGATAGACTGAGAACTTTCGGAAAATCTGGTCCTGGTGAATAATTTTTCCTACTATAAGGACAATTTGAACCCATGACACCCTAGCTTAGCAGGTGACATTGACTTGCTAAAAACTGAGATATTCCAATGCATGCTGTCACTTCTGAAACACTTGATGGCACTTAGTGACTGAGTCACCCTTTTCAGAGAATCAATAAAGCTTGAAATGTAACTATTATGGTGTTATTTTAGAGAGGTAAATCTACTTGTACTTATTCTTTTAGAGTGGTATATCTTCTCCTTTTTATTTTACAGTGGTAAATCTTTTTGTTATTTATAGTGGGCAAGCTACTTGTTCTTTTAGAGTGGTAAATCTACTTGTTATTGTAGAATGGTAAATCTACTTGTTATGTTACAGTGGTAAATCTACTTGTTATTGTAGAGTGGTAAATCTACTTGTTATGTTACAGAGGTAAATCTACTTGTTATTCCAGAGTGGTAAATCTACCTATCTAAGACAAGTTGTGTTGTTACAAATCATGGCTCAGATGGGATCCTTTGTACCGGCTCAATATGCCTCGTTCCGTGTAGCTGATCAGATATTCTCTAGAATTGGAAGTGATGATGACATTGAAACTAATTCTTCCACTTTTATGGTAGAGGTAAAGAATGTTTTTTTATTATTTACCATGACAACAGCTTTTTCACATTTATTTGATGGTAAGAAAAGGTGCGCATTATATTCGAAAATATACAGTATATGTGTCTGTGACAAATATAGATTCATATTTTGCAAATAAAATGAAATTAACAGAGTTTTACGTCCTACGTCCTACTCTTTTGCACCTTATGGACTAATGAAGACAGGCCACATGCAGTATGCAATGAGTGAAATTTTGTCAGGACAGCGACATTAGCCTACTCTTTTTGCAATTTCCAATTGTCGAAAGGTTCTTACATGTGCACAGTCTGTAGCACATGGGGCTTCTGTTTATTGTCCCATCTGAAGAACTAGACTCATATTTTACAAGCGTAACATAGATCTAGTGCTGATACTAGTACCATATTTTGGTGAATTGGTAGGCCTATATAGCATGCCACAATTTGTATAACGCATGTAAACGCCACCTGGGCATCTTTTGGGTGATGTACGTAATGAACAAAACAAGGTGAAAAAGCTGTCTTGACATGTAATTAAAAAAAAGAAAATATAAAGCAAATTTTCTGACATTTCATCTGTATTTTAGATGAAAGAAATCAACTATATTATACAAAATGCTACTGATAAATCCTTAATAATTATAGATGAACTTGGTAGAGGTAAGTGTTTTCATATCTTCTGAGTGAAACTTATTAATCTGTGCTTTTCTTATCTTGACAAATTTACTTTGATGACCAAGCTTTCTCACTGAGCTTCTGGTAGGTTGGGGTCAATCATTATCATTGTAGGTCATTTCAAGGAAGAATTCAAATCTGGCAAGTAACAAAGGCACAAACCAAGGTGAAGTTTATGATGAACCTGTATTATTTGTAGGTACTAGTGCTGATGAAGGTGTTGGAATATGTCATGCTATATCTGAACATCTATTAAGTTGTAAGGTATTTCTATTTTTCTATAAACTAATATATTGCCATCCTATATTTGAGTTAGATGCTTGCTAGATCCAGGATCCAGGGTTCATATCCTTGTGAGATTAACTTTGCTTTCCCCTTGTCAGTGATGCAGGTCGGAGGGGGGCTGACATAGAAAGAGTATTCTGGTCTTTTGAAGTTGACAATAAACTATATGGTCCTTTGTCTTCTGCACGTTGAAGATCCCTCGACAATTGGAATATGTGAAAAGAGTATGTTAAAGCTGCTGTCCCTGCAAAATTACCCTCATTGTACCCTGCATGGTGTTGCCTGTCTGTGTTATCACATAAGGTGCAGAAAAGTAGGACATAGAAGTCCATTCATTTCAGTTTATTTTCTGATAACTTCATATTAGGAAGCCTCCCTTTTGACACGACCACCAAACTTAGCAGTGTCTCTTTCCAATTTTAACCTCCCCTCCCTCTTTTCTTAATATAGCTGACCTGTGGCCTAGGTAATCCTTTTTTAATAAAAATAAGTTGATTTTAATTGAGAAGTCTCTAAAACACAAAATTTTGCAAGAGTTCTTGAGAATTCAAAAATTTGTTTACATTATTTTCAGGCATTCACCATGTTTGTTACCCATTTCATGGATCTGACCCAACTAGCTGCATTATATCCCAATGTAGAGAAGTAAGTTTATTGATCAATTGATAATCTTTTTGAAGGGTATTTCTGCATATGTTCTTAAACATGATCAGTCTATTTAAAGGAATACTGCGTCTTAGAATGAACATAGAATTAAAACTTTTGAACTTGGTCAATGAGAGCTCTATTCATCAGTAAATGTACCTGCTGCCATAAATAACATAAAAAAATCCTTATATAATCTGATAAATCTAAAAAAAAAAATTAGTAATTATCCATAAAAATGCAATTGATTATTGAAGAGTGTTTTTCAAAAAAAACTTAGTGTTGTGAGTTTCCCAGATTTTAAGGGATTCTGTTACTTTATAACACCAAGTAAGTTCACTGATGAATATAAACTTATATTGACCATTCTTGAGAACTAAAATTTCATATCCATTACCAGTATTACTTTATTTCTAGGTAGGGTAGGTAGTAATCAACACAATATTTAGTTTATTGTTTATAGTTTCTATAGCTATTTATTCTACCTAAAAATAAAGTAGACTGCTCCTTTTAATGTTATAAAACAGATCTGGATGAGCCAAATCATCTTTACGTTACTCTATTCATACATCACTGCTAAAACCAAGCCCATTTATCAATCTATAGAGGGGACCTAGGTTCATTTTATCCAATGAGCTTTGTATGAGTGGAGAATGAAGAAATGTAAAAAACTTTATTCATTCGATAGGGGTTGCCAATAGTCATATATTATTTGCTAATTTTGTGCATGTGTTCATTTTTACAAAACAAACCCCATGAAGGAGTATATTGATTGGCTGGTTGCAAGTCATGTGACTATTGTTACTCATTTCTAATACACCAAACTTGTGGATAATTTTGTGCATGTGTTCATTTTTACAAAACAAACCCTATGAAGCATATTGATTGGCTGGTTGCAAGTCATGTGACTATTGTTACTCATTTCTGATACACCAAACTTGTGGATGTTTCAGTTATTTTTTTGAGGTACAGAGAACATTCAGTGTAGAAGGTAACTGTGAAAAGATGACATTCACTCACAATCTATCTAGAGGACAAACTAAAGAGAAACATTATGGTAGGGAACTTATAGACTAGTTCAGACTTAGGAGTTGTGACTTGTGAGTTAGATGCTTGCTGGCTAACTGGAAGGTCCAGGGATCAAACCAAACATAAGTTGCAATAATACCTTTTCATTTTTTCCACTAAAACAAGAGTCACATTTCTATGGCTAAGAGCTTATGCAAAACTGTCATCACAAATTGCTTAGTTTTAGTGAAATTGCAAGACCATCCTTGGTGATCTGAATTGCAAGAACATCTCTTGTTGATCTTAATTGCAAGAACATCTCTTGGTGAATTACAAGACCATCTCTTGGTGATCTGTATGCAAGAACATCTCTTGGTGATCTGAATTGCAAGAACATCTCTTGGTGATCTGAATCCCAAGAACATCTCTTGGTGATCTGAATTGCAAGAACATCTTTTGGTGATCTGAATTGCAAGAACGTCTTTTGGTGAATTGCAAGAACATCTTTTGGTGATCTGAATTGCAAGAACGTCTTTTCGTGAATTGCAAGAACATCTTTTGGTGATCTGAATTGCAAGAACGTCTTTTCGTGAATTGCAAGAACATCTCTTACTGATCTGAATTGTAAGAACATCTCTTGGTGATCTGAATTGTAATGCAAGAACATCTCTTGGTGATTTGAATTGTAAGAGCATCTCTTGGTGATTTGAATAGCAAGAACATCTCGTGGTGATCTGAATTACAATAGTGAGGCCATCAATCTCTTTAATAAATGTTATTCTTCACCAGGGTTAAAATTAGCAGAGTTATCTACCATGCCAAGAAGAGTCATAGATGAAGCCAATGAACTTTCCAAAATGCTTGAAAAGAAAGATCAAGTAGGTGGCCATTTTAATCCTTTCTTTCGACACTTTTGTTGCATAAATATTTCATTATAAAATACTCAAGTACCTTTTAAACATCACCTGGTAGATAAATCATATATTTAAAATTGCGTCCAGGTTAAGTGGGACTTTAAGCAAAAATAGTGTTAAATTATGTCAAGGTATTAGACAGAATGCTTAATACAGCTATAAGGATGCACAAAGACTTGAAAATATCAGAAAAATCACTTAAAAACTTTCTCACAACAGGCATTATTTCTTTGCAAGGTTAAGGTATTCTGAACTGTGTCTAATACCTTGAAATTCTATACACTTTTATGGTACCGTAGATGTTTGCTAATGCAACAATTTGATTGGATAATATAGTCAATCTGAGCCCTTGCAGAAGGTATTAGAACTGGTTTAAGAGTTTAAGTGAAGGAGTCTGATTGGCTGTGATCACTAGCATGGACAATCCCATCAAATGGTAGCATTTACAAACTTCATTAATGCAAATAATTGCCTAATGGTGTCAAGGTATGAGATACAGTTCGTAATACATGTAGTTTGAAAGTCTCACGATGCAGGCCTTTCAGTACCATTATATTCTGTTCCAGAAAAATGTAGAAAATAAAGAAGCTGTATATGAAAAGGCTGTATTTAAACTAGGTATGAGACTGGTACAAACTGCCAATAATTCTAGTCTGGATCCTCAGAGCTTACGTGGATTTCTCAAAATGTTGAAGATCAATTTTGAGAAGGAGGTAGGCTCTGACACTACTTCCACCACTGAGGAATAGAAACAAGGTAAACCACAATGATGTACAACATGGCAATACGTTAATATATACATGACATATGTTAATATAGATTTGACATATGGTAATATACACTTGACATATGTTAATATGGACTTGACATATAGTAATATAGACATGACATATGGTAATTTAGACTTGACATCTGTTAATATAGACTTGACATATGGTAATATAGACTTGACATATTTTAATATAGACTACATATGTTAATATAGACCTGACAAATGTTAATATACACTTGACATACATGTATGACATAATAAAAGAAGTAAAGAAATACACTAGACTAGCAATACAGTAGTATAGACTTAATCATATGGTGAAAAAATTGACAAATGGTAATATAGACTCAACAAATGGTAATATAGATTTAAAGTATAGTATTATACACTTGACTAATAGTAATTTAGACTAGACATAGGGTAAAATAAACTTGACATTGTGAATTAGAGACTTGGCCTATGGTAATATAGACTTGACATAATGAATTATAGACTTGGTATATGGTAATATAGACTAGACATAGCCTATTGTAAAATAGACTTGACATAATCAATTACAGACTTGGCATATGGTAATATACACTTGACACACTAGAAAATTGACTTTAAAATTTGAATAGTTCAAAGAGAAATTTGAAATGACTAAAAAAAGAAATTTTCGTTGTTGATAAAGTGTTTGTTCAATTATGGAAATATATTTATAAATTGTTATTAGTTATTATGTTTTTTAATAAAGAAAAAATAATCTTTGAAAATCATAAGGGAAAATTTTGAAAATATCAAACATGGTTTGAAATATCGTTTGAATACGTTGTTGGTGCATATACTGTGTGGAAAATTGGAATGATACAAGGTTAGTCACAAATTCACTCGATGGCTTAAATTCCCTTTAGAATCCACTCCACAATCGCTCAATAGTAGATTCATCTTTAAGGAAAATGCTGCCAATTTCCGAGTAGCAGAGAACAAGCGGAACTTGAAAGTTTAAAACTGACACAGAAAGGATGTGTTGATGCTGTAGAGAAATGCTAATACGACACTGTTTAAGGAATACTGCGTCTTAAAATAAACATAAAATTTTAAACTTGGCCAACAGTACCAGCATCTGCTGTAAACAGAATTCTTATATAATCCGATAAATGCCCCAAAAAAACTTATTAATTATCCATAAATATAGTATTGATTATTGAAAAAACGCTTAATAATTTTCAATAATTGCTTAGTTTTGTACGTTTTGCAGATTTTTACATGGATTCTGTTACTTTATGACACTAGGTAAGTTCACTGATGAATACTCATATTGACAATTCTTAAGAACTTGATTCAATGTCCATTCTCAGGCGCATTATCACTTTAAAATGCGGATAATCTGGAGGTTTTGTTCGATGTCGTCAGTCTTTCCACAATTTCTTGGGTGTTTCTACTTCGTGGTAAACCACTTAGCAATGGTAATGCCATTGACTTAGTAATTTCCATTTCCGATTCTACACGGGGCAATGACTTACTACAGCGGATAGTTCCATTGGCACGGGAGATTGTCGTTCGGTTGACACGGTCCACTAGTTGGTCAATTTGATCTGGAGGGGCGCTCGAAATGTATACATATTCATTGTCGTATTTATTATAGTTCTCTCCAGCATATTTATTACGATCAAATGATTTACGAGAACTTGCAGTTGTGGGTCGACATAAATCATTTAAGGATTTCTCCCGGTCCTCGGCGGTTTTTGGGCGAATTGGGATGTCATCGGTTGTTAGAGCACCACGGATGGAAAAATCATTGATATCAAAGTGTATATCATTAACTCGGGAACTGATAGTAGGTTTTCTCAAACGTCGGATCAATCGATTTAAATCCTTTTCTGTCAACTTGCGGGAACTTTTCTTACGTTCAACGCCGGAAGCTGACGTGGATCGTCTAACACTAGAAGACGGCGTTCTGTTTAGGCGGGAAAAATCTTGTGATTTTGTCTGACGTGATAATCTTTCAGTGATATCTTCCAGATCTTTCTTTTCAACTTTTTTGAATCCATAAACTTTGGCAACCTTCTTCGTCTCTGGGACCTTGCTATAGTAAAAACTCATAGTGGTCTTTCTACAATTTAAAAAAGCTTAAAATGTTATAGATGCATTTTTCTTTTTCTCTTTCTCCGGGTGCAGTTCTCAATTTCGTACAAGTCTTTCATCACCATATGTTAGTTGTCTATACAGAAGTAGACTAGATAGCTTTGGGCTCTCAGACCAATGGGTTTTAAAGCGCCCCACCCATATCTAGGTTCTCTCGGCTATCGTGCCCTCACCCTACTACACACAATTTTCACATTCGTATTAGGCTAATAATTTTCAATGAAGTATGGTTTTGAGTTGTAGAACCTATGATGCTTTTGGACTCTTGTTCGATGGTTTACCCGCTCAGCCCGGACTCCAGACTAACACAGAGAATCTACGATGATTTATATTCTCACAGTAACTCATCCAATATCAGAGCTAAAGCTGTTGCAGTTTGAAAAATATATTAACAAATATAAACTTACCTTCATAAGGCCATCAAAAACGTTAGAACAGAAATATATAACGGTAGCTACAAAAGGACTTCTCAATACAGATCATACCTAAACCCTTTTACACTTAGATCTCTAACAATACCGACTTGTTTGTGTTAATCCCTACTTCTATATTTGATTTGCTATAGTAGAAACGTGTCTTGACAATGGAGATCAATAAAAGAACAACTTATTCAATAATGTATTTTGTTTGATTAGTCTATATGTGATCGATCCGGATCAATATGAGCCTCGGTCATCAAGACGTGGAATACAATCCTATTTTAGAACATAATCCTTTGATTGGTTAGTTTTCTCAAAATAAACCATAGCTTTATGGTAGAGCCTATTCGGATTAGCCTTGTTCATATGAACGCTCAATATAATCCGATCTTAGAATTGTAATCCTAGGATATGATTGGCCAGGTGTTTTATAACAGCCAATAGCTTTAAATTATATTCGTGGCTACCAGATAATCAAATATTACTTCGTGTGATCCAGATTATCTCAACGGGGATGTATGGGTTTTAAAGAGTGTCTCTCTGTATACAAGGCAAGCAGAACTGGAATGACGTTTTTTTAACAAGTTACCGGTTGTATTTAAACAGTCTATATGCAAAATCTCTTCGGAAAACCTAAGTTAAAAGATTATCATAAAAGTTTACCAAGAGGGAAACCTTCCATTTTGCCTTGTTCTGATACTGTAAAACCAGTATGTTTTTGTACCTTTAATATAACACGTATTCTAGAAACTATCTTATCGCCGTGACATCCTAGAAACAATGTTAGAGGTAAAGATGCGTGGACATCCATCGCCGAGATCCTTTCGAGAATACGTGACCAGAGACCAGGGAAGTTAGACCAGTTGACAAAGTTCGAAGTCTTAAGATTTTGGCGTGTTCACTAAAAGTAATGTCAGCGTTAAGTTTTGTATGTACAACTATTTACTTTTCACGTTACACCATTTCACGTTGTCAAGGACGAATAAAATATAAATAAGTTTGTTTTTATAACTATTTATCGGTTTCGAACTGGATGACATGATCTATTTTAATGTTCTTTACAAGTCAATGTAGGTTTATATAGAAATATAAAACTAAGGCGTACTTTAATGTCGGATGAACAAAACTTCAAAAAAAGTCTTTAAATGGCATTTAGCAATTGTGAATACGATATATATGCACAGCTTTATGGAACAACAATCACTGGTTAAAGTTTATGCTACGTTTCGGCGTGTTTCCTGAGCATAAACTTTAACCAGTGATTGTTGTTCCATAAAGCTGTGCATATATAAAACTTCAAAACTTGGCCAAATGCTCATCACTGGACTTACCTGTTGTAAAAATTATCCGTCTTTATTAGCCCATGCAGAAAAGTAGGACGTAAAACTCCATCCATTTCAATTGTCAAAACTATACTACAGAATTACTGTGTAACATAATGAATCATAAAACGTGATTGCAATAATTACTTAGTTTAATGGATATATCGTGTTGTATGGAGATACTATTATCTGGTTATGGCACCTGGTAAGTCCAACCGATGAATATATACTCTTTAGACTGTAAATTTTGTGTCTATTCTAAGCTAATATGACGGGAACACTAAATCATCTTTCTATTATTTCGAAAGTTGTAGTCTGGTGTACAGCAGAATTTCGGACTAGTGCAAAGTTGGCTGCTACAGATCTGTTGGAATGCTTTGTGAATATTAGCCTTCCAATTTTTTTTTCTATGGCCGACATCACAGTATTTAAGTACGAAAGAAGTTCATTCTTATTCATCACCAGCGATATAAAAGGTAAACTGTTTTAACCAAGGTAACTCTTTAGGTCCACGAAGGTCCTTTCCCGGTGTTGTCCAACCGGGTCCGTAGCTACACCCCCCGAAAAATTCTGACAAACAACCAGTTTCACTACTATAGGGCAACTATACCCCATTGCCCCTCTTGATATATTACTTGCCAAACAATCAATTAATAACAAACAATAAATCAATTAATAACAACAAACAAACAAGTCTGACAACTCTTTAACAATGATCTTTCCTGGATTATCGATATTCGTTTCCAGTTGGGTCGATAAGTATTCACGTCACAAGATTTTTACTCGCCGAATTGAGATTAAAATCCTCGACCAATATTTCTTCAGCGTAAGCGAATAATAAATCATATTCATGTATATGCAATAAATAGTCAAAGGTCCGCAGTAACATCTATTTGTAAACTCTAATACAAATATAGAGGTGCTGGATACTGTGGCTGCTGAATGACTATCGGGCTCATTGGCATTGGCCGTTTTGGTTGAGCTGTTGGCATTGGCTGTATAGGTTGAACTGTAGGCATTGGCGGCATTGGCTGCATTGGTTGAACTGTAGGCATTGGCGGCATTGGCTGCATTGGTTGAACTGTAGGCTTTGGCGGCATTGGCTGCATTGGTTGAACTGTAGGCATTGGCGGCATTGGTTGAACTGTGGGCTTTGGCGGACCCACCGACACTTTTTGATCTTTCATTGGGATTTTAAGCACATTATAATGTGGTCCTTTTCTCTGAACCTGTGAAATAAACTGCTTTGGTTGAACCTCTGGCATAATTTGATCTCTGGACGAAACCACGGGAATAAGCTGCATTGGTTGAACTGTAGGCTTTGGCGGCGTTGGCTGCATTGGTTGAACGGCAGGCTTTGGCGGCATTAGTTGAGCTGGAGGCTTTGGCGGACCCACCGGCACTTTTTGATTTTTCATTGGGATTTTAAGCACATTATAATGTGGTTCTTTTCTCTGAACCTTTAAAATAAACTGCTTTGGTTGAACCTCTAACCTTTGATTATTTGACGGAACCACAGAAATAAAATGCATTGGTTGAAGATCTGGAATAGTTTGATCCTTTGTCGGGACCACTGAAATAAGCTGCATTTGTTGAACCTTTTGCATAGTTTGATCTTTTGTCGGAACCACTTGAATGAGCTGCATTGGTTGAACCTTTGGCATAATTTGATCCTTTGTCGGGACCACTGAAATAAGCTGCATTTGTTGAACCTTTTGCATAGTTTGATCCTTTGTCGGGACCACTGAAATAAGCTGCATTGGTTGAACCTCTTGCATAGTTTGATCTTTTGTCGGAACCACTTGAATAAGCTGCATTGGTTGAACCTCTGGCCTAGTTTGATCTTTTGTCGGAACCACTTGAATAAGCTGCATTGGTTGAACCTCTGGCCTAGTTTGATCTTTTGTCGGAACCACTTGAATAAGCTGCATTGGTTGAACCTCTGGCATTTTGTTATCGTTAAAATGAACGACTAGGATAAACTGCATTGGTTGAACCACCGACTTTTGACTATTTGACGGAACCACAGGAATAATCTGCATTGGTTGAACCTCTGGCATAGTTTGATCTCTTGACGGAATCACTGGAATAAACTGCATTGGTTGAACCTCTGGCATATTTTGATCTTTTGTTCTAACCACTGAAATAGGATACATTGTTAGTACCATTGGCATAGTTTGATCCTTTGGCTTATCCGATGAACTTTGATATCCGTTTGATGCCTCTGTATGTTGAAATTGTTGAAAACCTATCAATGGTTGACGTGTTTGAGGCTTCGGTGTTTGAGGCTTCGGTGGTTGAGGTTTCGGCGGTTGAGGCTTCGGTGGTTGAGGCTTCGGTGGTGACTTCTCGACTGGATTTTCTTTTTCAATGATTTTTTTGATTTGGTCCAAATCCCAATCCAGGTCCAACCTTCGGAGGAAGCGAAGATGGAACGCAGGCAAAAAGACAGCTATAAATTCGAGTACGGACGTAGCAATAGCAAGGTAGAAACACCACTGTAATGTATACTTCTTGTCGTCGCTTCGATTTGCATATGTGTCCAGAAGAAACAATATCCACATTATCATTACCGAAAAAGCTGAAATAAACAAAATTTTAAAATTATTGAGGTATAAAGTAAGGCAGATCAAATGTTTGGGTTTTGATTTGTAAATAGTTTTAAAAATGAAATGGAGTTTTACATCCTTCTCTTCTGCACCTTATGGGCTAACGAAGACGGCCAATGCCATGCAGTGTGCAATGAGGGAAATTTTGCCAGGACATTGGTATTAGCCTACTCCTTTTGGCGATTTTCAACTGTCGAAGGATCTGTAGCACGATTGGATTGAACCCTGGGCCTGCAGGTTAACGAGCAACCGTTTAACTCACTGAGTCATCGCGGCTGCGGTTCAAACTAAGAATTTTACTTCCTATTTCTATGTATCATATTATAATTGTTATACAATGAACACAAGGGAATAAATTCTGGTATAACGCACTTCTTTAATAACAAGGTTCATAACGTTTCAACACAATTTACACATGTCATCAGATGAAAGGTATCACCTTGCTGTGCTATATATTCCCATGTTTTCAATCCCTTCTTTATTTCATCTTAGACGATGTGTAAATTGTATTGAAGAGTACCTTGTTATTAAAGGGGCCCAGGCTTGATTTTTAGGGGTCGTTTTGGGCCTTTGTTACATTTAAAAAGTCCTCAGAAATACTCAAGCTCTAAGAAAATCGCAAAATACCTTGAAATATACCTCAAACAAAAAATTTCACTTTATATTTTTTTTCCGTGCTGTACGCAGCTGGTCTCCAGTCAGTCTGAAAATTGTGTGTCCTGTTGGCAAAGTCTACAAATGTTATTACTTTCCTTTTTGTTTTGTCAGTGTGGGCGTGCGCAGTAGTCTATTTATAAATCTTTGATTATCAAGACGAACCGTTTCCAATATGGCGGAACGTTTGTAATATCTTAAGACATTATGATTTTCAAACCCGGATAATTATGGATACATATGGATTTGAAGGCTCAAATTTCAAAGGTAAGCTCTGTAGACTATTTCTGATAAGCTAACTAAAAGATTTCATGTTTTTGAAGCTGTCGGATGATTGTCCGAAACAAATCAAGACTGTGCCCCTTTAAAGAAGTGTGTTATACTATAATCTATTCTCTCGTATCCCCCTTGTTATATTAACCATTCATCCAAACATCGTCAAATTCAAACCCGTAACAAGACTGCTTACATAAGTACTCTGTGCTCGGGGAATATGGTTCACTTCAAAACAGTCAGATTCATTTAAAGGGATACTGCGTCTCAGTAAAATTTAGTTCTCAAGAATGGTAAATAATCATCAGTGAACTTACCTGGTCTCATAATGAACAGAATCCCTTTTAAATCTGCAAAAACTCAAAAAACTAAGTCATTATTTAAAAAACACTTAATCAATTTGTTAAGCCTTTTTTCAATAATCAAATGCATCTTTAAGGATGATTACTTAGTTGTTTGAATTTTTTTTTATCTTATTTGTGACAGCAGGTATATTTACTGATGAATAGAGCTTTTATTGACCAATTTTAAAATTTTCAAATTTTATGTTCATTCTAAGATGCATTAGCCCTTTAATGTTTACAAGCTAATTTTGACTAAGTAAAGGGAAAGAAGAAAAAGCGTAACGTCCTCAAATTTAAAAGTAAAACTGAAAAATAATTTAACAAACCTGTAAACATATGAGTACCTATGAACAGCTTCAAAATGCCCCCTTCGTACATGAATTCAGAATGAAAAACGATGGTTACTAAACCGGCTACCACATTTACGAACATGGATATAAATGCTATTATATTTGCTGATTGTATTGCCCCGAATACATCTGAAATATAGACATAGATTGATTAGGTGTTGTCTTTGCGGTTGCTATATTTTATCCCCCTCCCCTCATTCACCATACTTTCCAAATAATTAGCACGTTACGTATAGGGGAAGAAAGGCAAGCCCACCGTCCTCAGTAATTTACCACGGTAAATATTATGAAATCTTCTGCCCTGATTAAAATGGCTTTTTTTAAAGATTTATGATGTACAGAACAGTAAGACGAATAGCACCATTTCTGCGAACGTTTCTGTTTGCCTTAGGCTGTCACTCACCCCCACCCCACCCGTTTAATTTTCTTAATTAGGCCACGAGTTCTTATAATATGCCTTGTGCTTTAAAACACCTTGACAACAATCATTGCATGGCCCCTACTATCTCAATCGCCTCATCCTCAACCTCTCATATTTTGAGATTTCTTTTGATTTACCTGAACCCCGTGACAAATTATTATGTGGCCCCTACCCACTCAATCAATCCCTCATTCACAATATTTTGTTACATAGAAACCCCGCTAGTTAATATCAACAAACCTCCAGCTATCGGCTCACATTCCGTCCGGGCTTCTTGAATCTTGACACAACTTGTCCATAATCCATCTCGCTGAACGACTGTATTATTTTGTTCAATATGTCTCCAGTCATTATATTCCGTAACGACTGCGTGAAATGGCAGGGTAATTAAAGCAATGATGAAACTAGCTTTCAGAAGTTGTAGGGCGATTACTGGAAATTTACGAGATTGACATCGCATTGCTGTGATTAATCCGTCGATTTCGGGAAAATACAATACATGCCTGTCACTCATGGCGACAACTCACTCTGTGAACTGATTTCTAGCACCATGTAACAACAACTATTGTCGTACTCGGGGACGTAAGGCCCGATAAAATTGTCGAAGACCAACTTGTTGAGATGCTTCTTCGAACTATTAGTCGAGTTGTCTTAGTCGAGGAAAATCCTTTGAGTTCGTATCGCATGTTTATGTGAAGTCGATCACAAGTGTACGTGCACATCCGGGAACGATTCAAAACATACACCCGCCAGTCCAATATATTTTGAGGTGGGACAATCAGGCCGACTTATATTGTGTTCATTATTACCTAGAAAATAAAATGGACTGATCTGGACTATATTTAGAATCATTCCCGGATGTGCTTAAGTAACTCTGTTCCACTGTCTATGGACTGGTCGAGTTGATGTTGTTACGCGAATCCCAAGAAGGGAAATGAAAAATGAAATAGAGTTTTACGTCCTACTCTCCTGCACGCATGGCGGCATAAGCCTACTCTTTTCAAACTGTTGAGGGGTCTTTAACGTGCACACTGTAACACACTGGGCCTCGGATAATTGTCCGATCCGAACGACAGGACGCTTTTGCCATGTCAGTCCATCCGACAAGGGGAAACCGAGCTAAAAATCCGAGAGTCGGGCTTTGTAATTTAATTGACTCCAATTAGGTTCGGGTCTATTTTTTATATGAAGTTAGAACGACGCGATTGTTTCATGTGGCTAAACTACAAATATATCTATTTCCAAGTATACTACGTCTGGGGGAAACACCTTCCCCTCAAAGAAATGTAGAAAATCCCCATTTTAATTTCTGACCCTTAGTTAAAGACCATTTCAAAACCTATATTATTCAGTATACGAGCCCGACTAAAAATTTAATACAAGTGGTTGCCTAGCAAGATACACTCACCGAAAACTTTCGGTATATCAAAGGTTGTTGTGTCGAATGTACAAAGTTTTTAACTTGTCCCAGATATTATTCATTATAACCATCACACAAAATTTCATAAAAATCTGACATAAACTTCATTGCGTTCACAAATGACGTTTAACGTAATTGATATTATCCTTGTATGAGTTTTTGCCCTTGTTCTTGAATGGCTCGTAAACACTCTACAATGTGCAATTCTAACGGATTTTGTTGAGACTTGGTGTGAGAGTTTGTTATAACTCTAGGATGAACCCTATTGAAAATCAGCGTAATCGAAAAATATTAAATATGAGTTATAGCCCTTGTTCTTGAAAACGCGTTCAATTTTAGATTGTAAACACTCTTGAAAGAATAATTCTTAATGGATTTTGATGAACTTGGCTTGAGTATTTGTTATCGCCCAAGGATGACCCCTATTGAAAATCAGTTAAATCGAAAAATATTTAGTGTCAGTTATTGCCCTTGTTTTTGAAAACGCGTTCAACTTCTTGGCTTATAAACATTCTAGAAGGCACAATTCATGATCAATGTTGACAAAACTAGCTGTAATTGTTTGTTATTACCTAGGGATGAGCCCTATTGAAAATAAAAAATATCAAAATATATCTAATATGAATTATTGCCCTTTTTCTTTAAAACGTGTACAATTTTTTTCTCGTAAACACTCTACATGGCACAATTTTTGACCGATTTTGATGAAACTTGGTGTGAGAGTGTCTTTTAACTCCAGGATGAACCCTATTGAAAATCGGCGAAATCGAAAAATATTTAGTATGAGTTATTGGCCTTGTTCCTTAAAACGTGTTTGATTTTTGTCTTGTAAACACTCTACATGGCACAATTCTTGACCGATTTTGATGAAACTTGGTGTGAATCCTATTAAAAATCAGCGAAATAAAAAATATTGAGTATATTGAGTTATTGCCCTTGTTCCTGAAATCTTAGCTTGTAAACACTCTAGAAAGAACAATCTTGAATGGATTTTGATGAAACTTGGTTTGAGTATTTGTTTTCACCCAAGGATGAACCCTATTGAAAATTAGATAATCGAAAAATATTTAGTACAAGTTATTTCCCTTGTTCTTGAAAAAACGTTCAATTTTAGCTTGTAAACACTCTAGAAAGAACAATTTTGAATGGATTTTGATGAAACTTGGCTTTAGTATTTGTTTTCTCCCAAGGATGAACCCTATTGAAAATCGAAAAATATTTAGTACAAGTTATTGACCTTGTTTTTGAAAACGCGTTCAATTTAACTCGTAAACACTCTAGAAAGAACAATTTTGAATGGATTTTGATGAAACTTGGCTTTAGTATTTGTTTTCTCACAGGGATGAACCCGAAAGAATGCTTCTGTCAAGCCATGTTTCGGTAATACAAATGACATCGTATGTATCTGATAGTTCAGCTGTAAGTAGATCTATTTTGTTTCGGAGACTCCTTACATTCAGATGCACTATAGAGATATTATTAGACTTTGGTTTTTTTCGACATCAGCAGAGATAAGGCAATATAGAAGTAGAAGATTCGTGATATGTCTAGTCTAGAATTCCTGTCAAAATTGTGTATAAATAATAAAATAAATTAAGTAACAAATATACATTATATACAGCGCACTTTAGTAGTGTATGTTTCAGGGTAATTCCAGAATAGGGATATTGGTACTTATAATGAAAATTTTAAAAGTATGCTCTGTCTATATATAACTGATTATACATTAACTTATATATATACAACAAATAAATAAGATTAATCAGTTATGATATAAATAAATGATAAACATTGTTCTGAACTATATGTCATTTAAATTTAACTATTGAATTCTGGTATAAGTTAAGGGTAAACATTGTTCTCAACTATATAACATTTAAATATCACTATTGAATTCTGAAATGAGTAAAAGATATACATTATTTAAAACTATATTTCATTTAAATTGTACTAATGAATACAGATATAAGTCAATATTAATATTGTAAATATTATAATAAACTCATAAACTTTATTTTGTAAAACAATACATGATTTAAAATGTTATATCTATTATAGGTATAGGTTATCCACTGATATACATGTAATAATATAACAGTAATATCCTGGACTAGATTTTATAAAAAAATACTTGATTTAATATGTTAAATCTATTGTAACTATGACTGATATACTGACCTATATTAATATTGTAAATAGTATACATGAAATAATATAACAGTAATATTCTGGACTAGATTTTATAAAACAATACATGATTTAATATGTTACATCTTTTGTAACTATGACTGATATACTGACCTATATTAATATTGTAAATAGTATACATGAAATAATATAACATTAATATCCTGGACTAGATTTTATAAAACAATACATGATTTAATATGTTATATCTATTGTAACTATGACTAGTCTACTGACCTATATTAATATTGTAAATAGGATACATGTAATAATATAACAGTAATATCCTGAACTAGTTTTTATAAAACAATACATGATTTAATATGTTATATCTATTGTAACTATGACTAGTCTACTGACCTATATTAATATTGTAAATAGGATACATGTAATAATATAACATTAATATCCTGGACTAGATTTTATAAAACAATATATGATTTAATATGTTATATCTATTGTAACTATGACTAGTCTACTGACCTATATTAATATTGTAAATAGTATACATGTAATAATATAACAGTAATATCCTGAACTAGTTTTTATAAAACAATACATGATTTAATATGTTATATCTATTGTAACTATGACTAGTCTACTGACCTATATTAATATTGTAAATAGGATACATGTAATAATATAACATTAATATCCTGGACTAGATTTTATAAAACAATACATGATTTAATATGTTACATCTATTGTAACTATGACTGATATACTGACCTATATTAATATTGTAAATAGTATACAAGTAATAATATAACAGTAATATCCTGGACTAGATTTTATAAAACAATATATGATTTAATATGTTACATCTATTGTAACTATGACTAGTCTACTGACCTATATTAATATTGTAAATAGTATACATGAAATAATATAACAGTAATATTCTGGACTAGATTTTATAAAACAATACATGATTTAATATGTTACATCTATTGTAACTATGACTGATATACTGACCTATATTAATATTGTAAATAGTATACATGAAATAATATAACATTAATATCCTGGACTAGATTTCATAAAACAATACTTGATTTAATATGTTATATCTATTGTAACTATGACTGATATACTGACCTATATTAATATTGTAAATAGGATACATGAAATAATATAACATTAATATCCTGGACTAGATTTTATAAAACAATATATGATTTAATATGTTACATCTATTGTAACTATGACTAGTCTACTGACCTATATTAATATTGTAAATAGTATACATGAAATAATATAACAGTAATATCCTGGACTAGATTTTATAAAACAATACATGATTTAATATGTTATATCTATTGTAACTATGACTGATATACTGACCTATATTAATATTGTAAATAGTATACATGTAATAATATAACATTAATATCCTGGACTAGTTTTTATAAAACAATACATGATTTAATATGTTACATCTATTGTAACTATGACTGATATACTGACCTATATTAATATTGTAAATAGGATACATGAAATAATATAACAGTAATATCCTGGACTAGATTTCATAAAACAATACTTGATTTAATATGTTATATCTATTGTAACTATGACTAGTCTACTGACCTATATTAATATTGTAAATAGTATACATGTAATAATATAACAGTAATATCCTGAACTAGATTTTATAAAACAATACATGATTTAATATGTTATATCTATTGTAACTATGACTGATCTACTGACCTATATTAATATTGTAAATAGTATACAAGTAATAATATAACAGTAATATCCTGAACTAGTTTTTATAAAACAATACATGATTTAATATGTTATATCTATTGTAACTATGACTAGTCTTCTGACCTATATTAATATTGTAAATAGTATACATGTAATAATATAACAGTAATATCCTGAACTAGATTTTATAAAACAATACATGATTTAATATGTTATATCTATTGTAACTATGACTGATCTACTGACCTATATTAATATTGTAAATAGTATACAAGTAATAATATAACAGTAATATCCTGAACTAGTTTTTATAAAACAATACATGATTTAATATGTTATATCTATTGTAACTATGACTAGTCTTCTGACCTATATTAATATTGTAAATAGTATACATGTAATAATATAACAGTAATAATCTGAACTAGATTTTATAAA
Source organism: Nipponacmea schrenckii (assembly GCA_030562195.1). Lineage (NCBI taxonomy): Eukaryota > Metazoa > Mollusca > Gastropoda > Lottiidae > Nipponacmea > Nipponacmea schrenckii. The sequence continues at coordinate 15,647,871 of CM060203.1, forward strand.
ACAATATATGATTTAATTTGTTATATCTATTGTAACTATGACTGATCTACTGACCTATATTAATATTGTAAATAGTATACATGTAATAATATAACAGTAATATCCTGAACTAGTTTTTATAAAACAATACATGATTTAATATGTTACATCTATTGTAACTATGACTGATATACTGACCTATATTAATATTGTAAATGGTATACATGTAATAATATAACAGTAATATCCTGGACTAGTTTTTATAAAACAATACATGATTTAATATGTTATATCTATTGTAACTATGACTAGTCTACTGACCTATATTAATATTGTAAATAGTATACATGTAATAATATAACAGTAATATCCTGAACTAGTTTTTATAAAACAATACATGATTTAATATGTTACATCTATTGTAACTATGACTGATATACTGACCTATATTAATATTGTAAATAGTATACATGAAATAATATAACAGTAATTATCTGAACTAGTTTTTATAAAACAATACATGATTTAATATGTTACATCTATTGTAACTATGACTGATCTACTGACCTATATTAATATTGTAAATAGTATACAAGTAATAATATAACAGTAATATCCTGAACTAGTTTTTATAAAACAATACATGATTTAATATGTTACATCTATTGTAACTATGACTGATATACTGACCTATATTAATATTGTAAATAGTATACAAGTAATAATATAACATTAATATCCTGGACTAGATTTTATAAAACAATACATGATTTAATATGTTATATCTATTGTAACTATGACTGATCTACTGACCTATATTAATATTGTAAATAGTATACAAGTAATAATATAACAGTAATATCCTGAACTAGATTTTATAAAACAATATATGATTTAATAATTTATATCTATTGTAACTATGACTGATATACTGACCTATATTAATATTGTAAATAGGATACATGTAATAATATAACATTAATATCCTGGACTAGATTTTATAAAACAATACATGATTTAATATGTTATATCTATTGTAACTATGACTGATATACTAACCTATATTAATATTGTAAATAGTATACATGTAATAATATAACAGTAATATCCTGAACTAGATTTTATAAAACAATATATGATTTAATATGTTATATCTATTGTAACTATGACTAGTCTACTGACCTATATTAATATTGTAAATAGTATACATGAAATAATATAACATTAATATCCTGGACTAGATTTTATAAAACAATACATGATTTAATATGTTATATCTATTGTAACTATGACTGATATACTAACCTATATTAATATTGTAAATAGTATACATGTAATAATATAACAGTAATATCCTGGACTAGTTTTTATAAAACAATATATGATTTAATATGTTATATCTATTGTAACTATGACTAGTCTACTGACCTATATTAATATTGTAAATAGTATACATGAAATAATATAACAGTAATATCCTGGACTAGATTTTATAAAACAATACATGATTTAATATGTTACATCTATTGTAACTATGACTGATCTACTGACCTATATTAATATTGTAAATAGTATACATGTAATAATATAACAGTAATATCCTGAACTAGTTTTTATAAAACAATACATGATTTAATATGTTACATCTATTGTAACTATGACTAGTCTACTGACCTATATTAATATTGTAAATAGTATACAAGTAATAATATAACAGTAATATCCTGGACTAGATTTTATAAAACAATATATGATTTAATAATTTATATCTATTGTAACTATGACTGATATACTGACCTATATTAATATTGTAAATAGGATACATGTAATAATATAACATTAATATCCTGGACTAGATTTTATAAAACAATACATGATTTAATATGTTATATCTATTGTAACTATGACTGATATACTAACCTATATTAATATTGTAAATAGGATACATGTAATAATATAACAGTAATAATCTGGACTAGATTTCATAAAACAATACATGATTTAATACAAAAAATGCAATTACAATCAGGCTACATATATACAATTGAAATAAAAAAATTACGTACTCTAAACTAAAATACAGAATGAATACTATAAATGCACTATCACCATAATCATATGAAATATATGAAAACTTATGCATAAAAAGGAATAAAGGAAGCGCATAACGTAAATACTAAATAAATAAAATAAAAACCTACCCTGTAAAGGGGTTTTAAATTAATTAAACTGGGCTTAGGTGAAGTACCTTACCAGGAGGGATCTGGAAATAAGATATTAAAAGGAATTGTAGTGTAATATATTTTGGTGGACAATAAGAGAATGTATGAAAGTAATTTATATAAGTATTATGTAATGTATACTGCATAAGAGATTATAATTTAAGCAAAAAGGATAGAAAAGCAAGATGGCTGACACCAGTTACTGTAGCCGGGCTAGCTCTGGGGGTAATGAACTAACTCAGTTGATAAGTTCAAAACTTTAATTTATATAAAAACCCTGTAAAAATAATATAATACAATTAACACAAATATACATCAACAGATCTTATAACAAAGTATCACAGTATATCTGGTATTACAAAGAAAATATCTATATGCACATAAAACACTTATTTACACTTTCACTAATAATAGGCTATGTATCTTGCAAATTGATGTCTAAGCTTATGCTATGAAATATATAAATGAAAAAAAAGTAAAACTAACCCAAAGATGGGGTTTTAACTACTGACTGCTGAATGTAATTATAGCTTACCATAGTATATAAACCTGTGAATTAATTATAATAAATATAATTAAACAAAAGACTTAATTTATGAAACATATAAGATGCAAAATTTACTAAAAACAATATGGCTGCCATTACTAAACATTAGAATTACTATGGTTACATTTACACAACTCTCTTACAAAATATAGTTTCCCCAGAAAGACAATTACCCAATAAAATACCTAAAACACACATACCTGTGAAGTTATTTGAAGACAATAACTATACTGAAAACAGAAGTTAGCAAAGGTTATATATTTCCCAAAGGTTGAAATAATAGCTAACACTTCAAAGACTGAGGTAAAAGTAAAGTGTTTGGCTAGATAGGTGATGAAACTCACTGACAAACTCACTATGCTGGCCAATGACAGAAGATGACATGGTCCAGTGAGGTCAGTTCAGTAAGAAACTAAGAGAGGGCAAATGATTAAAACATTAGTATAAGGCCAGTGTAAGGTAATTATGTGCTAATTAAAACAGTAGTGGTGCCTTAAGACAAGATAACAATTAAATAAAACAACCAAGTTTCTTTAAAAATGCACCCTGCCACATTACTATGGTAAACAAAAGGCAATAACTATAAAACTATTAATTAGACTATAACATACCTTATATAATGAAATCCAAGTACACAGATTATATTGAAACAATATAACACAAAATATCCAGTTACACTGCCTAAATAATATATTGAAGGAGATTCAATATATATCACATGTAATACAAAATACCATCCTTTCAGTTGCAAACTAAGAGACTGAATAACAACCAGGGTTGTCAGGTCAAACATACTAATTAAGTTCAGATTAAAGTTAGAAAATATGAGGTGCTGAAAGCTCAGAGACAGAGAAAGATATAGAAAAGAAATGAAAGCAGTGGGGTGTGACTTTAACTGGTTGTTAGATTAATGCAGTGACTGACGTGGTGTAGACTTTAGAAAACTCTTCACTGATGGCTGTTTTAATGTTAGACCACAGGCACGTCAATTTCTTCCATTTGCTCGGTGCTACCCTTATCACGATCGTCAAGGTTACTCAAAGGATTACTCATAAGCCCACTTACATCACGAAAAACTACGTGACAATGATCCAGATTTTGAACTGAATTGGTTCAAGCATGAAACATTTGATATAACTACATTTCTTTAACCCATTTACTTTAACCCAGATCTTACGATTTAGAGCCAGAGTTGTTTATCTGCTCAGTAGATAGCACAATTATCTGAAATAAGTCTATATGAGTGTGTACCAACGAGCAACAAATCTGAATTGTCATTGGTTGCTCGGAATCATGTAGACCTTCACAGTTCGTATAGTCTCTGACGCTCAGATCATTCCTGTCGGCGACAACCTTTGTCGAAGCTGTGAGCTGACAAGAAGGTACTGGAAGACAGAGGCTAGAAATTTCGGAATTCAGTTGATCCGAATTCCTAGTGGTCAGTAAGACCGAAACATTTTCCTCTATTCCAGCCTCTTGTGATTATTTCGAAAGTTGTAGGCTGGTGTACAGCAGAATTTCGGACTAGTGCAAAGTTAGCTGCTACAGATCTGTTGGAATGCTTTGTGAATATTAGCCTTTCAATTTTTTTTCTATGAGCGACATCGCAGTATTTAAGTACGAACGAAGTTCACTCTTAATCATCACCAGCGAAATAAAAAAAAACTTGGTATGTGTATTCATCTTAATAATTTCTGGGACAAGTTCGAAAATGGCACGATTCCAGATGTCGGTTTATTAGTAATGGCCCTTGATTAAATGAAAAAAACGTTAATATTTACTTGTGTACACAATAGAAGCTATAGTTTGCATCCGATTTTAATGAAACTTGGAATGTGTATTTATCTTGATAATATCTCAGACAAGTACGAAAATGGCACGATTCCAGATGTTGGTTAATGAGTTATGGCCCTTGATTAAATGAAAAAACGTTAAAATGTACTTGTGTATTCAATAGAAGCTATAGTTTTCATCCGATATGAATGAAACTTGGTATGTGTATTCATCTTGATATCTTTCCAGATGTCTGTTTATGAGTTATTGCCCTTGATTAAATGAAAAAACAAGGAATATTCTGTTTGCTGAAGTGGGCGTATGTTACATTGTCTGGCAAGCTATCTTTTTTCTATGGGCGACATCACAGTATTTAAGTGCGAACGAAGTTCACTCTTAATCATCAGCAGCGAAATAAAACTGTTTTTACTAAGGTAACTCTTTAGGTCCACGAAGGTCCTTTCCCGTTGTTTGTCCAACCGGGTCCGTAGCCAAACCCCCGAAAAATTCTGACAAACAACCAATTTCACTACTATAGGACTACTATACCCCATTGCCCCTCTTGATATATTACTTGCCAAACAATCAATTAATAACAAAAAAACAATCAATTAATAACAAACAATCAATTAATAACAAACAATTAATAACAACAAACAATCAAGTCTGACAACACTTTAACAATGAACTTTCCTGTATTATCGATATTCGTTTCCAGTTGGGTCGATAAGTATTCACGTCACAAGACTTTCACTCTTTCATTAGGATTTTAAGCACATTATAATGTGGCCCTTTTCTCTGAACCTTTGAAATAAACTGCTTTGGTTGAACCTCTGGCATTTTTCTATCTCTGGACGGAACCACGGAAATAAGCTGCATTGGTTGAACCACTGGCATTTTGATATTGTTTAGCTGAACCACTGGAATAAACTGCTTTGGTTGAACCTCTGACCTTTGATTATTTGACGGAACCACTGAAATAAGCTGCATTTGTTGAACATCTGGCTTTGTTTGATCCTTTGTCGGGACCACTGAAATAAGCTGCATTTGTTGAACTTCTGGCATATTTTGATCTTCTTTTCGAACCACTGAAATAGGATGTATTGTTAGTACCATTGGTATAGTTTGATCCTGTGGCTTATCCGATGAACTTTGATGTCTGTTCGATGCCTCTGTGTGTTGAAATTGTTGAAATCCTATCAATAGTTGACGTGTTTGAGGCGTCGGTGTTTGAGGCTTCGGTTGTAAAGGCTTCGGTTGTTGAGGCTTCGATGGTTGACGCTTCGGAGGTGACTTCTCGACTGGCGTTTTTTTTTCAATGCTTTTTTTCATTTGGTCCAAATCCCACCTACGGAGGAAGCGAAGATTAAACCCAAGCAAAAAGACAGCTATAAATTCGAGTACAGACGTAGCAATTGCAAGGTAGAAACACCACTGTAATGTATACTTCTTGTCGTCGCTTCGATTTGCATATGTGTCCAGAAGAAACAATATCCACATTATCATTACCGAAAAAGCTGAAATAACCAAAATTTTAAAATTATTGAGGTATAAACTAAGGCAGATCAAATGTTTGTCCTTTTAGGAGGCTGGTTTGGGTTTTGATTTGTAAATAGCACATTATTATTACCATTAAACCTAAAATAAAAATATTTTTTTTAAATTATTGAGGTATAAACCTAGGGAGACCAAATGTTTGTCCTCCTCGGAGGCTGGTTTGGGTTTTGTTTATTGTGAATAAGTGCTAAAAATGAAATGGAGTTTTACATCCTTCTCTTCTGCTTCTCTTCTTAGGCTAACGAAGACGGTCAACGCCATGCAGTGTGCAATGAGGGAAACTTTGCCAGGACAGCGGCATTAGCCTACTCCTTTTGGCAATTTTCAACTGTCGAAGGATCTGTAGCACGATTGGATTGAACTCTGAACCTACAGGTTAGCAACACGTCTGAGATCTCACATGTACATATCAAATTTCATTCAAATCGGGTGGAATTCTTTAGTTTTTAGTGTGTTACACACTGCTTGGTGACAAAATTGCTAACTGACTAACAATAACACCATTTATCTAGGATTTGAACGACATTTAAAAGTTGAGGGTGAATTCTGGTATAACGCACTTCTTTAATAACAAGGTACATAACGTTTCAACACAATTTACACATGTCATCAGATGAAAGGTTTCCCCTATATATTCCCATGTTTTCAATCCCTTCTTTATTTCATCTGATGACGATGTATAAATTGTATTGAAGAGTACCTTGTTATTAAAGAAGTGTGTTATACTATAATCTATTCTCTCGTATCCCCCTTGTTATATTAACCATTCATCCAAACATCGTCAAATTCAAACCCGTAACAAAACTGCTTTTATAAGTACTCAGTGCTCAGGGAATATGGTTAACTTAAAAACAGCCAGAGTCATTTAAAGGGATACTGCGTCTCAGTAAAATTTAGTTCTCAAGAATAGTCAATATTCATCAGTGAACTTACCTGGTCTCATAAATTAACATAATCCATTTAAAATCTGGAAAACTCAAAAAATTATTAAAAAAAACACTTAATCAATTCATTAAGCGTTTTTCAATATTCAAATTCATCTTTAAGGATGATTACTTAGTTTTTTGAATATTTTTTTTTTATCTTATTTGTGACAGCAGGTATATTTACTGATGAATAGAGCTTTATTCGCCAAGTTGAAAATTTTTCAAATTTTTTGTTCATTCTAAGGTCTATTAGCCCTTTAATGTTTACAAGCTAATTTTGACTATTAAAGGGAAAGAAATAAGAAAAAACGAAACGTCCTCAAATTCAAACTCAAAAAAATTTTTTTTAACAAACCTGTAAACATATGAGAACTTATGCACATTCTGTTCTTGTATTTAGAAGGATAAACGACGTTTGTTACACCGGCTACCACATTTACGAACATGGATATAAATGCTAATACATTTGCTGAATGTATTGTCTCGAATACATCTGAAATATAGACATAGATTGGTTAGGTGTTGTCTTTGCGGTTGCTATATTTTATCCCCCCCCCCCCCAATTCGCCATACTTTCCAAATAATTAGCACGTTACGTATAGGGGAAGAACGGCAAGCCCACCGTCCTCAGTAATTTACCACGGTAAATATTATGAAATCTTCTGCCCTGATTAAAATGGCTTTTTAAGATTTATGATGTACAGAAAAGTTAGACGAATAGCACCATTTCTGTGAACGTTTCTGTTTGCCTTAGGCTGTCACTCACCCTCACCCAACCCGTTTAATTTTCCTAATTATGCCACGAGTTCTTATAATATGCCTTGTGCTTTAAAACCCCTTGACAACAATTATTGCATGGCCCCTAATATCTCAATCACCTCATCCTCAACCTCTCACATTTTGAGATTTCCTTTGATTTACCTAAACCCCGTGACAAATTATAATGTGGCCCCTACCCACTCAATCAATCCCACCTTCACAATATATTGTTATATAGAAACCCCGCTAGTTAATATCAACAAACCTCCAGCTAACGGCTCACATTCCGTCCAGCCTTCTTTAGTCTTGACACAACTTGTCCATAATCCATCTCGCTGAACGACTGTATTATTTTGTTCAATATGTCTCCAGTCATTATATTCCGTAACGATTGCGTGAAATGGCAGGGTGATTAAAGCAATGGTGACACAAGCTATCATGGCGATTACTGTGACAGATTTACTGTGCTCTGCTATGTTTTGTCGGTCTAATTCGGGAAAATACAGTACAGGCCTGTCACTCTTGGCGGCAACTCACTCTGTGAACTGATTCCTATCACCATATATCGGGACGGACGTACGGCCCGAGAAAACTGTCGAAGACCAACTTGTTGAGATGCTTCTTCGAACTATTAGTAGGGTTGTCTAAGACGAGGTACATCCTTTGAGTTCGTATCACATGTTTATGTGAAGTCGATCACAAGTGTATGTGCACATCCGGGAACGATTCAAAACATACACCCGCCAGTCCATTCTATTTGGAGGTGGGGCAATCAGTAAGACTTATATTGTGTTCATTTAAACCAAGAAAATAAAGTGGACTGATCTGGACTATACTAGTAATTAGAATCATTCCCGGATATGTATAAGTAACTCTGCTGTTCCACTGTCTATGGACTGGTCGAGTTGATGTTGTTACGCGCATCCCAAGACTGGTGAAGGGAAATGAAAAATGAAATAGAGTTTTATGCCCTACTCTCCTGCACGCATGGCGGCATTAGCCTACTCTTTTCCAACTGTTGAGGGATCTTTAACATGCACACTGGGCCTCGGATAATTGTCCCATCCGAACGACTGGACGCTTTTGCCATGTCAGTCCATCCGACAAGGGGAAACCGAGCTAAAAATCCGAGAGTCTGGCTTTGTAATATAATGGATTCCAATGAGGTTCGGGTCTGTTTTTTATATGACGTTAGAACGACGCGATAGTTTCGGATTTGACTAAACTACAAATATATCTATTTCCGGGGGAAACACGTTGCCCTCATAGAAATGTAGAAAATCCCCATTTTAATTTCTGACCCCTAATTGAGGACCATTTCAAAACCTACATTATTCAGTATGCAAACCCAATATTTAATACAAGTGGTTGCCTAGCAAGATACACTCAGTCTCCGATAAACTTTCGGTATATCAAAGGTTGTTGTGTCGAATGTACAAAATTTTTAACTTGTCCGAGATATGATTCATTAAAACCATCACACAAAATTTCATAAAATTCTGACATAAACTTCATTGCGTTCACAAATGACGTTTAACGTAATTGATATTATCCTTAAGATCGGTGAAAACTATAGGCTCCAAATTTTGCACAAGTCAAGGGCAATAACTCAAAAACCGTTTGTGCAAAATCGTCAAATTCGGACTTGACTTATATCTCATCAATAAAAATGACTATACTTTGATGAAAGTGGTATAAAAAACGTTGTTCTCTAATGTGCCGAAGAATAATTTCAATGCTTATTTAATAGATCAAGGGCAATAACTCAAAACACGTTCATCAACATAATCAGACCAAATTTCATTAAAATCAGATAAAAACTGCAGTTTCTTTTGTGTTCACCAGCCATTAGCGGACGAACGAAAGAATGAACGAACGAACGAACGGACGGGCGAACGAACGGACGGAAGGGCGAACGAACGAACGGACGGGCGAACGAACGGACGGGCGAACGAACGGACGAACGAACGGACGGACGGACGTGGAAAGCGGCAATATACGGACTTATTTTGTAGGCGTATAAAAAATAACGTCAGTGTGATACACACTATGTTCAGTATTTATGGACAATATAAAAATTTTGTTTTCATTGCAGCATAATGTATGGAAAATATGGCCTTAGTTTTGATAATCTAAATTAATATTTGATATTTATTTAACAGCAAAGTAAATACATACTGTAGCTGGAACAATAACAATTTTAATGCAAGAATTCCATTATTTATTGATTTCACTAAATATATATATAAACTATATTATTGTAAAGTCTTATTTTACCACTTTGAAAAATAGTCATATTTAACTCATTTTAAACCCTTTGAACACTGAGTAGTAACAAAAGACAACACCATATGCCCTAAAATCCAAGAAATATGACAAATGTTGAAAATTAACATTGTGTGATTAACAATGTCTTGTTGTTAGAGCTATTCCTCAGGCTGCTTTGTATCAAGTATTATGTGGCACGTAGAGAATTGATGGTGTTAATTCTTGTTAACGGTCATGGCATGTCCTCTTCCAGGCTTGCTTTTTGTCTTGAATATATGTAGAGATAGCTTGTCAGGCAAGATTACATACGCCCACTGGCAGCATTGGATTTGAATAATAAATTGAGCAATAACACATTCACTGAATGAATATTGAAGTCAAGGGCAAAAGCTCAAAAACTGTTCATGGAAAATCGTCAAATTCAAACTTACCCACCATCTTATCTATTTCAATACTCATACCAAGTTTCATCAAATCTATTAAAAAATTTTAGCTTATTTTGCACCCACAAAATTGTTGATGCAATTTTACTAAGTCAAGGGCAATTACTCAAAAAGCATTCGTTAAAAATAGTCGGAAATTCAAACTTGACCAATGTCTTATCAATTATGATGCTTACACCAAGTTCCATCAAAATCCTTTGAAAATTAAAGCTTCTTATTGCAACCACAACAGAATTTTGACGCAATTTCACTAAGTCAAGGGCAATAATTCCAATGCAATTACTCATGTAGCTTCTATTGCATCAACAATAAATTTTGTGATGTAAATAAGTGTTATCAATTCCATTGCCCCTGCCTCTATATTTATTGTGTCTACAAATCGAACTTGACCGCCAACTTATCAATACCAATGCTCATACCAATTTTCATTAAAATCCATAGAAAATTGTAGCTTCTATAGTGTCTACAACAAATGTTGACGGACCTACGGACCGACGACAATATACCTCCACATATTCATGTGGGCGTATAAAAGGTCTTCAGAAGTACTAGAAATACACATTATTTGTTCATTCAAATGTGTATTTTCTAGATGTCACAGAGTCTCAAGAAATGATGAGTCATCATTTAAACCTTTTCGCATTGATCTCTCTTGGGTTGTCTATACCCATTTACAGCTTTGCTGCTTTGATGAATTTGAGCTCTATCATTTTTAGGAAGCAAATATTTATTCAATTCAGTTCGGAAAGTTAATATCACTATACAGATGGCTGAAATTGAGCTCTATCAGCTTGTAAAGAAAATATTTAGATGACTATACTGCTGAAATTAAGCTATACTAGCTGGTAAAGTAAATATTTAATCACTATGCAGATAGCTGAAATTAAGCTCTATCAGCTCAAAAAGTAAAAATTTACATCACTATACAGATAGCTGAAATCGAGCTCTATCAGCTTACAAAGTAAAAATTTACATCACTATACAGATGGCTGAAATTGAGCTCTATCAGCTCACAAAGTAAAAATTTACATCATTATACAGATGGCTGAAATTGAGCTCTATCAGTTTGTAAAGCAGATATTTAGATGACTATACAGCTGAAATTAAGCTTTACTAGCTGGTAAAGAAAATATTTACATCACAATACAGATAGCTGAAATTGAGCTCTATCAGTTGGTAAAGAAAATATTTAGATGACTATACAGCTGAAATTAAGCCATACTAGCTGGTAAAGTAAATATGTACATCACTATGTAGATAGCTGAAATTAAGCTCTATCAGCTCACAAAGTAAAAATTTACATCACTATACAGATGGCTGAAATTGAGCTCTATCAGCTTGTAAAGAGGATATTTAGATGACTATACAGCTGAAAATAAGCTATACTAGCTGGAAAAGAAAATATTTACATCACAATACAGAAAGCTGAAATTGAGCTCTATCAGCTTGTAAAGCAAATATTAAGATGACTATACCGCTGAAATTAAGCTATACTAGCTGGTAAAGAAAATAATTACATCACTATACAGATAGCTGCAATTGAGCTCTATCAGCTCACAAAGTAAAAATTTACATCACTATACAGATGGCTGAAATTGAGCTCTATCAGCTTGTAAAGAGGATATTTAGATGACTATACAGCTGAAAATAAGCTATACTAGCTGTAAAGGAAATATTTACATCACAATACAGAAAGCTGAAATTGAGCTCTATCAGCTTGTAAAGCAAATATTAAGATGACTATACAGCTGAAATTAAGCTATACTAGCTGGTAAAGAAAATAATTACATCACTATACAGATAGCTGCAATTGAGCTCTATCAGCTCACAAAGTAAAAATTTACATCACTATACAGATGACTGAAATTAAGCTTTACTAGCTGGTAAAGAAAATATTTACATCACAATACAGATAGCTGAAATAGAGCTCTATCAGCTTTCATATGTAGGTGAATATACTGATAGCTGTTTAAGCATTGTCTGTACAGATAACTCTTTTTTAAATTACAAAGAACAAACAAACCTTGAATAAGAATGAATCACAAGCCTCTGATAAAAACTCTTCTGATGTTATCATGGATTGTTTTTTTTATTATAAGTCATGGCCTGAAAGATATCAAACATAAATATAAAACAACTATCCTACTCTTTTGTACTTGGTGAATTACTGTGTAACATAATGAATCCACAAAACGTGTTTGCAATAATTACTTAGTTTAAAGAGGCCCAGGCTTGATTTATATGGGTCGTTTTGGGCCTTTGTTACATTTAAACAGTCCTCAGAAATACTCAAGCTCTAAGAAAATCGCAAAATACCTTGAAATATACCTCAAACAATAAATTTCACTTTTCATTTTTTTTCCGTGCTGTACGCGGCTGGTCTCCAGTCAGTCTGAAAATTGTGTGTCCTGTTGACAAAGTCTACAATTGAAAAATGCGTTGTAGTCTATTTATATAAATGACCGCTATTGCACGACGGGAAGGATAACTCTTTGATTATCAAGACGAACCGTTTTCCAATATGGCGGGACGTTCGTAATTTCTTAGGACATTATGATCTTTCAAACACGGATAATTATGGATACACATGGATTTGAAGGCTCAAATTTCAAAGGTAAGCTCTGTAGACTATTTCTGATTAGCTAACCAAAAGATTTCATGTGTTTGAGGCTGTCGGATGATTGTCCGAAGCAAATAAAGCCAGGGCTCCTTTAATGGATATATCGTGTTGTATGGAAATACTATTATCTGGCACCTGGTTAGTCCAAATTAGACTGTAAATTTTATGTCTATTCTAAGAGGCAGTATTCCATTTGAGTGACTTACTCACATAAACCATTTTTATTAGCCCGATAACTCCAGACCCACATAAACCTTCGGTGTAGCCCTATAACTCTAGAGCCTAATTTTCGAAAACTAAACAAGATACAATTCTGATTTTTAGAAATCAGATGACTGGAACACTAAATTATCTTGGAAAAGTTTCCGAGAATAAGATCTCTGATCTTGTAATGTTTCTCAGACGGGGTATTCGGATAGGCCTATAATTTCGTTAATAGATTGAACCCTACATCGAATGTCGTTTTATATAGAGTTCAACCCGACCGTTAGATCAGTAACTTCTGACACTTTTAAAATGACCAAAAAAAAAAAGAAATCTTGCCAAGCTGAACCTTAGTTTATAGTCAATGAAGAAATGTTTGGATATTTTGCAATGTCCCCGGTCACCCATACAGAACAATACCATAAAAAATTTACTTTAACCCAGATCTTACGATTTAGAGCCACAGTTGTTTATCTGCTCAGTAAATAATTTCCATGCACAATGCTATGGCATAAGAGCGATTGAAAGGAAACCAGGACTTCCAGGAAATTCATGCAAAGTCTTTGAGACCCTTCCTAGCACAATTATCAAATCCTGCGACACAGTCGTGGACTTTGAGACTCGCGAAATTTGAGAGAATCGGTCTATAACTGGAGTAAGTCTATATGAGTGGGTACCGACGAGCAACAAATCGGAAATGTCATTGGTTGTTCAGAATCATGTACACCGTCGAAGTTCGTATAGTCTCTGACGCTCAGATTATTCCTGTCGGCGACAACCTTTGTCGAAGCTGTGAGCTGACAAGAAGGTACTGGAGGACAGAGGCTAGAAATTTCGGAATTCAGTTGATCCTAATACCTTGAGGTCAGTAAGACCGAAATATCTACCTCTATTCCAGCCTCTTGTGATTATTTCGAAAGTTTAGTCAAAATTTCGCACTTGTGCCACAGATCTGTTGGAATGCTTTGTGAATATTAGTCTTCATTTTTTTTTTCTATGGGCGACGTCGAAGCATTTAAGTACAAACGAGGTTCACACTTAATCATCACCAGCGAAATAAAAAAGGAAAACTGTGTTTACTTAGTTAACTCTATACGTCCACGAAGGTCCATTCCCGATGTTTGTCTAACCGGGTCCGTAGCTTCACCCCCCTAAAAAATATTCTGACAACCAGTTTCACTTCTATAGGACTACTATACCCCATAGCCCCTCTTGATATAGTACTTGCCAAACAATCATTTAATAACAAACAAACAATCAATTAATAACAACAAACAAACAAGCCTGACAACTCTTCAACAATGCTCTTTCCTGGATTATCGATATTCGTTTCCAGTTGGGTCGATAAGTATTGACGTCGCAAGACTTTCACTAGAATTGAGATTTAAATCCTCGACCAATATTTCTTCAGCGTAAGCGAATAATAAATCATATTCATGTATAATGCAATAAATCAAAGGTCCGCGGTAATATCCATTTGTAAACTCTAATACAAATATAGATGTGCTGGATACGGTGTCTGCTGAATGACTATCGGGCTCATTGGCATTGGCCGTATTGGTTGAGCTGTAGGCATTGACAGCATTGGCTGCATTGGTTGAACTGTAGGCATTGGCGGCATTGGCTGAACTGTAGGCATTGACTGCATTGGTTGAACTGTAGGCATTGGCTGCATTGGTTGAACTGTAGGCATTGGTTGCATTGGCTGCATTGGTTGAACTGTAGGCATTGGCGGCATTGGCTGCATTGGTTGAACTGTAGGCATTGGCGGCATTGGCTGCATTGGTTGAGCTTTTGGCAATGGCGGCATTGGTTGAACTGTAGGCATTGGCTGCATTGGTTGAACTGTAGGCTTTGGCGGCATTAGTTGAGCTGGAGGCTTTGGCGAACCCACCGACTCTTTTTGATCTTTCATTAGGATTTTAAGCACATTATAATGTGGTCCTTTTCTCTGAACCTTTAAAATAAACTGTTTTGGTTGAACCTCTAACCTTTGATTATTTGAAGGACCCACAGGAATAAGCTGCATTGGTTGAGCCTCTGGCATAGTTTGATCCTTTGTCGGGGCCACTGAAATAAGCTGCATTTGTTGAACCTCTGGCATAGTTTGATCCTTTGTCGGGACCGCTGAAATAAGCTGGATTGGTTGAACCTCTGGCATAGTTTGATTTTTTGTCGGAACCACTTGAATAAGCTGCATTGGTTGAACCTCTGGCATTTTGTTATCGTTAAAATGAACGACTAGGATAAACTGCATTGGTTGAACCTCTGGCTTATTTTGATCTTTTGACCGAACCACGGGAAAAAAGCTGGATTGGTTGAACCTCTGGCATATTTTGATTTTGTGTTCGAACCACTGAAATAAGATGCATTGTTAGTACCATTGGTATAGTTTGATCCTTTGGCTTATCCGATGAACTTTGATGTCTGTTCGATGCCCCCTGTCTGTTGAAATTGTTGAAAACCTATCAATGGTTGACGTGTTTGAGGCTTCGGTGTTTGAGGCTTCGGTGGCTGAGACGTCGGTGGTTGAGGCGTCGGTGGTTGAGGCTTCAGTGGTGACTTCTCCACTGGCTGTTCTTTTTCAATGCTTTTTTTGATTTCGTTCAAATCCCAATCCAGTTCCCACTTTCGGAGGAAGCGAAGATGAAACGCACGCAAAAAGACAGCTATAAATTCGAGTACGGACGTAGCAATAGCAAGGTAGAAACACCACTGTAATGTATACATCTTGTCGTCGCTTCGATTTGTATTTGTGTCCAGAAGAAACAATATCCACATTATCATTACTGTAAAAGCTGAAATAAACAAGATTTTTAAAATTATTGAGGTATAAACCAAGGCAGATCAAATGTTTGTCCTCCTCGGAGGCTGGTTTGGGTTTTGTTTATTGTGAATAAGTGCTAAAAATGAAATGGAGTTCTACTTCCTTCTCTTCTGCACCTTATGGGCTAACGAAGACGGTCAACGTCATGCAGTGTGCAATGAGGGAAATTTTGCCAGGACAGCGGCATTAGCCTACTCCTTTTTGGCGATTTTCAAGTGTCGAACCTACAGGTTAGCGAGCAACCGTCTAATTTACTGAGCCATCGCGGCTACGGTTCAAACTAAGAATTTTACTTCCCATTTCTATTTATCACACAATTAGTACATTAATAAAATTCAGAAATTTAGAAAATAAAAATGATATCAAAAAATTGGAATCATTTAAGGGCGATTACTATAAAGCTGTTCATTGAAGTATCAGTTTATACATCGTCAGGAATCTTATCGATAAAAATTGGTGTTCTTGGAACATCGTTCAGCAATATCAAGTTTTATTCAAACTGGAAAAAATCTCTTATTTCTACTGTACTAAAAATCTCAATTTCATTTCAAGGGCGATAACTCTAATATCGTCAATGGAAAACTCGTCTGAGATCTCACATGTACATAACAAATTTCATTCAAATCGGGTGGAATTCGTGTGTTACATGGGGCTACTTCACTTATGTACCTCTCTATGATTTTAATAGTTTATCCACTAAAAGACACCAGGGTCATGTTAAGGACATTATTCTTAATGTTCACACCAAATTTCATCGCAATCGGACCATTTTTACTACCCTAAATCGATTTTTTTGTTCGTACAATTGTCGCTCTTTTCATAAATATGTTCGAATGTCGAAAAAAGGATAACTTCAATTTCAACATGAATAAAGGTAAAGAGTAAATATAAGAGTCGTTTCGTACTAATACACACTAACTCGAGACAATTTATGTGACTTTTCGTACCAAGTTAATAACATTCAAATATAATTCAAATTATTTGTTTTATGGACAATATATTCGTTTCACATCTCCAAATTCGAAATAGACAAAAGTAAACGATGTGTCAGGCCCCATACTGTTTGCCAAAACAGGTACCGGTAGGTGAAATGATAATTCATGTTTTGATGATGTAATCCGAAAAAGTTATCGATTCCTCACATGTCTCATGAGTCATCACAATGACAATAACTCACAAGGCTTAAGAGTCACCTCACTGACCAACACTGTCCAGTAGCGGGTCTTTAAGTACGCTTAAATATCGTCTACATTATCCATATAGTCTCTACTTCAGTATACTACCGCTAACGGAAATGATGATTAAAATTTTTTGATTTTTTTAAGATGTCACCCACAGACACCCCGACGATGGCCCACATGGCTCGTGAGTCACCTTACTGACCCACACTGTCCAGTAGCGGGCCTTTAAGTAAGCTTACATATCGTCTATATAAGCCATATAGCCCCTACTTCAGTTTACTACCGCTACCGGAAATGATGATCAAAATTTTTTAATTTTTTTATGATGTGACCCACAGACACCGACGATGACTCACAAGGCTCGAGAGTCACCTTACTGACCCACACTGTCCAGTAGCGGGCCTTTAAGTAAGCCTAGTCTATATAAGCCATATAGCTCCTAATTCAGTATACTACCGCTACCGGAAATAAGGATCCAAAAAATTAAGATTTTTTTATGATTTGACCCACAGACACTGACGATGACTCACAAGGCTCTAGAGTCACCTCACTGACCCACACTGTCCAGTACAGGGCCTTTAAGTAAGCCTTCATAGCGTCTATATAAGCCACATAGCCCCTACTTCAGTATACTACCGCTACCGGAAATAAGGATCCAAAAAATTAGATTTTTTTATGAGGTGACCCACAGACACTGACATTGACTCACATGGCTCGAGAGTCACCTCACTGACCCACACTGTCCAGTATAGGGCCTTTAAGTAAGCCTACATATCGTCTATATACGTCATATAGCCCCTACTTCAGTTTACTACCGCTACCGGAAATGATGATCAAAATTTTTTGATTTTTTTTATGATGTGACCCACAGACACTGACACTAACTCACAAGGCTCGAGAGTCACCTCACTGACCCACACTGTCCAGCAACGGGCCTTTAAGTAAGCTTACATATCGTCTATACAAGCCAAATAGCCCCTACTTCTGTATACTACCGCTACCGGAAATGATGATCAAAATTTTTAAAAAATTTTATGATGTGACCCACAGACACTGACGATGACTCACAAGGCTCTAGAGTCACCTCACTGACCCACACTGTCCAGTACAGGGCCTTTAAGTAAGCCTACATATCGTGTATATAGGTCACATCATAAAAAAATCGAATTTTTTGGATCCTTATTTCCGGTAGCGGTAGTATACTGAAGTAGGGGCTATATGGCTTATATAGACGATATGTAAGCTTACTTAAAGGCCCGCTTATTTATGGCTGCAGGTATATTTACTGATGAATAGAGCTTTTATTGACCAAATTTAAAATTTTCAAATTTTATTTTCATTCTAAGATCTGTTAGCCCTTTAATGTTTACAAGGTAATTTTGACTAAGTAAAGGGGAAGAAGTAAGAAAAAACGAAACGTCCTCAAATTTAAAAAGTAAAACTGAAAAAATAATTTAACAAACCTGCTAACATATGAGTACCTATGGACAGCTTCAAAATGCCCACTTGGTCATTGTATTTAGTATTTAAAACGATGGTTACTAAATCGGCTACAACATTTACCAACAAGAATATAAATGCTATTATATTTGCTGATTGTATTGCCCCGAATACACCTGAAATATAGACATAGATTGGTTAGGTCTTTACGGTTGCTATATTTTATCAACCTCTCACATTTTGAGATTTCCTTTGATTTACCTGAACCCCGTGACAAATTATTATGTGGCCCCTACCCACTCAATCAATCCCACCTTCACAATATTTTGTTATATAGAAACCCCGCTAGTTAATTTTAAATGTCAACAAACCTTCATCTATCAGCTCACATTCCGTTTGGGCTTCTTGAATCTTGACACAACTTGTCCATAATCCATCTCGCTGAACGACTGTATTATTTTGTTCAATATGTCTCCAGTCATTATATTCCGTAACGACTGTGTGAAATGGCAGTGTAATTAAAGCAATGATGAAACTAGCTATCAGAAGGTGTAGGGCGATACCTGTAGTATATGTTTGGTATATATCTATCTCATGTCCCTCTAATTCGGGAAAATACAGTACAGGCTTGTCACTCATGGCGGCAACTCACTCTGTGAACTGATTTCTAGAACGATATAACCACAACTATTGTCGTACACGGGGACGTAAGGCCCGATAAAACTGTCGAAGACCAACTTGTCTTCGAACTAATAGTCGGGTTGTCTTAGTCGAGGTACATCCTTTGAGTTCGTATCACATGTTTATGAGAAGTCGATCACAAGTGCACGTGCACATCCGGGAACGATTCAAAACATACACCCGCCAGTCCATTCTATTTTGAGGTTGGACAATCAGTCCGACTTATATTGTGTTCATTATTGCCTAGAAAATAAAGTGGACTGATCTGGACTATATTTAGAATCATTCCCGGATGTGCATAAGTAACTCTGTTCCACTGTCTATGGACTGGTCGAGTTTATGTTGTTACACGCATCCCAAGACTGGTGAAGTGAAATGAAAAATGAAATGGAGTTTTACGTCCTACTCTCCTGCACGCATGGCGGCATTAGCCTACTCTTTTCCAACTGTTGAGGGATCTTTAACGTGCACACTGTAGCACAGTGGGCCTCGGATTATTGTCCCATCCGAACGACTGGACGCTTGTATTTCCATGTCAGTCCATCCGACAAGGGGAAACCAGCCATTTGCGGACGAACGGACGAACGTGGATAGCGGCAATATATATTTTGTAGGCGTATAAAAAATAACGTCAGTGTGATACACACTATGATCAGTGTTCATTGAAAATATAGAAATTTTGTTTTCATTGCAACATAATGTAAGGAAAATATGGCCTTAGTTTTGATAATCTAAATTAATATTTGATATTTATTTAACAGCAAAGTAAATACATACTGTAGCTGGAACAATAAAAATTTTAATATAAATTCAACAGTGAAATAGCATAAACAATATTGAATTGTAGAAGAACCATATGTGGAATTCTATTTTAAAAAGTGTAACAGATATTTGATATTCCAGTATACTTATATATGTACTGTATATCTAATGCTTGAAACAAATTTATAGTGGAATTAGTGCAAGAATTCCATTATTTATTGATTTTACTAAATATATGTATAAACTATTGATTTTACTAAATATATATATAAACTATATTATTGAAAATTGTTGTTTAACCACTTTGAAAAATAGTCATATTTAACTCATTTTAAACCCTTTGAACACTGAGTAGTAACAAAAGACAACACCATATGCCCTAAAATCCAAGAAATATGACAAATGTTGAAAATTAACATTGTGTGATTAACAATGTCTTGTTGTTAGAGCTACTTCTCAGGCTGCTTTGTATCAAGTATTATGTGGCATGGCTTGTCCTCTTCCAGGCTTGCTTTGTGTCTTGAATACATGTATATGAAAAAAGTCTAGAAATACACATTAGTTGTTCTTTCATATGTGTATTTTCTATATGGCACAGAGTCATAGGAAATGATGAGTCGTCATTTTAACTCTCAAATTTGGATAATTCTAAACACACATGAATTTGGAGCCTCAAATTTCGATGGTGAGCTGTGAACACTATTACTGATTAGCTCAGCAAAATATTTCTTATTCACTAGACTAGGGTACATGCACTACAATTCAAAAGAAAGCCAAACATGTCCCTTTTAAGAAATACTTTGACTATTGTGTATATCTGCTACCCACATCTTCATGCACTATCTCAATGGCTTAACCTGAAAAAAAAAGAAAGAACCATTCTTTAAAGGAAAACATTCTAGTTTCAGAAGAATTCTTATTAGGAGCTGGTCCTTTGGTTAAACCTTTTGGCATTGATCTTTCCTGTACCCATTTACAGCTGGGATGACTGGAATTGTGAGGAAACATAACTTTTTGACAGACACCAGATTTTAACATGCTGACCAAGATTAGAACCTACGCCCACATAAACATAGTGATGAGAGGTCAAATTTGCTACTAGCTGAATTTGAGCTCTATCAATTTTAGGAAGCAAATATTTATTCAATTCAGTTAGGAAAGTAAATATTTAGACTACATAGATTGCTGAAATTGAACTCTATTAGCTGGTAAAGTAAATATTTACATCACTATACAGATAGCTGAAACTGATTTCTATCAACTGGTAAAGTAAATCTAAATCTTTAGATGACCATACAGATGGCTGAAATTGAGCTCTATCAGCTCACAAAGTAAAAATTTACATCACTATACAGATGGCTGAAATTGAGCACTATTAGCTCACGAAGTAATAATTTACATCACTATACAGATGGCTGAAATTGAGCTCTATCAGTTCACAAAGTAAAAATTTACATCACTATACAGATGGCTGAAATTGAGCTCTATCAGCTCACGAATGTACATCACTATACAGATGGCTGAAATGGAGCTCTATCAGTTTACAAAGTAAAAATTTACATCACTATACAGATAGCTGAAATTGAGCTCCATCAGCTCACAAAGTAAAAATTTACATCACTATACAGATGGCTGAAATTGAGCACTATCAGCTCACGAATAATTAAATCACTAACAGATGGCTGAAATTGAGCTCTATCAGTTCACAAAGTAACGAGCGGACGCCCACAAGGCTATACGCCCACCAACAGCAATCAGAAAGGGGGCATAACTCACCAACCGTAAAAGTCAGAATTATATATGGGCATATAAAAATGTATGGATAAACATTGTAGCCTGTATCACACCCACAAGCTGAATTTGACGAATTCTCATTAAGAAAGGGGGCATAACTCACCAACCGTTAAAGGCAGAAAGCTGATTTTCGAAAGGAACCGAGATTCGGACAGACAGGGTCAACCGCAATATACGTCCACAATATATGTGGGCATATAAAAATGTTTGGATAAACATTGTAGCCTGTATCACACCTACATATGGCTGAAATTGAGCTCTATCAGTTCACAAAGTAAAAATTTACATCACTATACAGATGGCTGAAATAGAGCTCTATCAGCTCACGAAGTAAAAATGTACATCACTATACAGATGGCTGAAATTGAGCTCTATCAGTTCACAAAGTAAAAATTTACATCACTATACAGATGGCTGAAATAGAGCTCTATCAGCTCACGAAGTAAAAATGTACATCACTATAGAGATGGCTGAAATTGAGCTCTATCATCTCACAAAGTAAAAATTTACATCACTATACAGATGGCTGAAATTGAGCTCTATCAGTTCACAAAGTAAAAATTTACATCACTATACAGATAGCTGAAATTGAGCTCCATCAGCTCACAAAGTAAAAATTTACATCACTATACAGATGGCTGATATTGAGCACTATCAGCTCACGAAGTAAAAATTTACATCACTAACAGATGGCTGAAATTGAGCTCTATCAGTTCACAAAGTAAAAATTTACATTCCTAAACAGATGGCTGAAATTGAGCTCTATCAGCTCACAAAGTAAAAATTTACATCACTATACAGATGGCTGAAATTGAGCTCTATCAGCTCACAAAGAAAAAATTTACATCACTATACAGATGGCTGAAATTGAGCTCTATCATCTCACAAAGTAAAAATTTACATCACCATACAGATGGCTGAAATTGAGCTCTATCAGCTCACAAAGTAAAAATTTACATCACTATACGGATGGCATAAATTGAGCTCTATCAGCTCACGGGGTAAAAATTTACATCACTATAGAGATGGCTGAAATTGAGCTCTATTAGCTCACGAAGTAAAAATTTACATCACTATACAGATGGTTGAAATTGAGCTCTATCAGCTCACAAAGTAAAAATTTACATCACTATACAGATGGCTGAAATTGAGCTCTATCAGCTCACGAAGTAAAAATTTACATCACTATAGAGATGGCTGAAATTGAGCTCTATCATCTCACAAAGTAAAAATTTACATCACCATACAGATGGCTGAAATTGAGCTCTATCAGCTCACAAAGTAAAAATTTACATCACTATACGGATGGCATAAATTGAGCTCTATCAGCTCACGAGGTAAAAATTTACATCACTATAGAGATGGCTGAAATTGAGCTCTATTAGCTCACGAAGTAAAAATTTACATCACTATACAGATGGTTGAAATTGAGCTCTATCAGCTTGCAAAGAAAATATTTAGATGAATATACTGATAGCTGTTTAAGCATTGTCTATACAGATAACTCTTTTTTAAATTACAAAGAACAAACAAACCTTTAATAAGAATGAATCACAAGCCTCTGATAAAAACTCTTCTGATGTTATCATTGATTGTTTTTTATTATTAGTCATGGCCTGAAAGATATCAAACATACATATATAAAGAAAGTCTTTCTCTTTTGCACTTGGTCTGGCTAAAGAACAACCACATGCAATAAGCCAAAAATTTTTTAGACATCAGCATTAGCCTACCCTAATTTTCTAAATGTTATGGTGACATTGCATAGCTTGTTGCACACAGGGCTTAATTTTAACAGTGCATATCCCTTATAAAAATAAAATCCAATATACTGTTCATCTCCAATGCATATAACAGATATTGCTTGATAATAAAGCTCATCTTATGCTGCCAGCAGATGTTTTAGATAAGCAATTATCCATAAATAAGAAGCTGTTTTGATTGCAGTCTTCAAAACTGCATTGCCATCAAGAAAAAGTAAGCACTACCAAATTCTTCAAATGAAACGGTGCCACTTAGATTGGATTAGTATATATTGACTTTTTAACACTTGTTTGAATAATGATGACATTGCAGAACACCATGAATTGTGCTTTGAGGGAACCAACTGTGATGTTTAAAAGTTAAACTTACCCTCTCTAGACTATGATACAGAATATCTGGTCCTAAATTATGGCTAGCTTGAAATATTCTACAATAATACACAAAAATAAAATTTGCAATTTTAAATTAACTTTACAATAACTGGGTTCAATGTTATCAATCCATGTCGCTTACCATGGTCAGTTCCTTTGTGGCATTTCAGATGCTATTTGACCAGAGCTTATCTTATGCTGACAACACTTGTTTCAGATTGAAACCTCAATCTCTAGCTAACCAAATAATATTACCAAAGTAATATTACCAAATATTACCAAATTAATATTACCAAATTATTATTACCAAATTAATATTACCAAAGCAATATTACCAAATAATAGTACCAAATTAATATTGCCAAAGTAATATTACAAAGCGATATTACCAAATTAATAGTACCTAAGTAATATTACAAAGCAATATTACCAAATTAATATTACAAAATTATTATAACCAAATTAATATTACCAAAATAATATAACCAAATTAATATTACCAAATCAATATTACCAAATTAATATTACCAAATATTACCAAATCAATATTACCAAAGCAATACTACCAAATTAATATTACCAAAGTATTATTACCAAATTAATATTACCAAAGTAATATTACCACATTAATATTACCAAAGTAATATTACCAAATATTACCAAATCAATATTACCAAATTAATA
This sequence comes from Nipponacmea schrenckii, assembly GCA_030562195.1. Classification (NCBI taxonomy): domain Eukaryota; kingdom Metazoa; phylum Mollusca; class Gastropoda; family Lottiidae; genus Nipponacmea; species Nipponacmea schrenckii. The sequence continues at coordinate 15,672,673 of CM060203.1, forward strand.
TTACCAAAGTATTATTACCAAAGTAATATTACCAAATTAATATTATCAAAGTATTATTACCAAACTAATATTACCAAATTAATATTACCAAAGTAATAGTACCAAATTAAAATTACTAATATGTAATTTTACATAGAGAAATACCACAAAATTGTTTGTTTTTCTTTGTAAAATGGATCAAATTATCATCTTAATCGGGGGATTAATTAATCAGACAATGATAATGTTATTACGGGGTGAGATTAACGCGTGTCACCGGCAAATGAAATACAAGTAAAGAATATGGTAAAGAATTTTGACATTGAAAACGGTAGGCCACGTGAAAATTATGGTTACGAAAAGAAAAAAAAAATCGGTAGATTTGAGTCAGCATGCAAAAGCGGTAGAAACCCGACGAAATCGGTAGATTACACATGTATGCCTTTATCTTCAACTGTTTTTTCCACATCCGGAAATCACGATTATCTCCCCTTCTGTTACATAAAACCTGGCCAGACCAGAACCTGTCTAAACCGGCATTTTCGGGCGGTCCCGACGCATGCCGGATAATCCAGGTTTTACTGTACCAGAATTTTACAAACCGAACAAAATAAGCCAACTAGTTACCTATTTGAGTCAGGTTTGGTATTTTTTAAGACTGTATTAAGTTGCTGTAAAACTGTATCACACAATATTTTATCTGCTTTACCACTCTGATCTAAATCCAATGATTGAAACAGACTCTCTGTTAATTTACAGTAATCTGGAAGATAAACAGAAGGTAAATTATCTGACAGGATGTAACTTATACTCTGTTTTTAAATCTCCATGGATTCTATTCAATCTAGTTTAATTTTTTTAATTGTATTTAATTAAGACGGTTTATTCTTTCAATTCAATCATTCATTCATTCCTTTATTCATTCAATCATTTCTTGACAATCATGTTCTTTTTCTCTATTTTCATTATCATTCATTCATTTATTCATTAATTCCTTTAAAGAGATTGTAAAGAGGTTATCAAAATTTTTTATGTTTATCCAGTACACAGACAGAATCAATTTGCACCACCCCTATTTTCACTTGAAGTTAGGTACTACATGAACAACTGAAAGCTAATGATATCATAGCAATCCAAATTTTCTGATAATTAATCCTCAAATTTCCATATAACCAATAAAAGTACAAAGATATGCATGAATATTACCTTGTAAAACACAGCAAGTAAAAACACCAGATCTAAATACATCATAAGGTACAGCTTCATAATCACAGCATTCAATCTTATTCATTAATTTATTAACTATACTGGGCTCAATCTCTCTAAAAGTGTAATAATAATAATAATAAACTCTTTATTTTACATGGGTCAGAATTAGGTCCAATACACAAGGACATGGTCCTGTCTAACATACAGCCCATGGGAATCTTTATTTTACATGGGTCAGAATGAGGTCCAGTACACAAGGACATGATCCTGAATAACATTCAGCCCATGGGAACAAACATAGACTCTTTATTTTACATGGGTCAGAATTAGGTCCAATACACAAGGACATGGTCCTGTCTCACATTCAGACCATGGGGAAATACATTGGATAAAACAAAAAAACAAAGAAAATACACAATTTTTCAATATAGCCTACAATTAGTGTAAAAATACACAAGTACATGTGTATCAAATGGACAGATGTATGTTCAGGCGATTAAGTACATGACCACAAAATAAATATACAATTCTTCAACCTACAATTTGTTTTAAATATACAAATTAATATTGATATATGGTTGCGTTGTGCATCAATATTTTAACAATAGAAAATTTTGGAGTATTTCATCCAAAAAGATAGACCAATGTAAATATAAGGAATAAATGTTGATCTTGTTATCGTTATGGTGAAATAAACACTGGTTTATCACATAAAAGATGTACATTACCCGCTTTGTGACATTTGTTTTGTCATGTAATAACCCAGCGTTTATTTCACCAGGATAACAATATCCCCATTTATTCCTTAAATCAGTATGATGTGAGGGCACCATTGAATGTATCTAACTTTATTGGGTATAAATAATTAGGAGGTGACTGACACCAAGCTTGATGAATCCTTTAAAGGGATAATGGGTCTTAGAATATACATAAAATTTGAAAATTTTAAACTTGGCCAATAAGAGCTCTATTCATTAGTAAATATACCTGCTGCCATAAATAACATAAAAAAATAAATAAGTATCCAAAAACTAAGTAATTATCCATAAAAATTTATTTGATTATTGACTAAGTTTTGTGAGTTTTCCAGATTTTAAGGGATTATATTACTTTATGACACCAGGTAAGTTCACTGATGAATATATACTCATATTGACCATTCTTGAGAAGTAAAATTTTATGTTCATGCTAAGACGCAGTATCACTTTAATATAGGTTTCATCAAAATTTGGTTGTATTGTTGCTGTAACACCTTTTTATGATGTAGATGTGCCATTTTTTATGGAATAAAGAATGTTTGTTACCTGCATAAAGCTTGTAAAAGTTCATTATATACAACACCATTTACTCCCTTGACTCGCTTATAAACTGTAATATAGATAATAGTTGAATAGTGGGAGTTGCAGTGGCTCAGTGAGTTAGATGCTTGCTCGCTAAGCTGAGGGTCCAGGGTTCATTCCCGGCAAAAGTCAAGATGAACTTTCGGATTTTTCAACCTGGTTTACCCCTATCAGTGATTCGGGTAAGAGTTGATTAATTGGAATGGTTTTTTTCACACCCTGTCCTTTTTTTTTACAAGCTGAACTAACTATTTTTTCACAAGCTTTACGTGCTTTGTTTCACAACCTGTTCGCTTTTTTTCACAACCTGAACTCCTTTTTTATCTGGTACTAATCCAGCCAGAGTTAAACCAGATACCTAGATTAAAACTGTTTTCTCTCACCTTTGTGTTTGTTTAATATATTATAAGCTCTGCTGACATTGCTCTCAAATACAGGTCGACTATGATGGGTCATCTGTATACTCTGTAAAGCTTTCTGTATCAATCCACTCTGTTCATCATATGCTTCAAAACTATATCAAAAGAAATACTATCAGTTATGAATGTGCTAAAAAAGTCATCTAGTCACAGCTGTAATTGGGTGCAATATAAGTCATCTTTTTTTTCACCTGTCCTAGCTATAATTGGGTACAATATAAGTCATCTTTTTTTTCAGCTGCCCCAGCTATAAATGGGTACAATATAAGTTGTCTTTTCTTTTAGTTGTTTCAGCTATAATTGGGTATGATATAAGTCATCTTTTCTCTCAGCTATCCCAACTATAAATGGGTACAATATAAGTCATCTTTTCTTTTAGTTGTTTCAGCTATAATTGGGTACGATATAAGTCATCTTTACTTTCAGCTATCCCAACTATAAATGGGTACAAAATAAGTCATCTTTTCTCACTAATCAAGTCTGTTACAGCTGTTGAAGGATTGCCTATTTTAATAATCCTTTTATGTCCATCTTTTAATACCGAGAATAGGTTGTAGCACAGTGGGTAAGAGTGTTGGAATCATTACATGTCATTTGATTGGTTACATGGAACAAATGGTGGTTTCAGGTTCTTATCTAAGTTTGCATGTGAAAGACTGCTAACCTAGAATAAGTCATTTTTCCCCATTATTCCAGTTGACGCACCAGTTATCAGGGATCGTTAATCTGAGGAAGATCATTGCCGAAGGGTTTGGCCAAGGACCATCTTGGTTATCAACATTTAGAATTAATTTAGATAGACATTTTGGTTACTTACTAATCAGCTAGAAATATCATAGGATCATCAGGTCTATTGGATATTATTTTACCCATCACATCTTGCATTAAAAACTTTACATTAACTCTCTCTAGAAATAAAAAAAAACATTGTTTGGCTTACTAACTAAGATGATGGTGTAGATATAAATAGGTCTCTGTAAGATATTTATGACATATTTAACTATGTCTTGATATATATATATATACACACAAACAAGATACTTCACATATTTGCCAGCCATAACTAAGAGAGGCAAAACATAACATTACATCTAGTGTAGGGCACAAAATATCAAGTGGACAGATATTCTTCCTCAGAAATTAAGGCTACCAAATAAAATGACATTCAATTATAAAATGATGACTGTAGCTAAGAACAAGAAACTCATGTTATCTTCATATGGAATTTTGAAATGAAATGAATGTCAGAATAGAGCTTTACTGACCCTTCTCCTGCAGTATGGCATTGATTTGAAGTAGATAGAATATTAGATAAATAGGACCACTATTAATGATATACTAGGCCTAATTTTCTTTTATTTTAGCAACGTTTCAATTCACATACAGGAGTCTTTATCAAGCTATACAATAATGATAAAGAACACATAGGCCCTAATCATATTATTAAAGAGGCAAGTTATCGACCCTACATCAGAAGTGACATGTTAGTCAACAAAACACTGAAAGCCGTTATTTCCTTCAGATAAAATCTCGAAGAGAAAGATTAGAGAATATCTGCTTTTAATAAATGACGTGTAAATATAAAATAACTAACCCAGGAACTGTCTGTCAGTTTCTTGCGATTTCTCTTCAGAAACCACTTTCCTTTTGTCAGCCATCTTTGTTTACACTGACTACACTCTTATTTCATTGGATAATATGGATACCGAACATAATTAAATACATTTCAAAAGTAAACGAAACAACAACAATGAAAGGCGGTGGACGAGTTCTTTTTACGAAAAACGGCAAAACATAGGCGAAAACCACACCACTCGGCAAATTTAATAGAGGGGAATGAGGCATTGGCATGAAAATTCGAGTGACCTAACAATAAAATGTGCTTTTGGGCAAAGGATGGACAAATAAAATGTTATCCTCCTCCTCCCCATATCAAATAGCTAAAACCAAAATATTCTGAGACTCTATTTGCTAGTATATAAAACAAGAGAAATTTATTTTTCAAATAATCAAATCTTTGAGAATCAAACCAGCTTGACAGTCATAACAAAGTTTTTTATCTTTGAGTTTTATTCCCGATTCTCGATCCCTTTTAGCCTGTCTGTACTCCCGACTATTCTCGTCTTTCTGGATAATACTTTGTTCACTGACAGCCGCCATCAATAGAATTCGTCTGTAGCCATCCCATGAAAGTGCCTAAAATACAAAAGCGTAATTAACAGAAATTCTATGACTCGACCTTTTCAAAACAAACTTTTTGTTTTTTGAGGTTTAATGTAAATTTGTTATATTCAGTAGACTCGGATGCCCAGGCTATTCCTGTCTTTCGTCGAAGCTGTACGTAGACAAAAAGGGACTGGAGAATAGAAGCTCTATACATGTAATTCAGATAACTAAGAGGTTTCCGCGATGAAATTGTGGTTAGGGTCATGTTCGCAGTTTACACCAACCCATTCTATTTTCCAAATCTATGTTTTTCAAGAACAAACTATTTATTAAACAAATGTATTGAACTTACGTCTATGGGGTTGCCATTTGTGGCGTTATTCGAAGTGTTTGAATTTTTATCGCTCATCTTTTCAGAAATCGGACTATATTTAATTTTAGATCGTAGAACTACGGTCGACGTCACCTATCTAATAATCTCTGACATCCAGCCTTCTTCTAAATCTGACAAGGTGCGGGGGTGGATGATAGAGGCTACCTTGCTAGGCCACAGCTAGCCATAGACATCTAAATATATTATATTTAGATGTCTATGGAGCTAGTACTCTGTGCTAGGCATGTAAACGTGACCTTGACCTTGAGAACTATACAATCACGATGCTCTGAAAGTTATAAACCAAATTATGTTTCTAACGAATTTCTTTGTGTGTAGTCCAGCAATAATATGTATAGGATAAACTCCGAACCGAAAAAGCGCCAATACTTTGATCCTTATCAAGTCGGAGGCCGTTAGGGCTAAATCTGACTTTTGGAGGCCTTGATAGCACAAAAAGGGCACCATTCGCGTATTTGGCTATATTTGTGTCATATAACCTTATTGTTGTCCCAATTACACTATTGTCTCTATTGGTGTGTAGGCCTAATTTAGGTTTAAAATAAACTAATGCCATATATTCTAGAAATAAATGAAATGAAACGAAATCTAATTCAAATTATATAGATTAACAGCCCTACTATTTAGTTTAATATCCTGCGAATTTATGAAGAAATATATTAGCCTAATTCCAAAGTATTGGGATTTTGGGTGAGGCGTGGCGAACCTTGTCTGAGAGGGCTCGGAGCGGATCAATGCTCTCCTGAATGATAGGCCTGTGTCTTTACTGTGAATATATAATTGCTCTTCCATGATACGAGTGTTCAATTGTTCTTGTAGCTCAATATTTGCTCATATAAACAAATCCATCGGTGTCATATGCTACTTGTTATTGCAACCGAAACTATGACAAAATATAATGACTATTTACAAAGCCCCCTTTGAATTTGATTAAGGCTGGGTTGGTTGGTGAAATAAGACGAAATACCCGCATGTACACTTAAGGTAAAAACATCTTTTATATCTGTAACTAGTATGGTATTAGGTAAGGAAGTCGACACAGGAACGACTTTTGTCACTATCAATTACTGCTAAAAGAACTAGAACCAGTATTTTATCCATTTTACAGGACCAATAAATTAACTTCTTCCTTGGCCCAAAATTTCGTGGTATCATTTATCTATCGATCATCGTTATCCATTACACCTGTAGCACACAGCTATTGCCGCTGTCCTGACAAAATTTCCCTCATTACACACTACATGGCATTGTCTATCTTTTTGGCTCGTTAGGTGCAGAAGAGTAGGACGTAAAACCCAATTCATATCAGTTAAGTGAACTGGAATGGCCTAGACTCAATGAAGTACATGTATATTCAGTATACATTCAATATGATCATAATGATAACCCACGACCACCATTTTTACACGTAAGCAAGCCAAAAGAAGTCATAAGAAGTTTCCAAGAGAACGTTTTTAGCAGAATGGTAATAGTGTATTACACCCACCGTAGGTCTAATTTATTTTTAGAATGAACTGTTTACAGTCACGGGATAGCATGACGTCATAGCATGTGAGTCTCTATCATCCTTCCTATCTTATACCTACGCCAATTTATTAACTCAACTCATTGCTCAATAAGCAATAAAAGTCGTCTGGTCAAATCTTCAAAATCATTGTGTGCTTTTGAAAAGGTATTGATCGAACCTGAGTCGAAATAGTCATTTTCAGCGGACTGAAGTTTTGTTATTGAAGGATTATTTTCTCTTACGTAGGAATATATCAAGGTGTGAACAGTTTAACAAGTGCGCTGTGGCAGTGAAGACGGACGTTAATTAAATTTTTAAAGATTTCCAAATTTTCCTGTAGATAATTTCTAGAAACTGTCAAAATGGTTGAGGGTGGAATGAAATGTATCAAAGTACTTTTGTTTGTGTTCAACCTATTGTTTGTGGTAAGTATCAGACACCATTTTGAATTTAAATAAAATAGAATAAAATATGTCAAAATTTTGTGATTTTGAATGAGATTGTGAAATCTTGATAGATTTTGTTTGTTTATCATGTGACGTGTCTAGTCTAGGTCCACAATTTCGATGAACATATGTTTTCAAATTAGGCCTAACGTGTATAGGTTTTAATCTTATGATAATAGAAATTGTCGTTGTGATGGGAGGGGCCCGTGTTCTGAATAATTATTGTTACAAAGTAGTCTATTACTTAGTATTATTATTGGCTCAACGTTATAAGGCTAGACTTGTTACTTAATAAGCATACGGTAGGCCTATATGATATTGGCAGTTTCATTGCATTGGTTTATTTGCTTAGTTCACATGAACCTAGAGATAAAAAAAAGAGAAAGATCAAGAGTGTTATTATGAAATTTAGTAAAAAGTCATTGGGTATTTGTTTGTGGAAAACATCTCAATTGAGACGAAATTTTATTCATAACCAAATTTTCACAATCTTAATGTTTTTGTAGATCTTATCTAGACCTTAAAACATTACAAAATTGTTTGCGAAACACCAAACTTCCTACCTAGCTAACTGTTTAATTCATATTACGTTGTCCATTCTTCAAAAGGGTGGGGCCAATATGGAAACATTGTTATTTGAAATCTATGTCACTCTAGTCTAGCTCAAATTACTCTATAAATAAACCAGCTCTATCTGCAAACCAATTAACAATAAAAATCTATAACTGTTAATCTACCGTAATGTTTACAAAAACTTGCCTTTTGTCGATCGTGTCAAGTATATTTACAATGTGGTATGGAGATGCCATGATTTGTAATGTATTTTTGCCTATGTTTCAATGCTAGAAGATGTTATGGCAATGGCTGTACTATGCATAGAATGTCATTTATACAGGGGCAGACACTATAAAATTATAATATGTTAATAAGAATAGGAAATTGTTTACTCAACAATGTAATAGAGCCTTCTAGAACATTTTCTAATAAATTTTCCTGAATCCTGTACCGTATCTAATTGATCAAGTCTTCTTGAATCTAATTAAAAATCCAAATGATTTCAAATATGAAAATCTGGCCAGTACATTAAAAAACAGCTTCACATGATTTGGTAATGTAAACAAATATGGAGCTTAAATTGAGCTTCTACAAGAGTAAGCTTATTGTGATTTATGTATCAAAACTTTCATTGATTTTAGTGTTCAATCTTATTTAATGTAAGATTAAATTTAAATTTTAAGAAATACTGTTATCTGATTGAATTATAAAACAAATTTTAAATTGATTTTTGGTGATTGACCAATCAGATAGTTGCAACTCTAAAATCAATTTAAGTTTTGCAAAATAAAGCCTCAGATTTCTGGATATTATTTAAATTATGTTTATGAGAATAAGTCCCTTGGGGAAAACCTTCCATTATTTTTGAGTTTCAGTCATCTGAATGGTCAAGAGAGAACAATTGTTATGGATATAGACTTCTATTTATTTACAACAGCACGTAAGACATTTAGAAGTAGAACTGCACATTAAGAGAGAACAATTGTTATGGATATAGACTTCTATTTATTCAACAACAGCACAACGTTGAAAACGTTACCTGTATGTGTAATTTAACGTTGTGCTGTTGTTGAATAAATAGAAGTCTATATCCATAACAATTGTTCTCTCTTAATGTGCAGTTCTACTTCTAAATGTCTTACGTGCTGTTGTAAATAAATAGAAGTCTATATCCATAACAATTTTTCTCTCTTAATGTGCAGTTATACTTCTAAATGTCTTGTGCTGTTGTTAATAAATAGAAGTCTATATCCATAACAATTGTTCTCTCTTAATGTGAAGTTATACTTCTAAATGTCTTACAAGGATTATCTGAATGGTCATTTACTGAAATTAATGTTCAATTTTGTTCAATCAGATTACTATATTAATTACACTATTAAATCTAGATTTAGTCTTTAATTAGTTTAGGAGATTAGGAGAAACTTATTCATAGAAACTTAACTTTTTAGTGATCTGAATTGTCAATTACGGTACTGAAATTATTGTTAAATTTTGTTACGATTTACTGTATTTCTTAAAATCTTGATTTTTTTTAAGTAAAAATTTGAACAATAATGCCAAGGTTTTATAGACTTATCTATATTTTGCCATATGTTATTACAGGTTGCTGGTATTGGGTTGATTGGAGCAGGATCATATGTTCAGATTAAACTGACAGAATACAGTAATATACTGGGCAGTCAGTATACTGGACCAGGCATATTGATCATAATAGTAGGTGTGGTTATCTTTGGTATTGCATTCTTTGGATGTTGTGGTGCCATCAAAGAAAACTATTGTCTTGTTATGACCGTAAGTATAATTTTCACCATTAAGGTACTACAGTCAACTAATTATTGGTAACCGTTAAGACAAAAGTGGATATCCTTTGTGAAAAATAAAAACAATTTTTTTTTTTAAAGATGTTCTTCATTGAAGGTTTTATTTCTTTTGTAGTTTGGTGCCCTGTTGACAATCATCTTTATCTTGGAAATTGCTGGAGGTATTGCAGGTTTCGTTTTGAAAAATCAGGTGAGGCAAAATATTAACACTCTAATAGAGCTAGCATGATTTAATTCTATTCCACATTTTGGTTTACTTTCATGCAAAGGTTCTTCATGCCACGCTTTAATTGGCACAAAAATATCTCAAACACATAGCGAGAAACGGAATAGAAACAATTTATAAAAATGAACTTAAGTTTCATATAATTAACTTTTTTTATTTCATTTTTCTGCAAACATATATTTGAAAACATTTTCCTGCGTTTGCTGACATCTCTGTCTTTGTTTAACTGCCTGAAAGAGCTATGTAGATGTGGCATTTATAGAAAGAGCATCCAGTTGATTGGGTAGACCAATGTCTGTCACGTTTTATACTGACTGTATACATACATATCCAAAATCTGAAAGGCTTTGTTTACTCAGATTGCTATTAATTGTATATATTTTTATATATTCTAAATTATATTATATTATGATCTGAACTATGGGCTGGTGGCCTTTCCTACTGTATAAACTGTTCTGTTCTGTATACATACATATACTTGACTATTGAAATAAAACTAATGCTAATATTTCCTGCATTGCACACTGTCCCCCACTTGTTAATTTGAACAATTAAGTTATATTTTTGTTTCTTTGTTTACAGATAGAGGATGACGTTGTTAAGCTATTGAAAGAGAAAGAGCAACAGTATTTCACAGATGAAGGTGTACAATCAGCTTTTGATTCTTTACAAGAAGACGTAAGTGAATGTTTACAAGGTTGCTTTGATTTTTTATCACAATTGAAGTAGCAATGCCTTCAGATTCTGAGAAGCCGTGGCTCATTGAGTTTGCTATCAAATCCTGACAAGCAGTTGCTCATTGAGTTTGCTATCAAATCCTGACAAGCAGTTGCTCATTGAGTTTGCTATCAAATCCTGACAAGCAGTTGCTCATTGAGTTTGACAATTAAAGTTTCATTATTTGTATCTCCTGACAAGCAGTTGCTCATTGAGTTTGCTATCAAATCCTGACAAGCAGTTGCTCATTGAGTTTGCTATCAAATTCTGAGAAGCATTGGCTCATCAAGTTTGCTATCAAATCCTGAGAACCAGTGGCTCATTGAGTTTGCTATCAATTTCTGAGAAGCATTGGCTCATTAAGTTTGCTATCAAATCCTGAGAACCAGTGGCTCATTGAGTTTGCTATCAAATCCTGACAAGCAGTTGCTCATTGAGTTTGCTATCAAATCCTGACAAGCAGTTGCTCATTGAGTTTGCTATCAAATCCTGACAAGCAGTTGCTCATTGAGTTTGCTATCAAATTCTGAGAAGCATTGGCTCATCAAGTTTGCTATCAAATCCTGAGAACCAGTGGCTCATTGAGTTTGCTATCAATTTCTGAGAAGCATTGGCTCATTAAGTTTGCTATCAAATCCTGAGAACCAGTGGCTCATTGAGTTTGCTATCAAATCCTGACAAGCAGTTGCTCATTGAGTTTGCTATCAAATCCTGACAAGCAGTTGCTCATTGAGTTTGCTATCAAATCCTGAGAAGCAGTGGCTCATTGAGTTTGCTATCAAATTCTGAGAAGCATTGGCTCATTAAGTTTGCTATCAAATCCTGAGAACCAGTGGCTCATTGAGTTTGCTATCAAATTCTGAGAAGCAGTGGCTCATTGAGTTTGCTATCAAATCCTGAGAAGCAGTGGCTCATTGAGTTTGCTATCAAATCCTGAGAAGCAGTGGCTCATTGAGTTTGCTATCAAATTCTGAGAAGCATTGGCTCATCAAGTTTGCTATCAAATCCTGAGAACCAGTGGCTCATTGAGTTTGCTATCAAATCCTGACAAGCAGTTGCTCATTGAGTTTGCTATCAAATTCTGAGAAGCATTGGCTCATCAAGTTTGCTATCAAATCCTGAGAACCAGTGGCTCATTGAGTTTGCTATCAATTTCTGAGAAGCATTGGCTCATTAAGTTTGCTATCAAATCCTGAGTTCATTCATGGCTTTGGTTGCAATAAAAACCCGATCCCAGTGTCAGTGTTGCAGATCAGAGGGGCAAGCATGGGAAGATGACTTACAATTGAGGAAATATTAAGTACATATCTGTAGTTTTGAAATTTGCTTGAAATTGTAGTTTGAATGCTGTGGAGTTGAAGGACCTAAAGATTGGACCAATAGTACCGGAAACAATACAATTCCATTATCCTGTTGTAAGGGTTTCAAACCTGGACAAACTTGTACCCTAAAGGATGCTTATCCAGAAGTAAGTTGCCTCATTTTCTTTTTAAAAGGATAATAGGTCTTAGAAGGAACATAAATCAGAAAATTTTAAACTTGGTCAATAAGAGCTCTATTTATCAGTAAATATACCTGCTGCCATAAATATCTTAAAAACCAAGTAATTATCCATAAAGATGCATTTGAGTATTGAAAAACGCTAAAATAAATTGATTAAGCATTTTTAAGAAATGACTTAGTTGTATGAGTTTTCCAGTTTTAAGGGATTTTATTACTTCTGATTTTGAAGTGTTCAAAACCTTAAATGGATTGGTTTGCCTTCATTATTCTGTATATTTGTTTATAGGGTTGCGAAAAAACTTTTGTTGACTATCTGAAAGGAAATATTGGTATTATTGGTGGAATTGGTATTGGTTTAGCTTTTATTCAGGTAACTACGTCTTTGTTTTATTAACAGACCCTTGTAGATGAGACTGTGGTTTATGAATAGCCCCATAAAATCATTATTTTCTTTTTCATGCAAGATAGATTGCCCTACTCATTTGATACTTGAAATTTGCACATGTGTTAATATTTACAAAACAATATTGTCAGTAGAAGCATGTTGACTGGCTGGTTTGAAATTTAGACTACCTATATCTCTGATATGAGGGTAATTCCTTGTTTAAGTGAAACATGGTAGAAATTCTTGCCTCTGGAGCTGATTTATTCCAAAGGCTTGATATAAATCTCCCTTGTTTAGAAAATGAACTTGCCCAATCCTGCATAACACAGTTTCTTTTCTTTCAGGTTGTTGGAATATGTTTCGCTTGCTGTTTGGCCAGAGCTATCCGAAAAGAATATGAAGTTGTGTAACGCACAGAGCCAGTATTCTTCCCTCATTTCATATCTCTGCTCATTTTCAAAGTCTTCAGGGCTGTTATTTTTGATAAAAAAAATTCAATACAATTGTTAATTGACTCAAAAAGTCTATTTTTTGGATAAATAAGCACCAAAATGGTTCCGTTCAATTATTCAGTATTCAAAATTTGAATTAAAAGTACTAGAAAAGTGCATTGACTAGTCATCTTATGTTTTTTTAGATATATATACATAAACTTTCAATTAGAAATGATCTTCTTTCAATTTTGATTTTTTAAAGAAATGTGACTTTTTTATCTTTAAAAAAGAAGAGTTCTTGAAAAAAGCAGGAAACCCATTTTATTTTTTCAATGTTTCATAATCCAAATTTTTGTCAATTCATTTTCATTATCTATTCATGCATCTTATTGTTATTTTCATTTGTTACACTGTTGCCTTGGTGATAAATATGCGGGGGTTCGGTAGTAGATATACCCTGGTATATGCTTTATTAGATAGAGGAATTACAAAATTTGTTTCAGCTGGGAAAAGGTGACTAGTTCATGTCACGTAGATTAGTAGCAAAATTAATATAAGGGTGGGAATCAAGGAATTGAGATGGTAGGAATATCAGTACATGTTGAGAAAAAATACAGCCAAATCAAGAGCTTAATGCAATGTACAGTAAAGAATTGTCAAATCAAGAGTCTGGTACAGTATTGTCAATGGCTAGAAAATAGATGTCTAATTCAACTGCATCTTATATCTAGTATATTCCTACTTTTTAACCTTTTTTTCTAGGGATTTACGTATAGCTGCATTTTCTATCTACTTTGTATTTTTAAAGCTTAAATGTGATGTTATAATTATGTACTTAAAATATTCAATACAACATAATGATTATAATCAAAAGACACCTGGATACCGGTAAATTTGTTAACTTTTTCATGTCAGCATAGTAGAAAATTGCTGAAACGTCTTTTGAACTAGATTCTTTTTTTTTCTGCAAGTATTGTTAATTTTGGAAACTCGGCCACGTATATAATACGCCTTACTTTATATTTTCAATTATGTTAAAGGCTTTTTTGTCTGTTGATTAATGGGATTATAATGAGGTTTTTCTCAACTTTTTATATGTTAATGGGTCAGTTCTAGCATCTTGCCATTCATATAATCCACTATATTTATTTGAATCAAAGTTTGAGAAAGCCTGTTTCCAATTCCCTTTGAAGACATCGGTGCAAGCAATTTACCCTATTATTACCCCATAGCAATGACTGCATAACTACACCTTCTCAGAACGCAAAGGGAACATGTTAAATATATTCATTCTAAAAATTTACTTAAAAGCAAAGGTTCACAATTAATTCTATGTATCTCAAATTTATTTTTGCTAGTGTTACATATTTGTGTGTGCATATCAAAATTTTCTATATATCGTAGATTTGTTTCCTTCTGTTTATAGCTCTGGTCAAATCCTGATCAGAGATGCAATTTTCATAGCAGCATATTAACGTTCAACAATTAAACACTATAATGTTATATATTAATGTTGTAATGTTATATTAAAAAAAGCTATAATGTTATGTTATAATGTAATGTTATAATGAATAATGCTATGTTATAACGTAATGTTATAATGCTGTGTTGAATGATGTTATATAAATATTGTTAATGAATATATTCTAAATATTGTTCAGATATTTTTTGTGTATATTGTTGGCCAATAAATCTCATTTAATAAAAACTTGTTTGTATGAAACGATCCCCTAAAGCTGATTCTCACAAAGTCGGTATCCTTATTCCCCGAAATACATCAAATCTTCACGAATACGTAAATCGTTTGATTTCCGAAGTCGTTTTTAAACATTTAACCTATTTATATAACGTGAATACACCCAATCACGTGCTGTTTTGAACCAATGAGTGTTAGCATGGTTGACATTGAACACGTGACATTTTTAGCCAATAGAATTCGTCCTTTCAAACACGTGATTGCACGTGCATATAGTTATTAGGTGTTTGTTTTATTGTGGAAGGCGTGTGTGGAAATAATGAACTGGGATTACCCTATAGCAATGACTATTAGATTATGCTGGTTAATTTAACCTCAAAAGTGATAACAGAACATTCGAAGGTAATCAATTGATTCAATAGAAAGCACATTTGCTCGGCGTATTCATAGAAGAACTGAAAGTGTGTTAAGAGACTCATGGATATTTCCTACATTTTTGCTGTTGAATTGTTGCTCATTTCGGTAAGAAGTCGTTTTCTTTCTACACTCTCTGCATTAGTCAGACCAACTACACCACAATAACAGTTCACGTATTATAACACACATCAAAGAGGATTATTAGCATTTGTTTCATTAATTATTCAAGTCATAATCAGGCACATAACATTTTATTGAAAATATATTGACTGATTAGAAAATGATACAAATATATCTTAATTTCAACCATGTTTTTCAAGCAACGGTAACATTATTATTTACGTTTACGAAAACAGACCTAAGACAAGATAATCTACTATTGTGATATCTTCCTAGTCGCGGACCTGCCAAGTCTCACGGATTGACCGCGAGTCTCCAGATATTTAGAGAGACCTCCCGGTCTCACGGTAGCGCTTGCAAATCTCACGGTAAAACAAAGTTTTATGAAACAGTGTTAATCTCTGATGAGCGTTTCTGAGCACCTGTAGAGCTCTAGCAGGGTATCATTTGAAGCCTGGAATCTAATTTTATCATTAAAATGGCTGTAATTCAGAAATCACGTCTTAGGAACTGAGTAGGACAGTGACGACATCACACCCGTATATCACGCCTGAGGACCTGGGTAGGACAGTGACGATATCACACCCGTATATCACGTCCTAGGAGCTGGCTAGGGCAGTGACGATAACACACACGCATACTGTATCATGTCTGGGGAACTGGGTAGGACAGTGACGATATAACACCCGTATATCACGTCTGAGGAGATGGGTAGGTCAGTGACAATATAACACCCGTATATCACGCCTGGGGAACTGAGTAGGACAGTGACGACATCACACCCGTATATAAGCCTGAGGAACTGGGTAGGACAGTGACGATGACACACACGCATACTGTATCATGTCTGGGGAACTGGGTAGGACAGTGACGATATAACACCCGTATATCACGTCTGAGGAGCTGGGTAGGTCAGTGACAATATAACACCCGTATATCACGCCTGGGGAGCTGGGTAGGACAGTGACGATATAACACCGGTATATCACGTCTGAGGAACTGGGTAGGACAGTGACGATATAACACCCGTATATCACGTCTGAGGAACTGGGTAGGACAGTGACAATATAAAACCCGTATATCACGCCTGGGGAGCTGGGTAGGACAGCGACGATATAACACCGGTATTTCACGTCTGAGGAACTGGTAGGACAGTGACGATATAACGCCGGTATATCACGTCTGAGGAACTGGGTAGGAGAGTAACGATAACACATTCGTTTTTCTCTTCTGAGGGTAGGACAGTGGCGATATAACATCCGTATATCACGTATGAGGAACTTGGTAGGACAGATACGATAAAACATCCGTATATCACGTCTGAGGAACTGGGTAGGAGAGTAACGATAACACATTCGTATATCTCTTCTGGGGGTGCGACAGTGGCGATATAAAATCCGTATATCACGTTTGAGGAACTGAGTAGGACAGTGACGATATTACATTCGTATATCACGACTTGTGAACTGGGTAGGACAGTGACGATATTACATCCGTATATCACGTCTGAGGAACTGGGTAAGACAGTGACGATAACACATTCGTATATCTCTTCTGAGGGTAGGACATTAGCGATATAACTCCCGTTTATCACGTTTGAGGAATTGAGTAGGACAGTGACAATATTACACCCGTATATCACGTCTGAGGGAAGGACAATGACGGTATAACACCAGTTTATCACGTTGAGGAACTGCAGGTAAGACAGAACTGTCAGACTAGCTGATTCATTCTCAAAGTTCGGTCTCAGACGAGATACTCAGATATGACTTCTTTCTAAATAGTTACAAAATAACGCATGTAAGGACAGAGTTTTTAAATCCTGTTTATATGTTGATGATAGGTCTGGGCCTACCCAGTTTCTCAGATATGATATGCGGATGTGATATCTTCCTAAAGAGTAACGAAATCACGTCTGAGGATCTGTTTAGGGCATAGTTGTAGGGTTGATTGAAGGATAAAGAAGTTCTTCAGACGTGATATTCGAATGTGAAAACCATGAAAATTTCATATCCGTATATCACGTCTGAGGAACTGTGTAGGGGCAGAGTTGTTGAGCTGATTGAATGATTCTTCTGACGTGATATACGAATGCCTTATATTCCTAGACAGTGTCAATATCATATCCGTTTATCACGTCTGAGGAACTGGGTAGGGTTTGAATAATTAATTTACGGCTTTGTGTGCAGATCATATTATGAGGAACTAAACACAGTAACGACGTGACAATCGCATATCGCGTATTATGAGAAACTTGGTAGAATTGACGCGAGCTAGCAGTTTAACAGTTTAAAATTGGTATATTTCATAACTATAGCATATATGCTTTTATTATATCGATTTTTACTGTAAGTCATAACTGACATTTTACTGGTATAATATTTAATGTTGACTTCGCCCAAAATAAAGAAAATGTTGTTTTTGCCTACAGATCTAACTGTACCCCTTCCTATTTTCAACCACCTTTTACTGGCGTATTGAACAGAATAATGATGTGTTACATAAAAGAGATTGCTAAGGGGCTTTTAAAACTATGTCTGTGTATCAGTCGTCCAAAGTTCATTGATATTATATCATAGATTTTCATGTAGATATATATTCGGTTGAAGCTGTCCATCTGACCGACAGCATTATTTCTTTCAGGCGAACAAGTCTATAAAATCTAACAAAATATTTAATTTGAAAGAAAAAAATTTCCATAACGTAGCAATGGTGGTTCTTTTATTTCGGTTTTTAATTGTTCGAAGAATTATTCAACGTGGTGTTAAAAAATACGTAGGCTGGTGCATCTGAATTTTGCGATTTTTTTGCCCTTTCGACATGGGGATGAGGCGTCAGTAAATACGAATAACAGTGGTAAGTGCCTACATTTAATTATTTGATATAACTAAGTTTTATACACTCTTAACATGTATCGATAACATTGATAGCAACGATGGCCAAGACCAGAGACGCATGACTGAAAATATGATCGCGCACATCGATGCTAAAAATTCTCATACAAAATTTAAAAAACTTAAACTTTAAACTGTTTTTTTATTCAATGAATTAATTTGTTTTTAATAATGTTTGTGTTTTAAATTGCACCTTAATGTATGCAAATATCTTTATTCATCTAAAAATAAATGTTACTGGCTGTATTGTTTTGAATACAGGACACCCAAGCTTTAAGCGTAACAGGTGTCCTGTATCGACCATTGTTGAGGGAGTTATTATTATTATTCAGGCATTTCTTGTTCTGTCTCTACCGCGGAATAGCAGGCTTATATAGGACTGTGGACGTTTCGTATATATAATCAACCAAAATGGTGGAAGGGGGCATGAAATGTATCAAATTTATTATATTTGCTTTCAATTTCTTATTTGTGGTAAGTAACGATTTGGAAATATTATTTTACAATAGTGACACGTCAACGGATTTTCAATTTTTTTCACAGATATCGGCGTCGGCCAGTTAGTTTTTCAATAAATTCACATAATTAATCCAATTAATAAACAACTTTGGGTATTAAAGTATAAACAACTTTGGGTATTAAAGTATAAACAACTTTTATATAAACAACTTTGGGTATCAAAATATAAACAACTTTGGGTATTAAAGTATAAACAACTTTGGCTATTAAAATATAAACAACTTTGGCTATCAAAATATAAACAACTTTGGCTATTAAAATATAAACAACTTTGCCTATTAAAGTATAAACAACTTTGGCTATTAAAATATAAACAACTTTGGCTATTAACGTATAAACAACTTCGGTTATTCATGAATAGTGAACTTTTGTTATTAAAGAACAAGAAACTTTGGCTATTAAATGATAAATAACTTTGTCAATTAAAGAATAAACAACTTTTGTTATTAAAGAATAAACAATTTCTATTAACGAATATACAACTTTGGTTCTAAAAGAAAAAAATTTTAACGGATAAATTTCTTTAATTATTAAAGTATAAATGACTTTGGCTATTAAAGAATTAGCAATTGCTATTAAGGAATAAACAACTTTTGTTATTAAAGTATAAACAACTTTGGCCATTAAAATATAAACAAATTAATAACAAATTTAAACGTTTATAATATAAACAAATTTAACTAATATAGAATAAACAACTTTCACTTTTAAAGAATAAACAACTTTAATTATAATAGAATAAATAACTACTATAGAATATACAACTTTAGTCATTAGAGAATTGACAAGTTTGGCTTTCAGAGAATAAACAACTTTGGTTCTAAAGAATAAACAACTTAAACTATTAAAGAATAAACAACTTTGGCTATAAAAAAAAGTAGGCATTTACAATTAAACAATAATCAACTTTTAAATGATAAACAACTTTGGCTTTTAAAGAATAAACAATTTCAACTATGAAACAGTAAACAACATAAATAAATTAATTAGATATAAAAAGTTAGTGACAAAACCCTTTCTCCCGGTGATCGATAATATATGAGTTTTTGTTAATATCGTGAATTCGACTTTTATTGTATTGTCGAACTTTATTTAATAGTAAACTGATACATTCTGCCGCGTTAAATGCGCCATATTGAGCATGCACCATAAGCGTAGGTGCGGGCGTAGGCAGCCGATCGGCCTTTGTTTAGAAGGATCGTAGAGATTGTAGAGAACATTTTATGTGTATCGGAGACATTAATATTTTTGTGCCAATTCAGTTTCCAGGCAAACCTCGGTTAACATTTGCACCATTTAAATCTAAGTTAATTTCAGTTTCCTCAGATTTCTGGAATTCCAATAGAATTAAGCGATATATAACGTCATTCTGTTATCTCAAAAGCTGCTTATAGTTCATCAAAGAAAATAGCTTTTGCTCTTGTGACGTCTTACGGACATAGTTGTTTCAATATTATTTACCGGAACCACAGACGGTAAATTAAAAGGCGCAAATAAAGGCATCTGACGGTAAATTTAAATGGCACAAATATAAGGCATATGACGGTTAATTAAAATGGGACAAATATGAGGAATCTGACGGTAAATTGAAATGGCACAAATATAAGGCACCTCACGGTAAATTTAAATGGGGCAAATATAAGGCATCTCACGGTAATTAAAATGGCACAAATATAAGGCATCTGACGGTAAATTGAAATGGCACAAATATAAGGCATCTGACGGTAAATTGAAATGGAGCTAATATAAGGCATCTGATAGTAAATTAAAATGGCCCAAATAGAAGGCATCTGACAGTAAATTAAAATGGCGCAAATATAAGGCCTAATAATCCCCAAAACATAAGTCAGCTAGACACCTTTTTGTACAACCTCTTTAATCATTTCGCATTAATATTGTATTATGAATAATCAATAATGAAATAAACTTTACAAACTTTAGCCCAGATGTGACTTATATAGATTAACGGTCAATAAATATTTATCATAAAATGATCAAAACACCACGCAATTGTTGTGTTAAGTATGTGTAGGCCCATCATAACGTGGAAGCAAATCTAAAATAAGATTCGCCTCTGGTTTTGTTGTTTTGTGCAAAAAAGGAAAAAAAACCGAAAAAAAAAAACTCTTTGCACGTAATAGATGCCTCGCCAGATGGAAATGTTTCCCTCATTGCGCATTGTATGACGTGGCCCGTAGGATATGAAGTAGGATGTTAAATGTTTTATTTTGTTTCACATATATAAAATTAGATCGCAAAATATACATTAAATTAAATAAAATTACATAGTATATTGAGAAAATTGAACGATCGTTGCGTTTGAAAATTCTTTCGAATCCCAAATTCCGGAATTTAAGCTTATGAGACCTCGTTCATTGAGAAATAGTTGAAATAATTTCTCATTTACATCGATGTAATTTCTTAAAAGGTCAAATTTCGAAAGTGCGTTGAAATGTCAACTAAATTATACAATTATTGTAAAAATACAGCATTATTGTCAGACAGAGAGTATATATATATTTAATGAAGTTACAGTGGCTTATTTGGGTCATGTTATTTTTTTTTATATTAATTTTGGTTTGTCTATTCAACATTTTTGTGTTCTGAATCATCATGTTGCTCCTTTTTCTATTTTCTAACATTATTCTGTTGGTTTATTAATTGCTCATTCGTTTTTGATAAATTTTATTTATTTTGAAAACTTAGATAAATGTGTCCTAAACGAGCCATCGTATATGTTCATATCGATCATTGTACAGCTTACATTTTAATTGTTCTCATTAAAATTTGATATTAAACTATGATACTATATCCTGAAGATTATTAAATCGACAATAGGATTGAATTGCAAAATATCACGCAGGAAATAACAATTCGCGACGTAGGTTTCGCATAGTTTGCAAAATATGCTCCTCATTTGCATTAGTTCAGATCTATTTGTTGTGTTAGGTGTTACCTCATCCATATATCACGTCTGGGGAACGAGTAAGCCCCGAGTTATCTGGCTAGAGCTAAGTCTCGCGGTGACTCAACTTACTAGGATCTTACTTAAATCTTTCTATCAATCGTGTTCAGTAGAAGTTTGCCTATTATCGCAAAAAGGTTGCGTGATTTATTTTAATCTATCAAAAACTGTATTATAAATTGGCAGACAAGTCCCTTAATTCATACTCATAGTAAAAAAAAACATTTCATTGAACAAAGCATTTGATTGGTAGTATATTATACGACTCTGAACGGGAAAAACATAACTATCTCGTCAGATCGTTGTTGACAATAAGAGTCATCTGAAGAAAAAGAAATATAAGCGATTTTCAATTAAATCAGATGGATTTCATCCGAGATCATAGCGAATTGTATTATGTTTTTTTTCACTCTTATATTTTTTAATACTTTTATGCTCTTATCCTCGATTGCCAAAACTGTTGTTGTCCTGACGAGGGTGCAATATCCTAAACGTGTACCAGCGGTATAAAATGTTTTACATTGTTTTCCAGGTCGTAGCATGTGGATTAATCGGTCTTGGTTCCTTCATTCAGATCACTCTCTCCGAGTTCTTTGATTTTTTCGGCAATAAATTTGCCGGGCCTGGAATAGTGCTGATTATTGTAGGCTTGGTCATCTTTGTGGTGGCAACTTTCGGATGTTGCGGTGCCTTAAAAGAGAACTACTGCTGTATTATGACCGTAAGTGTCCCTCTTTTGTTTTTGTTTTTTTTTTGAAACGTAAAAATCGATTTCTATACGATTTACCCCGTGTGCTACAGGCTGTACACGTTAAAGATCCCCCCTCGACAGTTGGAAATTGCAAATTGGCCAATGCCACTGTCCTGGCAAAATTTTCTTTATTGCACACTACATGGCGTTGCCCGTCCTCATTAGCCCATACGGTGTAAAAGAGTAGGACTTATATAACTCTATTCATTTCATTTTCATTTTCAATACGATTTAGAAAATACCTCATCACTCGGTCCTCGGAGTTGTTCGGAGTTTATTTCAGTTTTCTGGATTTGAAAGTAAACTCTTTAACGACATGGCTTTACATGGGATAGTCCAGGAAATATCTAGGTTTTGCCGCGAATTACTTGATAGAAAGGATCCTCGACTCAAGACTATGTCCTTGTCGTTTCATTCTTTCGTTACTATTTTGTGGGCTCACATTGTAAAAAGCTCTCTACCCAGTAATAAATGGGCACAAATAATCCAAGAGGTTTGGCCAGCTGGTAGAAAGTGCCCTTGTGAACATACGTTGTTATCCATGTAACAAATAAATGTTTCTATTTTTTTGACAATTATAACAAATTCTAACGGTAATCCATTTCTTGTGTTATTTTCAGTTTGCTGTTCTACTAGGTATAATATTTGTCATTCAAATAGCAGCCGGTATCAGTGGTTTTATTCTTAGAGACTCGGTAAGTAAAATTTCCACCACTTAGAGCTATCTGTATCTCTTTCCAAAATGGAATGCGACACTTAGTACGTACACAACTGAAAATACAAACCCTTATTCATGCATTTATCTCAGTTCTTGTGAATATCTACATGAGTGAATTTAAACTGCTATTGTGCTTGTCTTCATCACTGACGAATTGTATAATTTCAAGATAAAAAGATTTACGGATAAAGACATCGAGTTGTATCAGCTGACAAAGGCATGATTAGCCGACTATAGAATGCATATTAATGTTGCAATCTGCCATTGCGAATCATACGGCATTGTATCAATTTAAAAAAAGTGTTACAGATAAATATTTCGCATCGTATCAACGACCACAATATGTCTATTACTGTGATAATATTTTATTTATGGGACGTGTATATTTATCGCATAATTCCCTTTCTATTGGTATTTGATAATAGTCCACCAATTATAAATGATATATGACTTGAAATGGCGTGACTCATATGGATCTATATACCATTATAGCCAGCTGAATCGGATAAAAACATCAATATAAACTTATTAAATACTATTTAGCTTTTATTTGCCTATGAGATACTTCATTCATTTTAACTTAAGGGCCCTTATATTCGTAAAGTGAACTTAAGATATGTTAGTGTTCAAGCCATCTGATTGGCCCATCATTAAAATTAATTTTGAAAGTATCTTTATTATCCAATCAGATGACAGTATTTCTTGAAAAATTGAACTTAATCTTAGGATGACTTTTGTTTCGAGTCATCTGATTGATCAATCAAAAATGTCTATTAGTTAATCTTATCCAATCAGAGTTCTGGTTTTCTCGAAACTTGAGATCCAATCATCTGGCCTTATCCAATCACAGTTCTGGTTTTCTCGAAACTTGAGATCCAATCATCTGGCCATAAGGTCCATAAGGAATAAGTTTCTTATCAGAAGACAGTTCTACATATCTCGTTGAATTAGATTAGTCTTCTTATCATATTATTGGTCAATTGGTAACTTACTAGACACTACCAACACATTTAAACTTTCCATGTGTTATTTTACAGATGAAAACAGAAATTGTCAAGATTTTAAAAGATGCAGAACCAAATTATGGTAAAAATGATGGCGTTACTAAAACTTGGAATAAACTTCAACAGAAGGTGAGTTTAATTATTTCATTTCGATCATTTGGCAGAAAACCATCAACATGG
The DNA here is from genome assembly GCA_030562195.1 of Nipponacmea schrenckii. Classification (NCBI taxonomy): domain Eukaryota; kingdom Metazoa; phylum Mollusca; class Gastropoda; family Lottiidae; genus Nipponacmea; species Nipponacmea schrenckii. The sequence continues at coordinate 15,697,040 of CM060203.1, forward strand.
TTATTCCTCTCCATTACTCTTAGAATATGAAATGAAATGGAGCTTTACACATTCGTCTCTGCTACACTGACATTTTCAGGTATCACACGAAACATGTTCTGAGTGAAAATTATGAATAGTAAACTTTCAGTTGAAAAACAACGAATTTTTCACCAGCATGAACGTTTTACATCTTGGATATCCCACGAATACATCTTGGTTTTACAAAGTTCATGAATTACAAAGGTGTATAATTGCCCCTTTAGTGGAAAAACATAAATTTCAACCATTTTATTTCAAGTGCTTTTGAAACATAATACAGTAGAACCCCTCTAAACCACACCTTGCATAAACTGGCCTTTCACCCGAAATTTTGTTCTTAAAAGTACTACGATATATTTGTTTGTTTGTAGTTTGAATGTTGCGGTGTAGAGAACTATACAGAATGGTTTGTTTATACTGCTGACAATTCCGTACCAGAATCGTGTTGTAAAGATGTCGAGAGTGCTGCCTGTAAAAACAGAACTCAGGATATCACTGAAGAAGATTTCTACACTCAGGTTCGTGTCTTTATACTTTTTAGCATCATTAATCACTTGTCCTTGTCTCAGTGGTAATCTTACAAGTTTTCTTCACCATTCCCGAACTAATGACGTTATCTTTAACCTATCAAAGCGCATTACGTAGGACCGACGCGTTTGCTGATGCCTAATGGTCTAATTTTGGATAGAATAACTTTGTACACTCTGAAGACCTCGCCAGGCCTGGTTGATGAAAAAGGAGGGGAGGGGGGTTCGGAGGGACAATAGTGTTTAGTTGCAGTGATAATATGGTTTAGCTATGTACGAATATGAAGGCCACAGGTTTATATCAGTTACCAGTATCTTATTATTTATTCAACAGAGTTGTGTAACAGGCTTTGTTGGTTGGATACAAGATGAGATAGGCATTGTTGGAGGTGCTGGTATTGGTTTAGCTTTTGTAGAGGTATAGTAATATTTTCTTACTTGTCTTTAAAAGGGACACGGATGCTCTGAATCGCTCTGAGTAATAGTTGAACATTTTATCTTATGACGGGACTCAAGTCTCTTGAGGATTGTGGTTCTATTCCTTGTATAGGTCTGATGAAACCAGTTGCGGAGTCAGCCTCTAGAGACGGGAAAGGATGGGGGTTACATGTAGGGGTCAGGCCGGGTGGGGGATGGGTTGGCACCTGTCGTGGAAGAGCATGAGCACATCTCCTGTGAGTGTTTAAGATGGTTTACCTTTCCAAAAAATGTGTATTCGAACACATATTTTAGGGCTAACAGTAGCAAAGAAAATTCTTTGAAATCGTTGAAATGAAAAGGGGTGTGATTGGGCTACAAAGAATTCATTCAATCAACCATCTCATTCATTCATTCATTCATTCATTCATTCATTCATTCATTCATGTGTTACATTTCAGGTTGTTGGTATTATATTAGCCTGCTGTCTAGCCATGGCTATACGTAAAGAATATAAAGTCTTGTAAAAATCCAGTGAAGCTTAACTCTCTTTGAAATCCATCTTCACAATGTCAAGGTTTAAAACAGAGTTCGAAAGAGATCGCGGAAGTTTGTGAATGCATCGATTTGATTTTTAGCAAACACAACCAATCAAAGACTGCATTTAAGCTCGCAGCTATGCTATAAATTTTAAATCATGGGTACTGATTGGCTGTACTCGTTAGCGTACGATCCAAGCAAATCGTTACATTAACAAACTTTCGTGATACAATAAAAATGCTTTATTGTGTTAAGGAGTTAGCAGAGTACTTTGACATTGTGAAAATGTTAAAAAAAAAAAAAAAAAAAAAAAACATTTATAAGGTGATAAAGGATAACACAAATTAGTTCATCAGTCTTTATTTCATAAAATTCCATCTGTTTCACGTGTGGGCGTCCACCTAATTATACACATCACGTCGGGTCAGGTATGGGGTACTAACAGGGAAAGGGGGGAGTGGAGGGAACTGGTAAAATTCATAAAAATAGTCATCGTCAATACAATGTCCTGTTGTTCAATGATATATGGATTTTTCGCTTTGCAATTTTATCAATATCAGTTTTATTTTCAAAATCGTGCAACCATATGATTTATTTCATATCTTATTACAATTATAATATAGCTATTTCAAATATTCTGTGTACATGGCAAAGACTCTTATCTAAATGTCAACGGCGGGTTATGACTAAGTTCACCCTAAACACCCTTTGGGGAAAATCTAAGAATTTCGTGACAACTGTTATATATTTCAATACAATACATTTTGGGGCATTTTATGAATTACAAGTTAAGTAGGAAATACGTTGAAATGGCAATGTTTTTTTTTTGAATTATCAAATTGTACATATTCTACGTGTATTGTTGTTTTGTTAAACGTCTCTATAATGTTGATAATAATGTTTGTTACCTTCAAAACTTTCTATTATCTTGTTGTTAACATTTCTATATTATATTTGTACATACCAATTGTATCAGAAAATAGGGTTATTCGAATATGCTTTTTGTAACTTATTTTTTGCTCTCTTCAAATTTATTATAGAGGGAACTGGTATTGAACAACTGAATTAATCTCATTTATTTTTAACTATCTAAACTATATCATGCTTATCTGTTAAATTACCTTTATTTTCAATTTCGTGTTCAAGTTACAACTTCGTTGAATAAATATTATGTACTTGAATTCTGTACTTAAATTTTTAAAAAGGGGTGAGGCGGTTTGGATGAACACAGCAATGGTGTTCATCTAGAAAAACAATAGTGGTGTCAAACAAAGCAGTTGTGTTGATGTAGGTCAAACAGCAGTCGGGTTTACATATAGGTTAGACACATCAGTGGCGTTTAAATATAGGTGAAACACAGCACTGGTGTTTATATAGGTCAAACACAGCACTGGTGTTTATATAAGTCAAACACAGCAGTAGTGTTTATATAGGTTGAACACAGTAGTGGTGTTTATATAGCTGAAACACAGCAGTGGTGTTATATAGGTCAAAACAACAGTGGTGTTTATGTAGGTCAAACACAATGGATTTAGACATAGGTTAAAGACATAAGTGGTGTCAAATAGTAGTGGTGATTATACAGGTCAACACAGAGAGTTGTGTATAAAGGTCAAACACACCAATGTTGTTTATATACAGGTCAAACACACCAGTGTTGTTGATATAGGTCAAACAGCAGAGCTGTTTATATAGGTCAAACACAGAAGTGTCGTTTATACAGGTTGATCACATTTGTGGTGTTTAAAAAATGGGTTTTGACATTAATATAAGGAAGAGGAGGGTTACTGAAACAACAATTATATATTAATTTTGTTTATTTATTAAAATAACGACAATTTTATATCACAGTTTCTGTTTATAGCACAATTTCTGCAAAATAAATAAATAAATATAAAATTTGGCTCAATGGTCCTCAGTAATTTGATAAAAACTAATTTGATTGTTTTGAATAATGGGCAGAATGAGAAAATATAACAGTAACTGATAAGCATTGTAAAGAGGCTTTCTTATTTTTATATGTTATTAGGACACTGATAAAATTGATTTCTTCCATTCCAATTTTCAGTGTTCTTGGAATTCTACAAAAGCTAAGCTTTTTATATGACGTATATATTTCTATATATGTAGCAATATGATCGCTTAGTTTGACTATCAGTGCCAATGATACATGAAAATTTAATATAACCTTTTTACAATGCCTTTAACACTCTTAAGTTTTCTTTTGTTTCTTTTACCCCTTTCAGAATCCTTCATTGAATTACCCCCCTTCCCTCTAAAATCAAACTATTGTTCTTAAGCTGTCCTAACAATTTTGTACAGAGCATCTAAAAATTACCCCCTTTTCCCTTGTAAAACTCCTGTCTTTATTGATGCTGAGCAGGCTTATCCTAAGATAGTAAACACTGCTTTAACCCGGTGCCTTTTATTTAATAGGTCACGACCTTAACAATTAAACTCCCATGGTATTCCTGTCTGAATATCCATAAATAAATATTCTAGTTTAGTTATTTGTACTCTTATATCATCTCTAGACTCAAGTTTCTTATTATTGATATATTAATAATCATTTAATATAACTGAACTGACTTTAATAAGAGTTTTAATAACAATTTTAATATTAACAAGCTGACACCTGTTATATATGGCTTGAAAAACATGTTCATAAAAGTTTAAATTGAATTAGAATGACAGCATAATCTAGTAAAAATTCCTAACAATGGATAAAGAATGTGTTCACACACCTTGTATTATGGCATGCACAGTTGCTGATATTCATATTATTATTGATGTTTAGAAATCAATCCAGATTTATTAGCAATTTAAAGAACTGCGCATTAGATTGCTATTCTGGATTTGAAATTAAAAAGCCAAATATGCCAAAATATAATGATATGAAGGTAATGAGATTCCTGAAGTAGTTTTATTTAGGCGTATTTTGCTCTCTCATTAGCAAGAGCTAGACGTCTGATATTTCCAATACAACCAGCTGCAGCTTCTTGTAAATCTTCATCTTGAGATCCCACCATCTTCATTAACGGCTGAAATATACAAAAAGTATTCTTTATATTAAACATCCTATAATCATTAATGCTATACAAATAATGATTTATAAAGAAATAATAATCATTTGGACCTATAAACCATACAAAAAGTAATTATGACTATTATACAAATAATAATTATCAGTTTTATCACTGTTATAAAATTAATAATCTTTTATTTTATATTATACAAATTATAACCAATTATATTATACAAATTATAACCAATTATATTATGAAAACCATAATTGAAAATTAATTAAGGCAAATCATTAAAAAATAATCATTTATATGAATATTATACACACAATTTTTTGGTTAACTTATATGTATATGAAGTATTTAATAATGGCTAAATTATACAAAAAAAGTGTCAATTTAGATTGACAATATTGTTCATTGTTGAAATTGATAGTAATAATGACAAATACTAATACAGTTTCATTTGAAACAACAGTATTCAATTGTTATACAATTTATATTAGTCAGAATTACTACTATATTAGTCAGAATTACTAGACATTATTATATACCAGTATCATGGTACACTTCCATAGGTACTTGACCTTTAACTTATTATTTCCTTACTTATTATCTTTAAAGAGAACAGATGCCTAATTCTTAAAAATTTAACTTAGATGAATTTCGGATTCACAGAAATACATAAAATCTGATTGGATATTAAATTTTTATTCGAAAAAAAATGTTAGTAATTGACCAATCAGGTGAGTGGAACACTAAAATCATCGAAAGTTTTCCAAGTGGCCTTATTTTCCAAAACTTAAAATAAAATCCAGATTTTAAGAAATACAGTATTCTGATTGGATTATAAATTGTAATTTAAAATCAATTTGAGTAATTGACCAATCAGATGACTGGAACACTAAAATCATCAAAAGTTTTCCAAGTGGCCTTTTCTTCTTAAACTTAAAATAAAATCCAGATTTAAAAAAACACAGTATTCTGATTGGATAATAAACTTTAATTTAAAATCATTTTTATTGGTTGACCAATCAGATGACTGGAACACTAAAATCATTTAAAGTGAAGTTTTCGAGAATAAGGCCCCAGTGGCATCACTTTATCAATGTTAACAAATAGCTCCAATCAACATCACTTACATTTACCTTATTAGACTGTGGAAATGAGAACAAAGCGCATGTATAGAGTGATTTAACTGGCTCAAAACCTTAGAGCCAAATATGAGGTTTACCTACTAAGTATAACAGTTCCTGATTTGTTGAAGAATTTATCATTAGTTACTATACATGTAATATGACTATAATTACTTTCATTATGACTAATTATTACATATTATTTCTATTGACAAATATCATGTGGTTCAAAATTCTTTCTTATACTATACAAATATTTCTACTCTAGGTCATTAAATTGAACACAGATATTGTATTAGTCACTAATTTCTCGGGTATCCTACTGAATGCTTTATTTTACTTACTCAAACCCTAACTAATTAGTTATTTCTACAGTATTCGCCCCTCTCCACCTTTTTTAAGCCTACCTCAATTTCCATGAGGGTAGTTGTTCTGGAGAAGTGTGAACAATAAAGTGCTTACCTGTACAACGCCTGCTTCATGCATGGTGATACAATTTTCAGGATTTTTAGAGAGTTGAAACAGCGCCCTCGCTGTAGATCTGTGGACATTTTCATCACTAGATTTTAAGTATTTGACCAATGGTGCCACAGCATTTTCTCGACCAAATGCTGTCCTATTGTTTCCCCAATTACAACATCGAGAAATGGCTTCTGCAAGATGTCTTCTTAATTTATCATCAGTCTGTAATATAGAATAGGACATTCATTATAATCTAATATAAAATAGGACATTCATTAAACTAATATAAAATAGGACATTCATTAAACAGTAAAAAAAAATATAGTATATGTACAAAAGAAATTCCATTATGACATGTCGAAAATATAGAAAAACGACATTCATTTCTGGATTACAGAATATGACATTCATTATGACATGTTTAATATAAAATAGGACATTTATTAAATATATGTCTGGATTAAAGAATACGACATTCATGACAGTTCTGGTCTATAGAATATGATATTCATTATGACATTTCTGGATTATATAATTTGACATTCATTATGAAATGTCTGGATTATAGAATAAGACATTAATTGTGGCATGTCAAATATAGAATATGAATCGATTATGACATGTCTGTTATATAGAATGCGGTATTCATGACAATTCGCGACTATAGAATATGACTTTCATTATGACATGTTTAATATAGATTAGGGCATTCTCTATGACATGTCTGAATCATAGAATATGATATACATTAGGACATGTCTAATATAGAATATGACATACTTTACGACATGTCAAATAGAATAGGACATTCATTATGGCATGTCTGTAGATTGAGGAAACTCATTCAAGTCAACCATAGGTCATGTAAACAAATTGGTGCTGGGTCATTGGAAAGCAAAATAAATACCTAATATAAAATATTAAGCCATCAGATTATAAATGTAAATATTAGGTTTGATTTAATATCTAAATCAGAATGAAAATCTTAATGAAATATTAATGAATTAATGATTATTTTCAAATAGCTTGACTGTTATGTAAACCTTCTAATATTATAACCTATACAGTTTTCACTTGAGATAGTTATAGGGTGTTGTGGGAAAATTTAAAATCCTGTATTTGTTCTTCCAGTGTTCAGATTTTTTAATCTTTGTTAACATTGCAAAATAATGTTTTTTTCATTATACACTTTCATTGATAAGCATTTTACAGTTCCCTTGACAATTGGAGGTAAACAAGCACTGACAATTTCCCTCACTGCACACTGCATAGTGTAACCAATTCAATTCAGTTTAATCTAAGAAATTTTCCTTTGATCATTACTCTGTTTTGCTGCCTGTTTTGATTTTAAATCATGAATTAAGCAAGAGATTTTGCCTGCTTCAGTAAAACATGGTAGAAAAGATATTGAACTCAAATGGGCGACTTTTATCAAAGTTGTAATAATAACTAAGCTTTATGGATATATACAATTACTGACTTTATCCATAAAGCTGAGTTATTATTATTATTTACAACCAATTACTAATTGCCATATAAAGAATATTTAATCAATATATTTTCAGTATGCAGATAATGAAAGACTTTTTGGGATCCAAAACGTAAAAATTTTTTTTATTTCAAATCCTTAACTCCATGACAAATTCAAGAATTAACCCTATGATTGCTAGTCATGGCTATGTTATCAAATACCAATCATGTAACATATGGTGTTTTTTATATCCAATGATCAGTTCTTAATATAGAGTTGATTAACATATTCAATACTCTTTTCCATTTAAATGATTTTTCAATTACATTTTTAATAATGTTCTATCTAATTTTAAATATTGTTTTAAAGGGCAGTATGTTTTTATTTTTAAAAACAAAGTAAATAATATGTGAAAATATTTTTTAAAATATTCTATTTACATCAATATATTTACATAATCGTATGTGTAAAAAATTGTACTAAATGTAAATAATATGTGAAAATATTTTAAAAATATTCTATTTACATCAATATATTTACATAATTAATCGTATGTGTTAAAAATTGTACTAAATGTAAATAATATGTGAAAATATTTTTAAAATATTCTATTTACACCAATATATATTTACATAATCACATGTGTTAAAAATTTTACTAAATGTAAATAATATGTGAAAATATATTTAAAATATTCTATTTACATCAATGCATTTATGTAATTAATCTATTTTATTTACATTAGGTTATTTACTTGATTAATCTGGTGTGTTAATTAAGAGTTAATTAAAAATTGTACTTATTGGAAATAATATGTGAAAACATTTCTGAAATATTGTATTTACACCAGCTTATTTACTTGATTAATCTGGTGTATTAATTAGGAGTTAATTAAAAATTGTTCCTATTGTAAATAATATGTGAAGATATATTTAAAATGTTCTATTTACATCAGTATATTTACTTGATTAATCTGGTGTGTTAATTAGGGTTAATCAAAAAGGTTAATTAAATATTGTACTTGTTGTAAATGGCACATTTAAATATTTCTAAAATATGATTTTTACTTCTATATATTAACTTGATTAATCTGATATTGTTTTAAAGCCTTAACAAAACATATTACACAAATAAAACTTGTTTTGGTGTTGCGATGAATACAGTCCCATTATCAGGACTAAATTGGTCTCCCCTCCCCCCCAGAAATATTGAAAACTAGAAGCCTTAAGAATGTTTTTCTGATGATCTTGAAGAGCTAAAATCCCAATCTAACTACAGTTATGATAAATATTTTTTGTTGAAGGAAATATATTTCTCTATAATTTGTATCTGTATGAGAATTGAAACTTTGCTAAAAATGAAAGAGAAGTATTATATCAATAATAGTAGTCTTATTTATCTAATATTCTATCTACTTCTAAATGACATTTGAAAATTACATGCCTTTGTTCTTCTTGGCCACTGGCATCATATTATAATTGAATGCCATTTTTTTCAGTGGCCTTAATATAAGAATTACTGTATGTGAATTGAAACTTTGTTAAAAATGAAAGAGAAGTAGTACATCAATAATAGTGGTCTTTTTAATCTAATATTCTATCTACTTCTAAATGACATTTGAAAATTACATGCCTTTGTTCTTCTTGGCCACTGGCATCATATTATAATTGAATGCCATTTTTTATAGTGCCCTTAATATAATTATTGTATAACTTTATAAACATTACTGTATGTGAATTGAAACGTTGTTAAAAATTAAAGAATAGTAGTATATATCCATAATAGTGGTCTTATTTATCTAATATTCTATCTATTTCTAAATGTCATTCAAAAATTAGATTTGATGAGCGTTGAATATAAACTATGTCAGTATAAATTAAGTTAATTTACTGGTAAATATGTCAATTTATTTTACAAAACAGTAGTTTCTGATCACATTTCAATCAACTATTAATTTTTGCAAATGAAGTCCAGTATAGAACCAATATTGTATATGAATTCCCTACAGTTTTAGTACTTCTGAATACTATTTATATCTCTTCTAGACCTGAATTCACCCCCGTATATGGCCAACCAAAGCCTATAAGCTCAACATATAATTATGTATATATATTTCCACACATCCTCATCTAAATTTTCAAAAATAGATCTTAGCCTAATAGAGAAAGTATAAAGTCCAACAAGGAAACTAAAAAGTTCAATGATAAGAAGCACCTGTCAAGTTTCTAAGCAAATAAAACTAAAGAGTTAGTTGACATATTAGTACTGGTGTGAACCTTATTTAAATAAACCCTACCACTAGAAAGAATATAAAATTTAAAGTCTCCAATGTGAACAATAAAAGTATATTATTTTCGTTATTAGACTGGTGTCATAACTCATTTACAGAAACTCTTTGAAAATCTGATTATTTTATAAACTGGGTAATTATCCATAGAACTAAGTAATTATCCATAGAACTAAGTAATTATCCATAGGCCTAAACCCTAAGTTATTTTCTGTAAAACTAAGTAATAATCAATAAAACTTAGTAATTATTTAATACTTCTTTGGAACTAAAGCAAAGGTTATTATAACATTTATTTATTCATGGACATCTGATTAAAAATTGTGAATGGTGCAAATCAATGCTATCAGTGTCTCAGAAACACACATAGAATATTTACCAAACTTCTATAAAATCACTTAAAATTTTATTTAAAATTTGATGAATAAACATTATAAAGGGTGCGTTTTTTATTATACCAAAAGTTACAATTCATCTATAAATAATATATTTCATGACTGAAAATGTTTATCATACTTACAGCTGAATGCAGATATAGAACATAACAACTAAATATAGGGCAGGGTGTGGCATTTCACATGTTTCATTATAATAAGCGAGTCAATGACATGCATCATTCAGAATATTTCATGCATTGAAAATTTTGAATTTTCTAGGCAAGATGACTTGATTTGATATCTTGGATGACTTTTTGTGATCCTGTATAGCTTAATGTGATGCAATATACGTTTCAAGAAAAACAAGCTAAAAGCTGTTTGTAAACCTACATGGTTTAAATATAATTCATCATATTTTTACTGTTATTTTTGGAATCTATTCTTTAACAATTAAAACCTCATATAACTCAATCACTCATATTACAGTAAACAAGTTTTTTTTCTGTTTTCATCTACAGAAAGAGAATATTGAAACCTTGTATAATAACTCAATAACTGGTATTATAGTACAGTATACAAGGTTTTTCTGTTTACATCTACGGAAAGAGAAGATTGAAACCTTGTATAATAACTCAATAACTGGTATTATAGTACAGTATACAAGGTTTTTCTGTTTTCATTTACAGAAAGAGAATATTGAAACCTTGTATAATAACTCAATAACTTTGGGATTATAGTACAGTATACAAGGTTTTTCTGTTTTCATCTACAGAAAGAGAAGATTGAAACCTTGTATAATAACTCAATAACTGGTATTATAGTACAGTATACAAGGTTTTTCTGTTTTCATCTACAGAAAGAGAAGATTGAAACCTTGTATAATAACTCAATAACTAGTATTATAGTACAGTATACAAGGTTTTTCTGTTTACATCTACAGAAAGAGAATATTGAAACCTTGTATAATAACTCAATAACTGGTATTATAGTACAGTATACAAAGTTTTTCTGTTTTCATCTACAGAAAGAGAATATTGAAACCTTGTATAATAACTCAATAACTGATATTATAGTACAGTATACAAGGTTTTTCTGTTTTCATCTACAGAAAGAGAAGATTGAAACCTTGTATAATAACTCAATAACTGATATTATAGTACAGTATACAAGGTTTTTCTGTTTTCATCTACAGAAAGAGAAGATTGAAACCTTGTATAATAACTCAATAACTGATATTATAGTACAGTATACAAGGTTTTTCTGTTTTCATCTACAGAAAGAGAAGGTTAAAACCTTGTTTAATAACTCAATAACTGATATTATAGTACAGTATACAAGGTTTTTCTGTTTTCATCTACAGAAAGAGTTGATTAAAAACCCGTATACCCATTTTAAATCTGACTGTTTATTATTGGTGACATGATTATATAGATTATATACAGTCAAGCTTGAAATACAAGCTTTTTAACAAGGAATTGAACGATAGGAGGAAGTTTACGTGCCAAATATGGCATAAAGCTTGAAGTGATCACCAACAATATTAGTACACTAGTGCCCTGTAGTTCGCAAGGAAGGAATAGGACAGACTGCTGGGCTGAAACTTACATTTAGAAAAGAGAGATGTTTAACATACACAGTCTATAGCAAGGGTGTTGCCTTAGGGATAAATGAATGAATGAATAAAATAAACAGGATATCAGTACAAAAGATAGTACACCCCAAGTGATAGTATAAATATTAAACTAGTATAGTATTCAAAACATTCTATTTGACCTTTGTTCAATTAAAGTGGGACTGCCTGCTATCTTTGGAGCAAAATTAACTTTCATTAAGATCAATGCCAAGAGGTTTGGCCGAGGACCAGCAGGTAGAAAGGATCCCTGTCACGGCAGACTTGTGAACCTAAGTTGTTATCCTTGTAAAATATAGTTGTTTCTTTCTTTTTTATAAAATTAAGTTCACCAATCCCATAAATTATTCATGTAATCCAATAATCCACAATATATTTGGACAAACTGATTATCTTTTAGTTATTAAGTTAATCTAATAAGTAATTTTTGTATTTCCATAATTTTGATTTGAACACTGAAAGTTGCACATGAGCCAATATTAAAATTTTGTGCCCTAGGAATTAAATTAGTTTTACTCTTAGCAGTTAAAGCTGAGGAAGTTTTTAAATTTGAAAAGGGACATGGATGGCAGAAATAGATTTCTATCAACTAAACAAGTAATTTCATTAGTCAATCAATTAAAATGCCACACCCTTTGGTTAAACAATGTAAATTACTTGTAATGTTAACACCTGTCAAACAATGTCTTAAGTAAAGTAGGAAGGTCCCATTAATTCAGTTGACCAATCAAAGCAATCTGTCATTGAAAAACCCACGTGCATTTCAGGATTTGTTTTCATTGGAGGCGGAGCTTGACAAAATGCCATTTCACTTACTCTGGAAAAACTGCCACTCCCATCGTCTATAGTATAGTATAGTAAATTATGCTATAACCGAGATTATATCTAGTTATTGCATGTTGAGGCCACGCCCATTAAAATAACCTTATTGTACATTGAAGACATCAAAAGAAATTCTATCACCCCATTTATGAACTATCATTTCCCTTTAAACAGTCCCAAAAAATTCTTTTAGTCTAAGGGTCTTGTGACATTCTGTTTTGAGATAAGAATTGTATATTTCAATAACTAAGTAACAAAGGCTTACTTATATATTTAAAGGGGCGGTTAAAAGGTTTTCTTGTTTTTCATATGGTCTCTATTTGCATCATTGTTATTATCAGTCAACTTCAATTGCTGTAATGCTTAAATCTGGACAATCTTTGGGGTCTTTTTTATGTTATGGAACTCTTTCTTAAGAGATAAGGGTGGTTGAAAGGTAACAAGTTATTATTCAACAGAAGGAACTGGCACAGGTTTAAAGGAGTGATAATAAGTCATCAAATTTTAAAATGTTCAAATTGGTCAATAAGAGTTCTATTCATCAGTAAATATACCTGCTACAATAAATGACATAAAAAAAAATAATTATAAAAAAACTAAGTAATTATCCATAATGATGCATTTGATTATTGAAATCAAATGAATATATACTCATATTGACCATTCTTAAGAACTGAAATTCTATGTTCATGTTAAGACACAGTATACCTTTGAAATGTTCAAATTGTTAAATTTGTAACAAAGACCTGAATGTCCAAAATATTATATCATTATCATATAATACTAAGTTCTTTAACTCTTGTTTAAATGAAAGTTTTAATTGAAATACGAACTGAAAATTTGAATGGTGAAAATCTATGCTACAATTTTCATAAATAGCTAATACACAATCCTTTTAAATTTCGTAATATTTAAATAGATTGTGACATGCTGGTGATTCATTGTGTTGTATATTGACATAGAGTCGAGTATTGCACAATATTTCATTATTTACTGTACTAACCTAAATAAATACATTTAATTTAATTTCTTATCTCTAGTCGAAAGGTAGACCACCTCTTAGAATAACTAAACTTGCCAACATGCGTCCTTGTTCTTCAATGGACTTACTTAGTGTCAAGAATAGGCCTTTATTACAGAATCCCTCTTAATCCAATAAATTCACAAACTGAGTAATAATCCATTAAACTAAGTAATTTTGAAATATGCTTTTCAATAATTACTTAGTTTAATGTATATACTATGATATAAAGAGATTTTATTCTTTAGTCTATTCCAACTTTACTGGCAAAAAATAGGGAATGGTTCATATACCGTATAATTGCGAATATAACGCGCACTAAGTAACCGGCTCATGTGAGTCTGTAAAAACTTTGTAACATGTTAAAGAAATATAATTATAACTTTTATATTTGTTGTAAGTCCTGAGATTGATAAATGAAGCATTCCAATAGCATAGGGTTTATTATCTATTCTCAGATTAAGCCTTCCTTTTACTCCTGGTCATGTGGTTTAGTCCCTGTCATCCAGGAATGGTCACTTGTATTGATGTATGCTCTGGATGACCGGGACTAGATCATGTGGTCATCTTTGCAGACTTCACTTACTATTGATGCACACTGCACTTAAACATGAGAAACTAGGCATGATTGATAACTGATTAAAGGGAGCTAACTCCATTATCCTACTTTAAATTAGTCTCTTTACTATATGGCATAATGTACTTACAGTATTGGTTAATTTAGCTAACATAGGAACAACACCATGATCTGTTATAACAGCTAAATTTTCTTCATCTTTAGCGATATTAGCTATAGCTGCACATACACTGGCTAAAACTTCTTTATCTTCTGATTTTAATAGACTGACAATTAACTCCAAACCACCCACAAACGACCTCACCATTTCACCTGCATCCTGGTAAAAAAGAATAAAAACATTTTAAGATCTCAAAAAGGCAGTATACTTATTTTAGCTATAGGTTCAAATGTTTTTGTACATTGCATTTTTGAACTTTTAAAAGTTTGAATACAGGTATAGCCTATAATTTGTTTTCATTCCAGAATAAAGTCAGCAGAAATTTTAAGACTTGATGACCAAGATCAAGGTAAACTTCAGTATTTTACATCATAAGGGCTACATAACCACGTCAAATGTAATAGATCTTAGTAACATTTGACATTGTGACGTCATAAAATACTTAGTTTAAGTGGCATTGCAAGAACCACAAACATCTGACTGAAAATTGGTGCTAATTTGTTAATTTCATTGGGCAAGGTCAAATCTTGTGTTAGTCACCCAATTAAGTCATTCTTTGCGTTAATATAGTATATAATCACAGACCTGTGTGATACTTAACACCTAAGAAATCATAAAGATAATATGCTTGTGTTACCCACTCAGTGTTAATATCGAACTAAGGTTAAAGTGTCCTAATTGTGTTAACACTAACACGGAACACTAAAACAAGATTGAACCTCACCCAATGTCTCTAATACAAATAAAAAGTCCAGAAAACCTCTTAAAAATTCCTAAGGTGCATTTCATAAGCCAAAAATACTAACCTTTGCATTTTCAATACAAGGGCAGATGGCCCATGCTGCACTAGCTTGTACTTCAGGATTTTGGTTTTTCAATAAAGACCATAGTAACCTTACACCATCTAATTTATCAATAATACTGAAACAAGAAAATAAGACATCATAAGGCATGTAGCTGTTTGTCTAGCATATACAGCCTTTCAGTGTCCTTGATAGACAGTTTGACAATCAATCCAAATTGCTGCATTTTTAAGAAAAGTGTCTAATAATGTCAAGGTATTGAACAGTTGTTAAAAATTGACATTGTACAGGAGTATTCACAGAACATTGAATGTTCAAAGGGTTAAGAGCATGTATTATGATGTTTATTACATTAACACTCAGTGCTCAAATGATTAAGGGCATGTTATGATGTTTATTACATTTATACTCAGTGTTCAAAGGGTTAAGAGTATAGTATGATGTTTATTACATTAACACTGAGTGTTCAAAAGGGTTAAGAGAAAAATGAACACTTACATCATGTTGTCTGGTTCTTCAGCACATTTCCCCACTGCTCTAGTTACATTGACTAATAATGCTTGATTGGTACCGGTCAGTAAATTAACTAGTGGAGAGATACCGCCAGCTTTACGTATCTGCATTCGGTTTGGTGGCGCCTTGGCTAATTCACCTAAAGCTCCTACCACATTTACTAATACCTTAAACACAAATAGGCTTTGATGAAATTCTCATATAATATTCATATCTATTGAACACGCAATAATGAGCATTGGTGAACATGAACCTGATTGAACATAATAAATAATTCTGAACACAATAAAACAGTGGACATTTATCTGATTTGGAATCTTATTTTACCTTATGAGCATTCTTGAACACAATGAACACAATTGTGGTTGAACATGATGAAATGATACTTATTGATGAACACTTGAAACTGTTAATCATGATAAACATAGAACATGATGAACATTGAACCAAACAAATAATTGCTGAGCATAATACATTATGAACATAATGAACATTGAGGAACATAATGAACATTGAGGACATAATGAACATGGAACATAATGAACGTTGAACATAATGAAATTGAGGAACATTGAACAAGTTGAACATAATGATTATTGAACATGTTGATCATAGTGAAAATTGAGGAACATTGAACAAGTGAACATAAAGAATATTGAACATGTTGAACATAAGGAATATTGAACATAATGAACATTGATGAACACTGAAGTATTCTCTCACCTCTTCTGGTTGGTTGTTTAATAATGTGACTAATTGATCTATAGCTTTTAATTCTTCAAATCTTTGAACATTTTCAGGACTAATAGCACATTTCCAAATGGCACCAGTGGCTGCTGCTAATAATTCCTTATTTTCTATATTGGTTCAGTAAAGTGACCAGAGGGTCAAGTCCACCATATTGTCTGACTAAATCTCTTGTTTCTTTCTCTTCTGCACACTGTTAAATAAACAAGACAAAATTCAAACATGCATGAACCAAGCAGCCAAGAAGTTATAAATTGGGTTCACAAGGGTCATGATTGTCTGACATCCGGTACATGA
Source organism: Nipponacmea schrenckii (assembly GCA_030562195.1). Lineage (NCBI taxonomy): Eukaryota > Metazoa > Mollusca > Gastropoda > Lottiidae > Nipponacmea > Nipponacmea schrenckii. Next base: position 15,713,871 of record CM060203.1, read on the forward strand.
AGTCCTTGAGATCCTGTCTACCAGCTGGTCTTCAGTCAAACCTCTTGGTAATGAGGTAACCAAAGTCCTTGGACGATCCTTTCTATAAGCTGGTTTGGTCATACCTCTTGGTAATGGGGTAACCAGGGTCCTAGATCTTTTCAGAATCATCCATTCCATTTAGGTCTACAGCTGGATCGAGTGGAATATTTTTAAGGTCAACAGAATAAGGTCAAACCCATGGCCACTGAGTTTTGTAACCAAGGCTGTGTCAAGTTTCTACTGATTTAACTGACTGAAACAGGGTTCATCCTCAAGCCTTATTATTTTTACCAAAATTTCAGTGATGGTTACATTCTTTTAGGCAGATTGTCTGATTCAAAGGAATACTGCATAAAATTTAGAAATTTTAAATGTGGCCAATAAGAGCTCTATTCAACAGTTGATATACCTCCTTCCATAAATAACATAACAGAATCCTCATATAATCTGATAATCCAAAATAACTTAGTAATAACTAGAAAGTACAAGTGGTTCTTGAAAACCTCTTAATAAATAGATTGAGCGTTTTTCAAAAATTACTTAGTTTTGTGAGTTTTCTATTTTTTTTTACAGGGATTCTGTTACTTTTTGACACCAGTTAAGTTCACTGATGAATATATATATAATGACCATTCTTGAGAACTAAAATTTTATGTCCATTCTAAGATGCAGTATCACTTTAAAATCTTTCACAAACCTTGAATATTGCTGAAGCACAATGCATCTGTAACTCTTGATTGGAACTCTTTAGATTGTTCACTAAATCTTCTATCATTCCTTCAGTTCTAATGGCTAATCTATAACTTGGCTGTAAATATCAATTATTATTCTTTATTCATTTAAAATGTAAGGATTTTTATATCCTGCTTTGCAGCAGATGAATGCATCAACTAGAAACTTCTATCTGCATCACAACTAATGGAAAGGCAGACTTGCATTGACTCTCAGACCTTCATGTTAGCAAGCAAACATCTTGCTCACTGAGTCACATAACTGAAAACTAGTTCTATGTACATAGCATTTTAAAAGTTCACCAAATCCATGAACTGGCATTAGAATAACTAAATATTTTCTCACCTCCGAGGCACATTCTTGAAGAGTTCCGACTACAGGTATTAACATGTCTTCATGTGTAGATTTTAATAATTTAGCTAATAATGGGATGGATCCAGCTTTTCTCATGGCCTCCTTGTTCTTCTTGCTTTTGCTGCAACTCCACAGAGCTAGAGCACCACATCTGGCGACTTCTACATCTTTCTCCATGTCTGGTTTGTTTAAACTAGTACAATCCAACAGACTGACCTATTTATAATTAAAAAAAAATTAGGTTGGATAATAGGCCCTATCAGAAAATAAATTTGAGTTTTACATCAGCCTTCTTGGACATGATTGTATATGTTAATAAAGACGAGCACAGCATCTTTTAACTTTTTATGACTACATGTGAAAAAACAACATCTTCATCTGCTGCAAATTATAATGTAGGCGTATAAAAAAGGTGCAACTTACCAATCTTTTGATGCCGCCATGTTGCCTGACAGTTCTACGAGCCCGTCTGAATTTAGCGACATTGGCAATAGTTTCAGCAGCCAAACACTTCAAATCTTTATTTGTATCACGTAAAATCTTAACCATAGTTTGTAGACCCCCTAAATCAGCTTTGGCACTGGATCTGTGTAGGAAATTTTTTAATATCTTTAGAGCACCAATCTAAAATTTTTTAAAAATAAATACAAATTTCTCAATATTTCATTTGCCCTCAGTAAGCTTAAAATTTAATTCTTTGCCAGCAGTAAGCTTAAAATTTAATTTCTCTTTCTGTAGTATGCTCAAAATTTAATTTCTCTGTCTGTAGTAAGCTAAAAATTCAATTTCTCTGTCTTGTAGTAAGCTAAAAATTTAATTTCTCTATCTTGTAGTAAGCTCAAAGTTTAATTTCTCTGTCTGTTGTAAGCTCAAAATTCAATTTCTCTGTCTTGTAGTAAGCTAAAAATTTAATTTCTCTGTCTTGTAGTAAGCTCAAAATTTAATTTCTCTATCTGTAGTAAGCTCAAAATTTAATTTCTCTGTCTGTAGTAAGCTCAAAATTCAATTTCTCTGTCTTGTAGTAAGCTAAAAAAATTCAATTTCTCTGTCTTGTAGTAAGCTCAAAGTTTAATTTCTCTGTCTGTTTTAAGCTCAAAATTTAATTTCTCTGTCTTGTAGTAAGCTCAAAATTTAATTTCTCTGTCTTGTAGTAAGCTCAAAATTTAATTTCTCTGTCTGTTGTAAGCTCAAAATTTAATTTCTCTGTCTGTGGTAAGCTCAAAATTTAATTACTCTGTCTGTGGTAAGCTCAAAATTTAATTTCTCTGCTTGTAGTAGCTCTGGTATATTTTGTTTCAATGTTTTTGTGTGTACAAAATTCCCTAGTGCTGAAAGGGTTAACTCACCTTGCATTTAACTTCCTCAGTATCTAATAAATTAATTAAAACTTCTAAACCACCAACATCTCTAATAGCTAGTTGACACGTTTCTAACGCTAAGATTAAAATCACGTAATGAACATAGGGCAATAATAGTAGCAGTTTGATTGCCTCCCTGAAAAACACAATCAAAAGACATTCAACAGTTAGTGATTAGGGTGGTTGAAAGGTAACAAGTTACTATTCAACAGAAGGTACTGGCACAGGGTTAAAGTCAATTGTTAATATGTTAAATTACTTTTAACATAGACCTTAAAGTCATAAAAAAGTTTAATTTTTTTTCAATTGAAGGGAAATAACTCTGTCATTCTTATAATTTTTTAATCTGAGTCTTTCAACAAGAAATCAAGTATATTAAAAACAGTCAACACCATGCAGTGTGCAATGAGGGATCTTTTCAAAACTTCTTCAGATTTAAACTGTTAAGGAAATATGAATGTTGTACACAGGCCTCAGTTCAAGATAAGACAATTAGGCCCCATCACTGACAGAGTTAAACTGGGTTGAAAAATCTGTATGGTTTATGAACCAGTGCTCAAAATGACAATTCAGCCTTCCCACAATTTGGGTGTTTGGAATTTTGCTTGTTTATGTGCTTGCTTTTACCAGATATATTTCATCTGTAATAATTTTGAAATATTGTCCACACAACACAACAAATCACTGCATTTACATGTAGCCTATTCCATGCTACCAAAAAAGTGTAAATGAATGTCAAGGTATTAAACATAATTCATTCAAACAAATGACTTTTTGAAGAAGCAAAAGCCCTACCTTTAAGTATTTGACAAGTTTTTGTATTTGCCAGTATTCGGAAGGTAAGTCAGCATTAGCTTCAGGTCTTCTTTCTACAGCTTCCTCTTCTTCTTCACTCTCTGTTTCACTCTCACTGAAGGGTTCTTCCTTATCAATTGGTGTTTTAGATTTATATTTCTGAACAGGTCTTTTCTTTTTCTCTGTTTTAGTGATGGACTTATCCTCTCTATAATGAAGATTGGAGAGTTGTTTTTAAGTTTTAACTTGCGAACCCCAGGTGTCATCAGCTCTAGGGCATGTACCGGTATTACTAATAAGGTCTATGTTATTGTATGTCCATGCAGTATGCAATGGGGATAACATGAGATATATCTGAATTCTAGATAATATTTGCCTTTTAAGATTTATCTTAAGATCTCATGAACCCTAATACAAAGACAATCTTTCTTTTTTATCATTCATTGTATTGTTCCGTAGGCTGAATGTTAGACAGGCCCATGTCCTTGTGTATTGGACCTAATTCTGACCCATGTAAAAAAAGAGTCTATATTTGGCTCTATGGGCTGAAGGCTAGACAAGACTGTGTTCTTGTGTATTGGGCCTAATTCTGACCTATGTAAAGGTTTTTAAGTTTTTATTTATTTTTGAAAATGTCAATGGGGCAAAACCTGGATACACATAAAAATCTCTTTAATCATGATTGACTTTGCACAAGCTTTAACTTACTCTTGTATTTTATTGTCATCAACACCCAATACTTTCCATTTTAAAGATGGCTCCAATTTCTTCTTGGATTGAGTTCTATTTTTCTGATTTTTATCTTTTTCCGAATCTTGTTCATTTTCATTCCTGTTATTTTGTTCGTAAGAATTCTTTTTCTTTTGATGATCTTCCTTCTGTTCGGATTGTTCGGACATTTCTATCTTCTTTTTGTCGTTCTGTTCGACTTTTAATGTGAATTCCTGCAAAATGAAAAAAAAGTTACAATTTTTGCAGTCAACATTATAGATCTAGTACTTATTTTGTTACCTTTAAAGGGACACTGCATCTTAGCATGAACATTTAGTTCTCAAAAATGGTCAATAAGAGTAGGCCTATATATTCATCAGTGAACTTACTTGGTGTCATAAAGTAACAGAAAAAAAAGAAAGAACACTTAAAATCTGGAAAACTCATACAACTAGGTTTTTTTTTTCAATAATCAATTGCATCTTTGTGGATAATTACTTATAAAATCTTTGCATAAATATTACCGTAAGACGTTTCTTTGTTATCAATTATATCACATATTAGCAAGAGGAATGCTAATGAAATTATTATTACACAAGATAAAATAAATTAGTACAGTTTGAAAAAATAAACAGAATACCTTAAGCTTATACACCTTTCTTTAAACAGATATAAAGTTCACTATGCTTAGACAATGCTATGACGTCATAGCTTCTATTATGATGTCATCACAATAGAAAGCAATTGATAATGTTATTGAACGAAATACTACCTATTAGAATGAATGTCCTACTCTTCTGTACCTTATGGGTGTTGTAGACAAGCAACACTATGCAGTGTGCAATGAGGGAAATTTTTGCCAGGACTTCTGCATTAGCCTACTCTTTTTGCCATCTCCAACTGTTGAGGGATCTTTTACATGCACAGCCTAGCTAGTTGGCTAACCAGGTGCAGTGACTATACAACAGAATCTCTGTTTAATCAAATCAATCCATCAGTAATCAATCCATCAAGTAATTTTTAAAGGGACAAGTTTGGAACCTTAGTGCTGTAATTCTTAAAAAAAATATTTTTTCTCTTACCTGTTGATCTATGAGTTCTGCAAATTTAGGACTTTTTTCCTTTAACAATGAAACAAGATCTCTATAGGTTGTGCTATCTGGTCTGTTGTAATCTAACTGGGTAGGTTTCTCTGGATCTGGGCCCTGAAAATTGCAAATAATAATGACATATTTTAGGTTACATGTAACCAACATTCTGTCAAAATAAATAAAGTTATTTTTTTATGTTATGTTATGTATTTATTTTATTTATTTCATTTATTTCATTTATTTTTTATTCTATTTATTTCATTTATTTCATCTATTTCATTTATTTATTTTATTTATTCTTTTTTATTTTATTTATTTTATCTATTTCATTTATTTCATTTATTTATTTTATTTATTTTATTTACATGATTTCATTCATCTATTAGAAGACTTAATTGTTTCTTATTTATTTATAGTATTTATTAAGCTTATTTATATATTTACTTTATTTAGTTTCTATAGTTTTCTATATTTATTTATTCTTTTTATTTATTATATTTCATTCAACTATTTATTTATTAGAAGACTTACTGTTTTCTTACTATAAATCATATAAGGAAATAAAATAGGAATGGAAAAATGTATTTATTCAATTAATTAATTAATTTGATTTATTTATTTAATTTATTTATTATTTACTTTATCTTATTTGACTTCTAATTCTAATATGTAGTTTGAAAACCCAGAAATAAAACAAAGTTTACCTTAAGTATTTAAACTCAAATCAAAAAAAAAAAGAAACAATGTTATGATATCATTATAATAAGTGCATTATGACATCATAATAATAAGTGCATTATAACATCATACTAATAAGTGTATTATGACATCATAATTTCAATAAAGCTCACAGTACTAAGGGTTATGCTTGATTTCATTCTATTAATTTTTAATTCAAAATTATAAAAAAATAAAAACCTAAGGTCAATGAAATTTTTAAATTTTCACAACTTGATGACTTTAAGTATTTGATAATTTCTTAATTTAAACAATGCTTCAAAAACCTTTCATGAAAATTGATGATTTTTTTAAAATGCAGAACTATTGATTGAAAATTAATTTAATTAAGGGGACACAGCGTCCTAGAATGAACATAAAATTTTAAACTTAGCCAATAAGAGCATATGTAAATCAGTAAATATAGCTGCTGCCATATATAACATAAAAAATAATCATATATCCAAAAAACTAAATTATTATTCATTAAGCATTTGATTATTGAAAAATGCTTAATAACCGTTTTTTAATAATTACTTAGTTTTGTAAGTTTTCCAGATTTTAAACGAATTCTGTTACTTTATGACACCAGTTAAGTTCACTGATGAATATATACTTTTATAGACCATTCTTTAGAACTAAAACGCAGTATCCCTTTAACATACAGCTCTGGATTTAAGTCTGATGTATATTTTACCAGAGTGTATCCACTTGCCATCCATGAAATCATAAAACGAAAAACATAAGGTTCCTCACACATGCAGTTGAATGTAAAGCACAGCACACAGCGTACAGCATAGAGCAATCTCAATGAAATGACCAACAGCAATCAGTAGCCAAACAGTTTCATGCAATACCCACAGTAAACACTCTGAATAAATCATCCACTGTGTTCAAACAACTATCACAGATCATTCAATTATTAAAGCTATTTTCACTGATAATAGATTAAATCAACATCTCTAGACAAGCATATAAATTATTAATGCTATATATAAGTATTTCACTGGTATTACAGTAATCACATAGAACGCTAGTATACAACATTTAGCCATTATGAAATAGCTCCTTATTAGGCAGGTAAGGAATTTTTGACCAATCAAAACAACTTATTTCATACCAAAGGGCCTGTTCATATTTAGAAATCAAAATGTAAAAAGGGCTATGTGTAAGTCAGTTGAGAGGACCCCCATTATGTAAGGGGGTTTGTTATGGGTTTGGTTGGTGGATGACAAGTTAACATTTGCTTCTAGCTATTAATAGCAATAGTAGTTGGTGGTTGGATTGATTTTGAGTTGGCTAATGCGGTCCTTGCAAAATTTCCCTTAATGCACACTGCATGGTGTTGCACAACTTCATTAGCCCATAAGGTGCAGAAGAGTAGGACAATTCATATGATTTTTTTTGGATTGATTTGGGTTAAAAAAGTGAGTACTATAGAAGAAAATATACAGTATATAACTTACATTATTCAGGTAATAACCACTAGTATTCGCTGTTATATATAATGGTGTATCTTTATCTTGTGCTTTAACATATATATAACAGATATCACCATGTAACTGTCTCCAGGGCTGGGCACGACATCCATTCTTAGATACAAATGTTTCTCCTGAAATTTAGATTAATTGGAATAATTAACAGGGAAATATGACTTCCTAGAAAATAGGTAATAATGTCCGACTGGTTTTGTTCTGATTGAACTCTTCATGGGCAACTGTGCAAAGGTACAAAATTTCACCACTATTTATGCTATTGAAACTGAAGGCACAATTGGGATTGCAGAGGTGTTTCAGGTCAACTGCTGAGGCGCTTCAGGTCAATTGCCGAGGCTCTTCAAGTCAATTGCAGAGCAGCTTCAGGTCAATTGCAGAGGTGCTACAGGTCTAATACGAAATAAAATTGACTAATGCGGTGCCACATGTGAACAGGGAGGCGAAATTCCAATGCAGAGGTGACTAAGGCCTAATGGTAAGGTGCAGAGGTGACTTCGGTCAGTTGCAAATGCTATTTGTGTCCTAAGTTACAGCAGAATGGTGCCACAACTACTCGTGTCTTATATACAACAAATATATCTTACCATAATAGTCAATGTATTCTAATACACATTTAGTACTATCTGATCCTGATAGCTGTTTTAATATAGTCACTTCACCATCTACTGATGCAGGACTTAATCTTACTTCACTGTAAACAAAATACATTATATATTATTAACCCTTTAAACACTGGGTGTACACAAAATAAACAATATTTAACCTTTAAACAAAATAAACAATATAGACCCTTTAAACACTGAGTGTACACAAAATAAACAATATAGACCCTTTAAACACTGAGTGTATATTGATAAACAATATTAAACCTTTAAACACTGAGTGTATATTGATAAACAATATTATACCCCTTTTAAACACTGAGTGTATATTGATAAACAATATTATACCTTTAAACACTGAGTGTATATTGATAACCAATATTAAACCTTTAAACACTGAGTGTATATTGATAACCAATATTAACCTTTAAACACTGAGTGTATATGATAAACAATATTAAACCTTTAAACACTGAGTGTATATTGATAACCAATATTATACCTTTAAACACTGAGTGTATATTGATAACTAATATTAAACCTTTAAACACTGAGTGTATATTGATAAACAATATTAAACCTTTAAACACTGAGTGTATATTGATAAACAATATTAAACCTTTAAACACTGAGTGTATATTGATAAATAATATTAAACCTTTAAACACTGAGTGTATATTGATAAACAATATTAAACCTTTAAACACTGAGTGTATAAAATAAACAATATTAAACCTTTAAACACTGAGTGTACACAAAATAAACAATATAGACCCTTTAAACACTGAGTGTATAAAATAAACAATATTAAACCTTTAAACACTGAGTGTATATTGATAAACAATATTAAACCTTTAAACACTGAGTGTATATTGATAAACAATATTAAACCTTTAAACACTGAGTGTTTATTGATAAACAATATTAAACCTTTAAACACTGAGTGTATAAAATAAACAATATTAAACCTTTAAACACTGAGTGTACACAAAATAAACAATATAGACCCTTTAAACACTGAGTGTATAAAATAAACAATATTTACCCTTTAAACACTGAGTGTACACAAAATAAACAATATAGACCCTTTTATACAGAGTGTATAAAATAAATATTAAAAAAAATAAATTATTTTTTATTTAATTATTTCATTTAGAAAATTGGATCAAAACCAAATTTGGAATTTAAACCCATTTCAATATGGGCAAATAAAAAATAATATTTATTCAACTGGTTAATAGACATAAAAATCTATACAAAATATAAAAGATATGAACATTTTATCTTGCCTCTTAAAAATTAGTGTAATTATTTAAGATTTATTTATCTTAGTGTCAACCTAGTGGAATATTTATTCATTAATAGAGTACCGGCATATCAATTTTTAATTATTTACTATGCTCTACTAGTTCTATTTTTTTATTCAAATAATATTTTTTGAAAACAAGAATACAATATGATGATAATCTGAAGAACAATTGTTATTGTAAGAAATTTAACCCCTTTTATAACACATGGCAAGAATTAGAGTAAAAACAAGGCAGAGTGTAGCCAGGGTTCCAGTACTAGACCACTTTCATCTACAGAATTACTGGAGGAAATGACTAGAATTAGAATATGGTGTGCCTGCAAACACTTGACATATAGTCTCTTTAACATGTCTAACATTGGACTTGAGAATAGTCTTGTCTACTGAATACATGCATTGCCTAGACTTTCAAGATGAAATATTATAGGCGAGTTGTTTGCCTACTGACTATAATCATTGTCTAAACTTCAAGATAAGATAATAGGCAAGTTGTTTGCCTACTGACTGCCTGTCTAATATATAGACTTTCAAGGTAGGCTGAACTAGGCAAGAGCTGTTTTAGAAACATTAATTAATTGAAATTACGAAAACAAATGCAGAGCGATATGACAATCTCTTTAAATTTTGCTATCCCTCAATTAGTCATCAGGTTCCATATGATATGCTTTGATTTGGTAAAGGTAATGTCACTAGAACAAAACTAAGATAGAAAGTTTGTTAGATTATAACAGAAAAAATATCAGCAAAGGATGAACCAAATTTATAATCTTAATAATTTTTGATATAATGAACCTTATCCTTTAATCCCCAAAACCAAGTTTCAAGTTCATTCTTAGAGTCGGAATTTGTTCACACTAAAAACCTATTTCTGTCTGGTATAGTGAGACTACACATGTTAATTATTAAAAGTTGGTACCTAAAGTTTGTCCCTAGGAAAGTTACTTGTAGATTGAATAAGAGAAAGTATAAATAATTTCCTATGTTTTATGTTTGTGTGTTGATGGAAATATTTTGTGTTCTATACAGCTGGGAAGATACAATTACGTATTTTCTGTATAATCATTTCCGCATTTATTTAAGCTTTGAGATATATAATGCATTTAAAAAGCAGTCAAAGATAAGCTTAAATACAAAAGGAACCTTAAATAAAAATATGATATACGACTTATCCATACAATATTTCTTTGGCTTTAAGAATTATTTCATTCTTTTATATAATTTTTTAGAAATAATATTATTATGAAATTCAAATAGGGAATTGATGCGTTAGGAATTTTTCTGAAAATTTAAAAAACAGTCTTAAAATGACAGATTTAGTGGAATTTCAAGACTCAAAGACATCTAATTGAAAATTGGAATTGTCTATACCGATGCTATCAGTGTCTGCGATACACATGTAAAATTTTCAAAATTTACAATCCCTTTAAATTAAAAAAATTAGACCGTCTGGTATTTTCTTTTGATTATAACCTTCAAACAAATGATAACATAAAAAAATACCCTAAAAATTTATCAGGCCTTCTCAAAATTTGATAACCATGCTGTCATTTCGCAGGTGCATCATGCTTTGTACCTCATACTTGTCATAACGTATATGCAATCTTAACAAGGGTATATTGCTTACTGAAATTTATAAAATTCCAATGGCTGCATAACAATCATAGCTTACCGCCGTGTTTAAGCATATTAATTTCTGTTTGTAGCAACACAACTAAATTCTAGGTGATACGTATCTTGTAGTGTTTTTATTTATTTGGTTAAAGTCAGAAAGAACGTGGTTGTGTATACATTAGGATAAAGCCAGAAATGCGGTGAATGCCAATAACATGCTAACACCAACAACGTAACGTTGCATTCAATTACAAATAATATAAACTTTTCTGTGGTCAACCTGCTGTTTCTAGACATAAATATACAAACATAACAATTTTAGAGTATTCACACTAGCTTTGTGAGTTTTGAGAAGTGAACAGAGGAATAACTCTAGAAAAATGATTTGTACCCCAAATTGCACCAAAATTCATTTCTATCAAATTTAAATATGATTTTATAAATTTTTGTCCTAAATAAGTTCTAGTGTTCTATTATTCCAAAATTTTCTTAGGGGAAAACTCAGACAGATCATGGGAAGTATGTGCTTATGCACTTACACAAAACTGCCGCAATTTTTATTCACCCGCCTTGACAGTCCCTCCAATAAATTAGTCTTTCCCCTGTAACCTCAGCCGCTGGAGGCAAGAGCCAGCACTGGATGCAAATAAACTAGGTGTAAATGGGAAACAGTGCAGGATTATTGACGAGTTACCTATATGGAGTAAATCTAGGTCTTTGGTAGAAAACCTCATGGCATTGAACTTTCCAATATTATCTGTACCTATTTACAGCTGAGTTGACAAGGATGCTGAGGACTTTTACATGTAAACTGAAATTACAGCTCACGACCACCATTTATTTCTAATTTGTAGAGCAATTGATGTCATGTAAAGATTCCAAAGCTCATACTGTCTATGCTACATCCCGTCCCTATAGAAACCATAATTTACTTTTCAATAACAGAAAAGATTTTGATTTTCTCAAGATGCTATGTAAACAGAAATCAAAACCAGAAAGTTTCAAATAATTCACTGGCTGTTTTGGATTACAACTCACAGCACGGGATATTACACGAAACACTTGTCTAAATACAATGGAATATTTTGGCAATCGAAAATCGTTAAACTATTGAAAAAAGAACGGTATAAAAAATGAATGATAGACAAGATTCCTTTTTGTGATGTGTTTACATCACATGTGTTCACGCTGCAGGCAGATTTAAAAAAAGGAACTCCCAAAGGATTGATTGGTAATGAATACCTGGAAAGAATTTTACTCCGAGAGTATTATACTCTCTAAAAAAAGAAGGTTCAATCCAAGATACCTTAGCGTAACTTAATCCCATAACTGAATTAAAGTAGGAATCCCTACAGATTGATTGGTAATGAATACTTAAAAAGAATTTTACTCCGAGAGTATTATACTCTCTAAAAAAAGAAGGTTCAATCCAAGATATCTTAGCGTAACTTAATCATCTAACTGAATTAAAAAAGGAATCCCTACAGATTGATTGGTAATGAATACTTGGAAAGAATTTCAATCCGAGAGTATTATACTCTCTAAAAAAAAAGAAGGTTCAATCCATGATATATCTTAGCGTAACTTAATCCCATGACACATTTGGCACCATGTGATATCTTTGAGTACAATTCTATAGAATAGCACTTTGTCTGAGATACCGGTCGGTAGTACCGAGTACAATCTCGTGTAATCAACTACATCAAATTACGATGTGAATAGGATAATAAATCTCTCCATCCAAATGTAAATAAACAGCCATATTGAATTAAATAGACCCCCCTCTAGGAAAGAATACTGCTTATTTCCTTAAGGTAAAATAATGAAGGGATGTTGAAACTCATTTCAAGATTTAAACCAATTGGATGTGTATCTGTTCTCCTTAGCAACCGATGTATTTATAAATAAAATACTGGGTGTCTTGTTATCAGATCACAGAAATATCTGATAGATTTATCTAGATTAAAGGATTTCGGGCTGAATCTGTTTGGATTTAGACACAGAAATTTTTTATTTTTAAGAAATTTCACATGAAATTCCAAGCATGTTCAATATTTTAGATTTATCTAGATTAATGGATTTCGGGCTGAATCTGTTTAGATTTTTGATACAGAAAATTGTGACATGGTTTATTTTTATATTTGAAAGCGAATTCTATATTTTAATTGTATTTTGTAAAAGGACATTAGATAATATTAGCAGCTATTGTGAAGTGACATTATAAAATGTTTAGTTTAGAAGTATTTCAAGGGCAGACGTCTGACAAGTACCGGTAAATTAGAACAGTGCAAAATCATTTAAAGAGTTGGAAATAAAATTGACACTCGTTCTGGGTTTTGCAGTTTGTCCAAATAACCTAACAACACCTACCTGGACATTTTCTGGATGCTCATATTCATTAGCTGTTCATCAAGGCGTAGTAATTTCAATCTTAATCTGAGGACTATTTTCTTTTCCTCCACTTCTGCAGCTTTGGAGCCTTCTGCAGTTTGTTCTTGTTTGGCATTTTGTTCAATTTCTTTGGTAATTTCTTCAATATATCTAAATATGGAGTTGTCGTCTGTTTCTACTGTTGCAAATCTTTCTCCCAGCATATTACTAACTGGATCTCTATTGGCTGAAAACCAGAAAAGGTTAGACATAATGGACGCCGTTAATACAATGTAAAGCTATTCGAAAACTTTGTCTTATACCATGCAATAACCACCTTTCTTGTATCCCAGAATGCAATGATTTTATTGGTTGGATTGTATGCCAGTGCAAACAGCAATTGGAGCCCTCGATAGAATAAACATTATGGCTTATTGTTAACAGATATTACTTATAATATAATATTGTGGGGTTCTAGAGCACAGCTGTTAGAGCGTTGGTTCTTTTTGTCATGAGGTAATTTGCTTGGATACGTTGAAACTGTCGGATATGAGTTCTAATCTTCACAGAGTGTGAAACTGCGATGACCTTGAATAAGTCATCTTCACTCATAATTCCAGTCCACCCAGCTGTAAATGGGTACGGATAATCCGGGAAAGATCAATGCAAAGAGGTTTGGACAAGGACCAGTTGGTAGAAAGAATCCTTTTCACGGCAGACGTTCCTTGTCAAATATAGTTGTATGTTCCATTCTTTCTTAATCTTCCCATCAAGGACACTGATTCGCTGTTTCAATACAAATAAATCCTGGATTTACAAATCAGACTTGTTTTCTGATATATAGGCCTAGCCTAGAAAATGAACAAGACCTCACCTTCTAAACAGCCTCTCAGTTCCACCATTTTCTTATCTCCAGCAATTCTTAGCACTTGTTCAGCATAGCCTAATGTAGATATGTTGAGTTCGTATTTGTCTTTGGCGAGTTTGTGTAATTTTAATAAGGGTGTATCATCTTTACTTGATTTATTATCTGATACAACATCATCACCACTGAAATATTAAATGAAATGGAGTTTTACATCCTACTTTTTAGTATTTTATTGGGTTAATAAAAATGAACAAGGCCACACAGTGTCGACTTTGATCAACCTCAGAGCAAATTTAAATGAAAGTGAAATATTATTTTGTATTATCTTTTTAAGCACTTGTTCTGCCCTATAGATAGCCATGCTATGCAGTGTGCAATGAGACAAATTTTCTCTATTAAGGGACCTTGGTTTATCAGATACTTATTTCATTTCTGTACCTGCAATACTGACAAGGGAAAGCAAGTTAAAAATTCCCGAATGAACTATCATGTGAACTTTGAAAAGGCATGTGAACTTTGCACTACCGTATGAACTTTGAACTATCATGTGATCTTTGAACCATATGAACTGTGAACAATCATGTGAACTTTGAACATAGGTGAAACCTTTGAACAACCATATGAACTGTGAACTTTGAAAGATCATTTGAACTTTGAACTATTAACAGTGAATTATTACCTATCAGAAAATCCAGAGCCCTGAAAATGTTGTGGATTTAAAGATGTCTGCCATTTTAATGGAGTCTTAAAAGTCAGACTAGCTTCTTCTGATGATTTTCCAGTTGTTTCAACAAATTTCAGAATTGCGTTAAGAAGATCTTCATTGATGGAGGTGAATTCTAGTTTTCCTCCTGCTCCATCTTTGGCAGACGTCCACTGAGCTGCTCTCTGTAATGCTTGTCCCATTTTACTTAGTTATCTGTAAAAGGTATAGAATGAATATTGAATATGACAACAAATGCTTAAATTTAAACTTAAATTTTTCTTCAAGCCCTAGACATTTTTGAATTTGTAAAGTTACAAATAATAAAAATGGTAGGCCTAGTGCTTTCCTATATTTTTTGTAGGCCCTTCATTAGGTTCGAAAAAGACCACTCAATTCTCTTTTGTATGCTATTTGTCGTAGAATGTCTTTGAGTTCAGTTGCTTTTTTTTTATGTGTGTAAACAATATTTCATTCAATAATTGACAGGGATTGGGAAACAGGCTTATTGACTATGTAATTCTTCTTAGTTCTATATTGAAATGTGTAAGTTTAAAATGTTATGTTATATTGTAAGTGAGATTCTCTCTCTAGTTATATTTCTTTTTTGCTGTTTAATAACATTCTCAATAATCCAAAGACAATCTAAGACTTTCAGTATGATTTTGGAGTTCATACACAAACAAATTTCATCTGTGATATATGCCTAGGCCTATCTGTTAATTGTTCATTGTGGTCTGACAGTGAGTTAAGGCTGTTTAAAACCTTATCTACGATATCATATGCAAATAAAGCATCTTGTGTTTATATGTGATATCAACTTACCTACTTCTCGTTATTGGTTCCTGTATTTTGGGTTCATCAGTTGACAATTTACCGTTATTTGAGAAAAATATAAACAAGCACCTTACTAAATTGTTTACAGTCGGCAACCGTTGCTAGGTCAGCGCGTATGGCGATTAAGACTCTTTGTTGTCTTCATTTTGTTTATGATTGAAAACCAAGTAAAGGGAGGTAATTCAGTAATCATCGCATTGTAACTTCAGACTATTGTTGAATTAGTCAATGATTTTCAATGCTCTGTCTACACTAATACAAGTGCTAATGTGGCTAATTCGATCTATTAGTAGACTTTATTCTACTAATTATTTTGTCACTGGTATTTGATTCTGATTTAGAATTAATGTCTGGAACACTTAATACGATTTATAACGAGGTGTTATTTTATTCCCACATCAATTTCGACAAAATTCAAAAGTATCAATTATTTATACTTTTTGGCCCAAAAAATCGCAGAATACACGCAATCAATTATAGTTTTCCAAATTGTCCCGGGGGTTGAAGGCTTTCTTATGGGCATTCGCAAACTACTGCATTTAGAATCTAAACCCTGAGTCCCTGGCAGTCTGCGCCCTCTATGTGTATCCGTGAGACAGGCGCCTGCCTCTACTGATAGATATAAATGTTGAAGGATGAAATTTTATGTAGATCCACTACCAACGACCACCAAGTGCAACTACCTAGTTTGCGATATCAGCAATTGCTGGAAGCGAACGTTAACTCGCCATTTACCTACCTATTTTATGTAGATTATTTGTATAATGCCATCGTAGTTATTTATCAGTCACTGTAGTAAATGAACACATTCTCCAATTTTATGGGATTAATTATGGTAAGGAATATATTGTAAATATATAAGAAGTAGACATGTTCAAAAATTACCATAAACTAGGAATTTTATTTTCTATTTTCTATATGTCTTTTCTATATATCGCAGAGTTTCGAAAAATGATGAGTCATCATCTTACTTTCAATCGCGGATAATTCTGTAAACCCAAGGATTTGAAGGCTTTTGCTTATCTAAAACTTTCCCCGTTTCTAAGCCATCTTATTATTATGTAGAAAGTATTGTCTGTGTAATCCATTTATTCCATAATAAAAAAGGTTATTGATGTGATTTTTAGATATATTTTGGATCATGATTAGAATACAATCATAATATGCCCAATACATCAACTGTAAAGCGATACGATACGATAATTCATCAGATTCATATAATATTTTTGCCGCCTTCATTAGCCCATAAGGTGCAGAAGAGTAGGACGTAGAACTCCATTTATATCATTTCTTAAAACATTTTTGCTAAAAATGAATTTGGAACATAGATGCTCTTTAATAAATTTAACGTAAACCAATTATTTCAATTGTCACAAATTCCGGAAGTTCTATTGCGTTCATGTTTTTTTTTATCTTTAAACCAGAATAAAACGAAACACTACAACTTTTCGACTGGAAATAGAGAGCTGATACCAACTAGCGTAGAATATCCATAAATTTTAGAAACCAATTGTTCATGTTCAAGTGTTTGGGTAAAAGCCCAAATTGGCACGAATTGGCTGCCATTGACATTCAACCCCCACCCCCATTTGCTAGCCGTTCACATATTGTATCCTAGAAATTTCACCGCATTTATTAGATGCAAAAATCTTTAAAGTCTGAAGCACAAGGGGTCTCATTTTATTGTCTCATCCAAATAACTAGAAAAGTTTGAGTTACCAGCGCCTTTGACCCTTTTGAGACGCATTTGGCATCGCTGACAATGGAGAAACGGGTTAACAATAATTCGAAGGTTCCTCTCGACCTATGTGGAGAACATATGACATGCGATGAAAAGCAACAATTTGTTTTCATTGACATTTATTTACAAAAAATATATCTGTGGCTTGTTTTAATTAGTTTACAAAAGAGCGAAATCGCCACTGTTTGCAAAAATCTAAATCCAATGAAAGCATGTTTCCTTCGTATTCCCAAATCAATACACATACATTATCCTTTGTTTTAACTCAATACACATACATTATCACCTGGTCTCACTCAATACACATACATTATCCCTTGGTTTAACTCAATACACATACATTATCACTTGGTTTATCTCAATACACATACATTATCACCTGGTCTCACTCAATACACATACATTATCCCTCGGTTTATCTCAATACACATACATTGTCACTTGGTTTAACTCAATACACATACATTATCCCTTGGTCTATCTCAATACACATACATTATCCCTTGGTTTAACTCAATACACATACATTATCCCTTGGTGTAACTCAATACACATACATTATCCCTTGGTATAACTCAATACACATACATTATCCCCTGGTCTTACTCAATACACATACATTATCCCTTGGTTTAACTCAATACTCACACATTATCCCTTGGTTTAATTCAATACACATACATTTTCACCTGGTTTAACTCAATACACATACATTATCCTTGGGTCTAACTCAATACACATACATTATCCCCTAGTTTAACTCAATAAACATACATTATCACCTGGTCTAACTCAATACACATACATTATCCCTTGGTCTAACTCAATACACATTCATTATCACTTGGTCTAACTCAATACACATACATCATCCCTTGGTCTAACTCAACACACACACTTTATCCCTTGCTCTATCTCAATACACATAGATTTTCCCTGGGTTTATCTCAATACACAAACATTATCCCTTGTTTTATCTCAATACACCTATATTATCCCTTGGTCTATCTTAATACACATACATTATCCCTTGTTCTATACACATGCATCAACATCAACATAACTCAAAACAACACAATATTTTCTGGTTTAACTCAATAAACATACATTATCCCCTGGACTAACCAGATATAAACACATTATCCTTTGGTCTAATCAGATATACACACATTATCCTTTGGTTTAACCAAATAAACGTTTATTATCCTTTGGTCTAAAACAGATACACGTACATCATACCTTGGTTTATCCAGCTACACATTCATTATCCCTTGGTATAAACAGATACACATTCATTATTCCTTGGTTTAAACAGATACACATTCATTATCCCTTTGTCTAAACAGATACACATTCATAATCCCTTGGTCTAGACAGATATACATTCATTATCCCTTGGCTTAAACAGATACATGTACACTATCCCCTAATTTAACCAGATACACTACATTTTCCTTTTGTCTTTTTTGATACACACCCATTATCGTTTTGTGTAACCAGATATATCCTTGGTCTATTCCAATACACACACCTTATCCCTTGGTTTAAGCAGTTATCCACTCATTATCCTTTGATCTAATTAGATACACATCCATTATCCTTTGACTTAACCAGATTCACTCCCAATATACTTTGATCTCACCAGATTCACACCCATTATCCTTTGGTCTAACCATATTCACGCCCAATATACTTTGATCTAACTAGATACACACCCATTATCCTTTGGTCTAATCAGATTCACATCTAATATACTTTGATCTAACCAGATATACACCATTTATCTTTCGATGTAACCAGATACATTATCTAACCAGATTAACACCCAATATACTTTGGTATACCCAGATATGTATCCTAGGTCTATCCAATACACACACATTGCTCTCTGATATAATCCAGAACTAACAGAACCTTCCCAATAACTCCATTGTCGGGAAGCGAACTGTTCAACGACAAATGCCGCTAGCTTGGTGACTATATCTGACGAGTAAGCGGAATTGTTCAGTTATTTATATAACAATTCCATTCATTCTTGAGACGAAAATAGCCGTCGAAGGCAAAAATCGATAAGAATGTTCTAAATTGATCGTGGTCGCCCAGATGATAAGATATCTTAAGGCCATTGTTTCCATTTTTAGACTGGAAAATCAATAAACAAACGTCACGCGATTGATTTTGGAAAGACTTCCATAGCGACTCTGGCGTCAGTGGTGACGTATAACTAAAAACATGGCGAGAAACCCTAATATAATTTTACCCTTTTACGCATGAAGCAAAGACTATATCTACAAAATTTCTACTAGTCACTCTATTTTTCGATTTGGGGATCACATATACACAAATGATGTCCCAAGTGCTACCATTCATAGAAATAACATGTGCTATGGATAGATACAATGCCTATGTGTTGGATATTATTCTCCATGTGCTTAAATCGTACTCCGGACAATTAATGGATTACCCTCTCCAAATTTCATATTTCAGAATATCAGGAACATCAAAGAGTTCTGGAAGTGATTATCAGTGCCAAGTTTGGAATATCATGAGAAAGTGTGACACAAGGATAATAATGATTCAATTTATCTCGACTCTATATGATGATAATGGATAGCTGTGGGAATTATCTTTTTATATAAGGTAAGCTTATTCCATTACCCTTTTTTATAAAGTTATATAAAAATATAATTTCATATTCCTCTTACGAGTATCGGTAGTGACGCAATCGAATAATCGAATCAAAATGGCTGATTTTGTCACTGGTATTCGATTCTGATCTTAAAATGATGTCTGGAACTCTGAATACATAGGTCTAATTGCATGAATATTGATGCTTTAATATGTTTACAACGTTCCGAAATTGATACTCCTTATGTCTTAGGAATTCGGGGTTGTTAAATCAAAGTACAAAGTATTGGCCTATATATTGGAATACATACATAACAATGTTGAAATGATCAAATTACATACAAAATTACACTAGAACATGTACAAAAACGAAAAATTACACAATACTAGTACGTAACAAACATACCAAAGATTATATTTTTGTACATAGTAGCCTATGCAAAAGACTTCGTATGTAAAAGACTTAGTATATAATATATACTTAGTATATTATATATACTATGTACAAAAAGGCAAATTAGAGTGTACCTAAACGTATATAAATACAAATTACATTACAATTATGTGTACAAATAGACAGATGACAGTATATATACAACATTGCAAAAGAACACATACACATTTGAATAGTAATATAGTTATATATGTACATGTGTTTACAAATAACATGGCATGATACTTGTACATGCGTTGCATATACACCTGTACGCGTGTACATACAGATAAATCACAGTATATGTATAACATTTTACTAGAACACATTCAAAATGAACAGTACATACGATCTGTACATGTGTTGAAATGGACAAATTATGTACAACATTACACCAGTCCACAAAGGAATAGATCTAAATACAAATATTTACAAATGACACTTATACATGTGTTGAAATAAGTAAATTATATATTTACAAGATTGCACAAGAACACATTTATGTACATTACTTAATTGCACTAGAATTCGTAA
The DNA here is from genome assembly GCA_030562195.1 of Nipponacmea schrenckii. Classification (NCBI taxonomy): domain Eukaryota; kingdom Metazoa; phylum Mollusca; class Gastropoda; family Lottiidae; genus Nipponacmea; species Nipponacmea schrenckii. Next base: position 15,734,782 of record CM060203.1, read on the forward strand.
ATTTACACAAACATACAAATACAGCAATGCATTCGTACATGTTATAAGATAAATGTACATATTATGCACGTGTTATAATAGACAAATTGTACGAACACTACAATAAGGTACATTCATACATCACGGCAGGAATATAATATGTAAACAGACGAAAATACAATAGTACATACATGTACACGTATATAAATAGCATTATACAAAAAGTATTTCAACCACAATCATAAGATGTCGGCAAGGACCCCCCCCCCCTCCCCCAAAAAAACAAAACAAAGAATATGAATTGGTTGAATGATCCAATAGACATCGTAGTCTATACATATAATTTGATTTGACAAAAGACGTCAATAATCTCATAATATACCCAAGAATTAATTTTTGTTTGAAACAAAAGTAAACATCTGATTGTACTTGTGGGCCTTTAGGAAATGTTCAATGCAAATCGACAGACGAACACAATACAATTTCTTATCACTTTTAAAATACATTTAAATCATTTGTTTAAAACAGTAGTCGCCATTTGTTTTTAAAATGGTTGGAATTTTATCTAAATACACGAAATATTATCAAACTGACATTTAGAATTTTAATTATTCTTGACCCTGGTCAGAATTTGAGGCAGATTTATTGATAACTAGAATTAAATTGAGTAATTAAACCAGACCTATTTTATATATCTACCGCTTCTGTTGTTTTTGTATGAAATCTAATAGATAATGGACCATCTGGCTTTGTTGTTCAACATTGAACAGAAGTTAGTGTTTAGATTTCTGCTATAAAAAACGAAGAAATTTGAGTCTGTCGTCATTTCCGGTCTGTTTTTAATTTTGAGTCTAAGTGTCCAGCAACTTTTGATTTTTTTTGACAAGAAGTCAGAATTGTGAAAAGACTATGAAGTCAATGTCCCTCTTACCATCTAAGCCAACTGTTTGAATATTATGCATAATATATCTGTCTCAGATTTTTTCGTTTTGATTAAACACAGAAATGAAAATTTGATGTAATTCTATTATTTGCGAAGTTATCTCCCTTCAGTTGAAGAGCTTCCAGATTATCGTCTACATGTCGATCAATAAAAGCACGCGAGATTCAAGATGGTGGATAAGATACACAGAACAAGATCGATTTTTTGAACAGAAAAACTCGGAATTCCGGATCGTGTGGGGCTTTCCTCCCACATCAAGATATTACTTCCTGCCACGGAATTCCTGCAACCTTATTGATTTTCTTCGTGTGGAATTTCTCTTGTGGGAAGTCCCTTATTGTTCAGAAAATGACATGATATCCTAAAGTCAAGGAATTCGACATGGGAAAAGGTATTTTTCAGGGAAGACCGTGAAAGGTACACCAGCGCTCTGTAACATTCGGCTTTTCGAAAACTGCCGAATTGACAAAGTCAGTAGTCGATTCTATCTTTCAGATTTTCAAATTTTGATTCCTTCATTCTGTAAATGATAAAAACGTAGGCCAATACACAAACCTGAAATAAAAGGTACCGGTACAATCAAAAGCAAGGTTTTGGTCATGTCTCGAAATTTTGAACAATGGAAAACAATTCATGTGTGTTGAATGTTATAAGTCTTCTTGTTTGAATGGAAAAGGGGCATAACATTTAACCTTTCCACAAAACAAAGCAGCAGTTACTGTTATTTCGCCAATATTAAAACCATTATTTTGCCTGGAACAAGGAGACCTTAAAATATAGTTAATAGGATAAATTGAGGATGTACCTGGAATGGTCCACGGGCAATCGATTGATCGTATCAAAGGAAAGTTGTAGAAAGATATGGTGACATCCCTGAACGATTTTCATTACAAATGACATCCTTTTCCTCTCCCGATTTAAATTCTGTGACGTCATAGCTAATTCAGACTGGTTTTTCTGTTAAGGTGATTTCCTTTTCAATTTTGAAAATTGCCAATTTTGGAAGAAATCCTCAAGTATATGACGTCATGAAGCATTACCCAACATAAGAAATCCCCGTGTTAATGAATTTATGACGTACATAGGTATTGTTCTTCATTGTCTGCGTGATGTGTGCGTGATGGCGGGATTAACGCGAACAATGCCATTTTCAGGCCGTTACTGAGCTTACATAAAATGTTTTAGCTTTAATTTGCACGGCAGGAGGTTCCCCTTGACGTCATAGGGATTCCTCAGACAAGCTATCGATTTTTTTACATGGATTATAACACAAGTATTAAGCTTGATTGTGATGTATTGATTGATAAGGGCACGAGGCCAGGTGATGACGTCAGCAGATCAATAATTCTGACGTAGTGATTTACGTCATTGGGGCGACCTCTCGAGCCATACTGACCTACTTCAAAAATAGAAAAGAAATTCCATGTTAATGGGTTTGTTGACGTCATCACTGCGTTGGTATTCCACAGATTATTGGTTTTTGGTGCTAAATATAGTGATTTCTTGTATCTACGGCAGCCGCTTATAGTCAATATTCTTCGTGGTGGCCAAGTCCTCTGGCTGAGTATAGACTGATCCGGACGTTAGAAAATCCCGTGATTGATTGAGGACTTTCGGCTAATTTGGCCCAAATAATTCACAGGGGGCTTACAACTGCTTTTAGATCTGCTTATTTGGGCGCTTTGTTTAATAGGCCTATTTCTGTCACATAACAATCAAGTGTATCCAAGTATATTCCGCACTCAAGATCGTTTTTCCCTCATTGCACACTGCACGTTGGCCGTTTTAGGTATAAAAGAGTAAGACTTAAAACTCGTACTCCAATATTTTTTCTGAAAAGCGACTCGAAGACGGAAAAAGTCATATCATATGAATCCTAAGTCGTTTCTATTAAAATCCTTCGTATCATAAAAATAATGTACAATTCTAAACGGGTGGACATATGTTTAAGGCGCACACGTGCACACATCATAACAAACCTTCAAAAAACCTGTAGTGCCACATTTGCTTGGAACTCACCGTTCAGAAATGATGTTAAAAATTCTAAACTCGAAAGGCATAAATTAAACAAAGTCAAACATTGCAATATGGAAGCCGTGACTATGATATAAGGGTCCTTTCACATGACATAGGTGCATACTGGAAACAAGAATGAAATGAAATGGACTTTCTTTTTCCATTTTTTTTTGCACTTGTTTCGTTTAATGAGAAGGGACAATGCCATCTGTGCAATGACGGAAAAACATGCCTGGACAGCGCATTCGTCTTCTTTTGCAGCTTGTGACACGTCGGTACTCAGTGTTTTTTTTACTGAACTATCCGACCTACGGGATGAAAAAAATCTGATTTTTGTCATCATCGTTTTTTCTTAAGTTCTTGAAATATTTTATAATCAACTGCAAATTGAACGCGGGAAGAAAGTTGTTCCAAATGTCCCTTAACTACCTATAGTTAAATTTTTTGACTATATATCATTTGCAGATCATCTGGGCCCAATGTTTGGAGTGAGAACGTAAAACATCCTTCTCACGAGTTTAAAGGAAAATAAACCGAACAAGACTGTATATTTATGTCTATTTCGGTGGTCCTTAATTTCTCCAGCTTCAACAAACACAAATTGACGCAGGTGGAGTGACGGTATACACTGTTAAATTCCTCTGTAAAATAAAACACTTATGGCATGGTACTGTTTACAGTTTACAGAGCGGGGATAGGCGGCACTGTAAACTGAGACGGGTCTCATATTGTATCATATTCAACATAGATATACCACGTATACAATAATATACTAGTATACATAATGTTTACATATCATGTAGAAAATATCGCATTGTATTTAACAGTAAATTCTTACAGTGTAGATCGTTCATCATTATTTTTTCATTAGCCTCATTCTTGTGTCTATGTTTGAACCCTACGCCAACCCTCCCATACAACCTGCATCGCTGATAAACAAACTCTTCGTTTTATCGGAAACCCAAGAAAAATACGCCTGACTTTCGGCACTAACCTTGTGGCAAATTTCATAACAGCAGCGCAAACTTCTGTTCTAATTCTTAAAAGATGGTAGGTTTTACAGTATCATACACACTTATTTTGTACATGTACATGAATAAGAGTTATCGGTTTTATGTATGTATGCTTTGTTCAGAAGATGTCCTTGGCAAAAGGATAATTGTTAGTTAAAGTTGGGACCCCTTATTGTTTAGAGTAAAATGTAGTATTTCTAATTGATGAATCTGTCTTTCTCATGAATAAACCATGTTTTCTTAAGTTACTTATTTTAATAAGTTAATTTGGGACTTGAAAAACAAATTGATTTTTTCCCGATCATTAGAACATCTCTACTTTTCGATTGATACAAGTATTAGAGGTCCAATTGTCGAAAATATGAATAAATGAAAATAAAGGAAACCCAACTTTAGGCTTTTTATATGAATTGGGGACACTAATTGCATTGATTTTGGAATTTTTCCAATTTTCAACCAGACGCCTGTTGTCCTTGTTATACCACTAAAACCGCAAAAGCTTCCAATGGTTTTGCGACGTATCAGATACGCGTATCTTAGGGGTAGAGTTGTTCTGAAGCTCAAGTGAATGCTGGTACCAGCCCCTCATCCACCTTGTAGAAGAAAGTAATATTACAATAGGAGGATGTTGGTAGAGGAAAAGGTAACGTTCCATTTCCAGCTAACGGTTATTATAGACTGGGTTGTTGTTGGTAGATGACAAGTCAACGCCTGTTTCCCACTTACGGATATCGCAGACCTGGTAGATGACAAGTTTACGCCCGTTCCCCGCTTACAGATATCACAGACTGGGTAATTGTTGGTAGATTACAAGTTAACGTTCGTTCCCAGCTAACGGTTATCATAGACTGTGAAGTTGTTGGTAGATGACAAGTTAACGTTCGTTTCCAGCTAACGGTTAACAAAGACTGGGTAGTTGTTGGTAGATGACAAGTCAACGCCGGTTTTCCTGATTACGGAGATCGCAGACTGGGTAGTTGTTGGTAGATGACAAGTTGACGCCCGTTTCCCTTCTTACGGATATCGGAGACTTGGTAGTTATTGGCAGATAATAAGTTAATGTCCGTTTTCCACTTACGGATATAGCAAAATATAGGTAGAATCTAGGTCAATTGAGCAGTTTTGTACTGTTTGGTTCTATTTGGTAGCATTGGTTACGTCAAGATATGCTACTGTGTAGAAAGGATTCCCCGGATAGATCGAGTCTTCAGGCAATGTCTTAATTAAATCTTATTAATAAAAGTCATTGCTATTATTTACATCGTTATCCCGCCACAAATACCAATTATGACGCCAATCGAGACCCTGTTCAACAACAAATTTCATATTTTTGACGCAAAACATCCAAAAATACCAACGAAAAACATGTTAACGATCGCTTAACAGTTTGTTTATTGAACCTTATATAAAAATCTAATTTTGGTTGTTTTGCGTTTTACGCTTATAAAGTTAAGTTTGGAAATATTATGTGTAAAATTGACAAGGTCAAAAACATGAGGAAACAAACAGTTTGTTTTTAACAACTTATGTCCACGAGCTGACCAATTAACCAATTTGCGTTGATCTTTCCTGGATTGTGCGTACCCATACTTGATCGTCTAGAAATTCAATCAAGTCGCATGCCACTATATTATTTGAAATTTAAGTGCGAAGTAAACTAGCCGTACCCAAGGGTGTAATGATTTATGTTGGGTAACGTAAACCGGTATGACTGTGTCAGTGATACCGGATTGGCGCCGATAGTCACACGGCAGGGATAATCAATTTAGGTTCAGCATGCTACATGTTGCGCTTGTTAAAGATTCCACATCAGCCAACACCGCTGAAAATATAAATAAATAAAATAATTAGATAATTACGTTTTATATACGTTTTTTCTTTAAAGGGACGTAATGCTCTGTAATTTTATTTGACGACTTTGGGCACTTATGAATTTTTTTCAAATTAAAATTTGTAATTACAATGTCAGTAGTAAATCGGTTAGAGAGATAGAACATGGTGTGTAATTTAAAATATTTTCAATATAAGAGACTGTTCAATGGTTTCCTTGTCTACCATCAGGCACTTGCCTTTTTCTGCTTCTCCCTCTTGCATATCAACTCACTGGTGTCTGATCTTTCTCTAATTTTCGCCATTCTTCCGTCCTTTCTATCTCTTCTCTTCCTTTCTACTTACAATTTCTCTTCTTCTTCTTTTGCAACCGTCTCTCCACACTCTCTTCTGTCGTTCTTTATAATTCTAGCTCTTTATCATTTCTACTCTCTTCGTCGCTCTTCTTCATCTCTATTCTATTTCCTATCCCTTCTACCTTTCTCTATATTCCTCTCTCTCTTCTTCCTTTCTCTGTCTCTTCTGTCGTTGTTTATAATTCTAGCTCTTTATCATTTCTACTCTCTTCGTCGCTCTTCTTCATCTCTATTCTATTTCCTATCCCTTCTACCTTTCTCTCTTTTCCTCTCTCCCTTCTACCTTTCTCTCCATTCCTCTCCGTCTCTACTTTCTTTCTCACAATTCCTCTCTGTCTCTTCTTCCTTTCTCTTCTTTCTTTCTCTCTGTTCCTCTCTATCTCTTCTTCCTTTCTCTTCTTTCTTTCTCTCTGTTCCTCTCTATTCCTCTCTATCCTTTCTTCCCATCTGCCTATTCCTCTCTATCTCTTCTTCCTTTCTCTCTACTCCTATCTGTCTCTTCTTCTTTTCTCTCTATTCCTCTCTTCTCTAATTTCTTTCTCACTATTCCTCTCTTTCTCTTCTTCCTTTCTCTTCTTTCTTTCTCTCTGTTCCTCTCTATCCTTTCTTCCCATCTGCCTATTCCTCTCTGTCTCTTTATCCTTTCTCTCTATTCGTCTCTAGCCCTTCTTCCTTCTCTCTATTCCTCTCTGTCTCTTCTTTCTTTCTCTCTATTCCTCTCTACCTCTTCTTTCTTTCTCTTCTTTCTTTCTCTCTATTCCTCTCCGTCTCTTCTTCCTTTCTCTCTATTCCTCTCTATCTCTTCTTTCTTTCTCTTCTTTCTTTCTCTCTATTCCTCTCTGTCTCTTCTTCCTTTCTCTCTATTCCTCTCTCTCTTCTTCCTTTCTCTCTATTCCTCTCTGTCTCTTCTTTCTTTCTCTCTATTCCTCTCCGTCTCTTCTTCCTTTCTCTCTATTCCTCTCTGTCTCTTCTTCCTTTCTCTCTATTCCTCCTGTCTCTTCTTTCTTTCTCTTTATTCCTCTCTGTCTCTTCTTCCTTCTCTCTATTCTTCTTGTCTCTTCTTCCTTCTCTCTATTCTTCTCTGTCTCTTCTACCTTTCTCTTTATTACTGTCTTTTTTCTCTATTTCTCTCTAACTCTAACTGCCTTTATGTCTATTCCTCTCTGTCTCTGTTTCCTTTTCTCTCTATTCCTCCGTGTCTCTGTTTTCTTCTCTCTCCACTTTTATCTGTCTATACATCTTTCTCTCTATTTCTCCCTGTATCTTCTTCCTCTCTGGCTCTACTTCTTCTCCCTCTATTCCCCTCTGTTTCTTCTTTCTCCCTACTCCTTTCTGTGGCGCAAATTTTTATTGCATTGTACTTCTTCGAACGTAAAGGTTAGACATATTTTCGGAACTGAATTTGTTCATATTTTTTCGTGTGTAGGCACTTATCACGGTCAAGTCATAGGAATCTGAATCTCAGGCTCTTGTTGTTATGGCTTCCGGGTAATATCATTGAAAATAATAAGGTCACCAATACCATCAGCGAGTCATAGCCACGAGGATCACGATATCAAATACTACCAAACAACAGCCCTGCTTTTTGATGCCCTTAGTCGCACCATAACCTTCGGTCAATGGCCGAACTTGATTTTAAACTCCAATTAGAAAACGAATGTTTGAAAATAAGAAACTGATACGAAGAACAAGGTCGTTGACAGGGTTCTTGTCTGCTAACTGGTCCTTGGCTAAACATCTTGTCATTTCTATTACTAGGATAACAACTTCTGGTCACGAGAACTCTTTCTACCAGCTGATCCTTTGATCTTTCTTGTTTTTTTTTCTGAACTCATTTACACCTGGGTTGACTGGATTAATGAGAAAAGATGACTGATTCCAAGTGTTTTGAAGCGAACTATAGACAAGTAATTAGTGCAGTCAGGTAAAGGCCCTCGAGTAAAATTCAACGATGCCTTATATGTTCAAGGTGACGACATACATAATATACAATAAATACTATGTTTTGAAGTGATTAAGTTCGCTGAGAACTAGGTAATGTTTATATTCGGATTATCATATGCACTGCAGAAAGTATGTAAATAGACGAATGCCTGTGGGCCATAAAGATACATATAAATACACACCTTTGGGGTAATTTAAGGCATGATAATCAGAATTATGTCGGAAGGTAAATCTCGGATCACCGTCTGTTCTGACTATGAATACTTACAAATAGGTTAAAAAGTTTAGTGCTAAATGTCTGAGACTTAATTCTGGATAAATGGCTCCCTACACTGAAGGTTTTAACCAAAAGTGAATTGCCCTTTATTGTAAAAAATTCATCTTATTTAAAAGGTTTACGTAAACATCTTAAAATTGCATCTCTTTGGTTGGTCTTTACGGCATTCTTAACAATGGAATTGTCCATACTGCCCTTTTAAGTAATGTAATTAGTGATGTGAGTCAGGGGGACTGACATGGAAAAAGCGACTAGTCTTTCGGATGGGATAATAAACCAAGGCCCCGTGTGCTACAGTCTGTGTATGTTAAAGATCCCTCGACAGTTGGAAATTGCAAAAAGAGTACTAGTAGGTTAATGGTGCTGTGCTGGCAAAATGTCCCTCATTGCACATCTTAAAAGTGCAGAAGAGAAGGACGTAAAACTCCAATAATTTCATTTTATTTTTTAAAAAATGAATTTAACTTAGATGAATTACAAGAACCATTGACGTCTAACTGAAGATTGAAATAGTGCAAGTCGACGCCAAAAGTGTCTCCAATAGACTACACATGAAAAGTTTACATAATCTCTTCACATACCCTTTGACTTTTGTTAACAAGGACCTGTGGTCTGAGACAAAAGGCCCGAATGGTAGACTAGAGTACCCAGTACGAGTACGTCAGTCAATGTCAGTACATGTATATGAAAAGGTTCGGGGCTATTTTCTCTACGACTCCTCCGTTATCTTGTTGATGTAAAGCAGCTTGTATAAGTCAAGTAGCAACACTTCAACTTCCTTTATATTGTTTAGTAAATAATTGTATACGACTAAATACTTAGCACAAATTATTTCATTTTCCATTGTCTGGAGGCATCCGACCACATTCTTTAAGGTGTATCTATGACCGTCATTGAATACCAAAGAGAAGATACGGCGGCTCAGTGAGTGCAGTAATTCTTGAGTCAACTCCAGAGAGAAGCACGTGTTAAGCATCTTGTCATTCGGAGGACTCCGAGTAAGCTAGCAAAATATCCTTATTGCATACTACATGGCATTGCTCGTCTTGATAAGCTCATTCTTGTTCAGATATAATTGTCCAGTCATTCCCGCTTTAATGGATACGGACATATCTGGGAAAGATCAACACCAAGAGAACTGACATATGTCCATAAGCTTATTAAGTCGTTAGCCTTGTACCAAACACCTGTTTCCTTCTTACTTATAAAGTAGGACGTAAAACTCCATTCATTTCATTTTTCATTTCCTTCTTACTTATAGCCGTCTTTGGATGTTTATTCATGAAAAAGACACATAAATTCATCGTATCGTTAAATTCCTGCGGAATTACATGAAAGAAGCTCGTGTGTCAGATCAAAGATTTCGCAGGTGGTATTGACTATAAGAAACACTAGCACCGGACAGTTAAACATAACATATCAATGGCGGATGACCCTAACTGTCTCGTGCGACCTCTGACCTCCTGCTGATAACCCTTTGTGGTCTGTTAGCGGAAGCAGATAATGGGCTTCATTTTACTCTGAATTAAAATGAATTTAAACCAGCCATGCTCCAGACTAGGGACATCTGAAAGTTATGTTTGACCATTTACATTCTGTATATTGGTTCGCTCTCGTTTTTAATGAAGTTCCCCAGTTGTGGAGCACTAGCAAGTCAAAGGGGAAGTAAAATGGTTTTCTCAACTGTTTATGTATATTGATTCAATTAATAGCAACGATTTGCATATTTTCATTTCGGAAAAATCGATGCTTGTGTAGTTTTATTTTATTTCATTTTTTTTTATCAATGCTATTCGAGAGTGACGTTATAAAACGTTCAATTGTAGCTCAATTGCGAAATCCACAGATTTTAGGCCTTGTGATAATTGGACTGGTGCAAATAAACCAGTGTCTCCGATACACATAATAAATAAAAAGAAAACAACATTTTAACAATTTCTTTCAATTGAAGTCAAAATTACACACGACTGTGCATTTTCAAAACGCATTTCCAAGACAACAACCCTTTTAACGTTGGCTGGTGGATACGAATGTTACATGACACTCGAGCTCGAATTATGAATGAAAAACATGGCCATTTGGTTCAGCTGAATTTCTTATAGTTTACTTTCTCTCTGACTTCACGGAATTCATAATATTTTGAAAGTTAGTCGAATAAATATATCATACGTTAATGTTTCTCGATTTAAAATAGACGGGTCTATATGATAGGGGGCCCACCGGCATTGAAATATAGAATTTTCAAATGTGTTTATTTTGTATCCTTAACGCCCAGAAGTAGCTTTTAATACTACTTTAAAATAAAACGAGTTATATATTTAGTAGATATTTTAATCTTAATGCTTCTAAGGCTTTTTTTCTAGAAATGCTTTGAAAAAATCCTACTTTGATAGGAATTCATTTTAGCGATATTTCAATAAATTACATTCTTTCGCACTCTCCATCAAACATTATGATGATTGTATACTAATGATTTAGACGACGTTGTGACTAAGAACCAATCGAAAATTAACTTGGCGTCAAGCAAGGTTCACATTATTGACCTTCTTTATTTTGAGTATGCCTTTTCTTTTTTTAAATCACCGTTATTCATTCAGCGATTATTCAATGTATTCCATTCTCTCGCCAATCCGCATCTAATAAATCTAAATTACTGATTATGATTGAGACGACATGTTGACTTAGAACCAACCGATAAGTAACTTGGCGTCATGCAAGGTTCACACCTTTGACCTTCCTTATTCGTAGGTTATTTTCTGATCGTAATTCATTTAAGCGATTGTTCAATACATACCATTCCTTTCGCCACATTCCATCAAACCTTTCTAATTTAATGCTTAAGACGACGTTTTGACTAAGAACCTATCGCAAAGTACCTAAAGTATCTTGGCGTCAAACAAGGTTCACACCTTTAACGTTCTTTATTCAGAATGTGTGTTAACGATACAGCTAAGTGATCGTTAACGACGTAATCACGATACAACCGAAGGCCATCAATAATTTTCTGATATTATTTCAAACATAAAGAATATTCATATACTTTTATACTTATAAATAGTAGTGATTTAAATGCATCGCTGCCGTTAAAACTGCGTTTAAAATTGCACTTCCGGCAAGGTGTAATAAATGTACTCGGAGTGTACATTAAGAACGGTATGATTATGCATATTGTTTTTGTTTTGTTTGGCAATAGTGGGCAGAATAAAGACTCAATATAGTTTCTCTCTATTTTTATTGTATTTTGTATATCTTACATGTGACAGACATAGAATTTGGACTTGTTACAAGTTTTTACATAGTAAAGAACTGTTACATACTGAATTCATTAGGTTTGGGTAAAAAATTCCCACGGGGGGCGATCAACGTCTTTCACATGCCTCATACTCAAAACACTTTCACCGAGGGCCAACCCTATTCTAAGTTACTAGCATAAAGCGGGCGATCCCCAAGAGCCAAGTCGACGCCATGTTCGAGTGCATTGAGAACTCCTAATGAACATTTAATGTGAGTCTCGTGTTACAAGACCTTTGTTTTATTATTGGCTGTCATTAAGCGACTGGAGAAACAAGTGTAAATAAGCGTTTGTTCCTTTCGGTAAGTGAATGGATATAAAATTGATGTGAAATAGAAACAATAGTAATACGGACGTTACACCTTTGATGTGGTCTAATATCGACTTCAAGCATCCTTAATTACGTGTATATATTTACTCCAATGATTAACATGTGTTCGACTTAAAAGCCTTCCTTCTTAATCATCTCAATTCTTCTGAGTCTTACAGACGCTTCCATCATCATCAAAACTTCCTCTACAAAAGCAAAAAAACGTTTATTCAAGACCCAGTGATTGAACAAGTCCGGTGAGGTTAAGCAAAGGACCGAATAGATTACCACAAACATACCCACGAAATGAAAGAAGCGGTCAAAGGAGTTCGAAATGTACTGAAAACCCGTGACCAAGGGCGTTCCGTGCAATACATTGTTTGTATTCAACAAGTTAAAAGAGCCAGTTTCACTTACAAAATAACCAACTCGAATCTGATAAGTAACGAGCACGGAATATTATGAAAATATAAAAACTGCGATATTTCTTAGAAAAACAGTGAAAAACTAGAGGTAAAAGCAGTTGAAAGCTCCTCGGGTTCAGTGAGAAACAATGTCGATTTATACTCATAGAATAAAAAAAACTCTAGACACAAATCTGGAATTTAGATAATAATAAATATAATAAATTGATAAGTGACGTTCTATCTAACTAATTAATGATTTATTTTGGCTTCACAAATTTATTTCTGTAGTCATTTGGTTTAGATTTTGAGGGCGGATAAAGATTGCACCAAAAAGATCTAAATATTTTTAGAATTAAAATTTGTTTACCCAAAACCAGTATTTATACAATAAAATGATTTTCATATTTTACAGTCAGCGATTGTTCATACTCTAAAGTCAATGTTTATAGTTCCCAGTTAGTCAATGTTCATAGTTCACAGTCAGCCAATGTTCATACTTTATAGTCAGCGAATGATTATACTTTAAAGTCAATGTTTATAGTTCCCAGTTAAATAATGTTCATAGTTCACAGCAGTCAATGTTCATACTTTACAGTAAGTCAATGTTCATAGTTCACAGACAGTCAATGTTCATAGTTCACAGTCAGTTAATGTTCATAGTTCACAGTCCGACAATGTTCATAGTGTAAAGTCCGACAATGTTTATGGTTCACAGTCCGACAATGTGCATAGTTTACAGTCCGACAATGTCAATAGTTCACAGTCAGCCAATGTTCATAGTTCACAGACAATCCATGTTCATACTTTACAGACAGTCAATTAATGTTCATACATTACAATAAATGTTCATACATTACAATAAATGTTTATAGATTACAATAAATGTTCATACTTAGTAATTCAATGCTCATACTTAAAAAAATAATGTCCATACCTTAAAATTAACTAACGTCCATACTTTAACATTAAACAACGTTCATGGTTTTGATTAGCCAACATATTATTGTGAAACCAAACTGAACACGACTTATAGAAATACTTCTTTAGATCACCACAAAAATAAGGAAACAAAACATCTTGATCTGTATTATAATTCTTACAATTTCTGAGATTATTTTATCTTGGTAGATATCTGATAACAGCATGTTGTAAAACAGAGCTGTAAAATGACATATTTCATTGTTATGGGTTGTGTGTTTTTTTCGGCCCGTCGGGACACAATTTCCTTCGATAGGTTCAAAACATCAAACCGCTTTTAGCATTTGTTTTGTCTTAGGTGTCGATTTCTCGGCAGATTTTTCAAATTTCTGAAATTTTAAACTCCGTTTTACCAACTTCCAGACGTCTAAATATTTTTTAATTCTTTTTTTAACCGTCAGGGTGCCTCAAGGGTGAACTTTTTTTTTATTTCAATTGATGGGAATTTTCTGATATTGTTGCAATATTATGGAGTATAATTTCATTCCGTTTATTGTGTTCCTGCAAGTGGAGCTTGGGAGTTTCATAGTAGGGGGTGGTTCAGGGGAGGCACCACTGCAGAGGAGGTGGCTTACGGCATTGTGGTCTTCTGGTCCCAGAAATTTTGTTATTCAATTTTTTACTGTGAATTTGAATTCTACTCAGCAGAATTCTGATGGCACGGCCAGTGTTAGCGAAAACCAACTCGGTGTCAGCATTCAATCCCTATCGCCAAGGTAACTGAAAGTATTCTTTAAGTGTTATCGGAATTACTTCGTACTGTGATTAACACGGTTACCAAAGGATCAAATCGTCCAAAAACAGTATAGCAAACACCAAAGCACTACTGATGCCTTTGATCCTAGGTTGACCAATATTTTCTCATGCTACTAAATTAACTCATTGTACCATTGACCTATTTATGAACACCAGAATGTAATCAGCTAAAAGAGAACATTACTAAAAATAAAAGACAGAGTAAATCCACTCGAATCGGGATGATCCTTTATCATTGATCGTTCGGGACTAGAAATCGATATGATTTTGTTTTTAGCGGACAAAATTACTCGTAGCCTATTAACGACAATATTTCAAATGCCTTTATCATTGCGGTTTACCCAGAGACTTACTATAATGTCTATACAGGTCGCGTGTTGCTATGTACTCGATATATTTGTCTGATTTCCCCGTTCTTCCAATTCATCGATTTTTAGTCTACCCCTGATTATTAACATACATTTCTCGCCTCTATTTTCAGAGAGTGAATCTGGTTCCATGCGTCAGCACATTGTTTGACTTTCCAGTTAGAACGAGGCCACACATATTCAGCATGGTAGGTATTGGCCAGCCACGGGAATCCCTTTCCATCGACCAATCAGAAGGCGAGACCACAGTGGTCCAATTATCGGGATATGCATTGAAAATTAGTGACGTCAACGACGACATTTTTGTGACGTCAGGGATGTCCCCGAGACCTGGAAAACGATTACAGTGAAATCTATACTTATAATGGTCGAGACGAATGGGAGTAGGAGCAGTCCGACAAACAGAAGACTGCCTCTACATTATTTCTCCTTGGCCAATTTTTAGTGGCGACAATCTGGCGTATAGTAGAAGGTGTCAGGATTTGCCATCATTAACATCATTTACATCATCGTTTGGTCAACAGTCTTCATCATTAGTTCCAGGTATGTACATATTTGATTCCTTTAACTTTTGCAAACTTTTTTTCATACTTGCGGTCACTTATCCTCCGCATTTTGTGTCATGGTACACCACATGCTTTTCCTATCTCCGAACATCATTATGCGATATAGACCTACCGATTGTGACAGTTGCTAAGGAATGGCTCAATCGGTTTGCGAGTTAGATTGTCGTCTTCCCCCGGAAAGTAAAAAAAAAAACTTCCGTTGCTACAACCAATGTCGGAAAGTTGCCCCTATTATTGATACTATGGGACATGTTCTCCCGTTTATGTCCATTGTTTTGATGCATTTGAAGGTACGTTTTTATTCCTTGTATGATGTATTTTGCTCTGTTGTATTTGTATTGCTGTTTCCGATGATTCCACTCATTGTCTTCTACATGTGTGAATATCTTAATTTGGTATTATAATCTTATTTAGTTAGGCCTACTTATTGTTGTTGAAGTGTTGTAAATGTGTCCGAAATACGACAATGGAGTGTTAAAATAGCAGTTAATACAAAATGTGGCCGGGGATTTCGATACACTAACGACAGATTGTTTTGGAATTGTCACATTCGTTACCGTTGGATTTTCTAGATTTAGGATTGTTATATTTGTAATATCATGATTGGATACAATCAGTAGGTGTAAAGGATCTTCAACAAAATTTTCTGATTTAAGTTGTTGCGTTTGGATAACGCTGTTATGGAAGGAAGTGCCTCCATTCACCAATGTTACATTCGTCAACATGCCGTTTTAAGATTTAATGATTTGCTGCATTTGATTTTTTCGGATATGTCTCATTGTAGTTTTGAATGTGTTGCATTTGTTATTTTGGATATGTCGCATTTGAAATTACGGATTTCCTTATTATCATGCATGTAAACGATAGGTCGCATACATCATTATTGGATATGTCACATTGATCTTTATGTTGCATTGATCAGTATTGGATATGTCGCATTGCTTGTCATTACATATGTTGCATTTATCTTTAATAAATATATATCGCATTGATCATAATTGGATATGTCTCATTCCTCATCAGGTGTGTCGAATTGTTTATCAGTGGATACGTCACATCCTTCATCATTGCATATGTTGCATTCTTCATTATTGAATTAACACATTCTTCATCAGTGGATATGTCGCATTTCACTTCAAATGTTACTTCTTAACTCGTAAATTCTTAGGCTCTATCACATTTTTCATCATCAAAACCGAAAATATTTCCAATATGGCAAATAGGTTGGTTTGTTGGTATATGATGATCTGATATCCGACTCCGACATAAGCAGATAATCTGCGTCAAATATTTACCAGCTGCTAAAGATATATATATATATATATACTCATCGGGGTTAGCAAGGTGTATGTTTAACAAACACCTATAATTAAAGTGTTAACGAGATGTTAAACTTGATAGAAATCAGCCGCAAAGAAATAAAAGTAACGTAACGTGGCTAAAATACCACTTAAACGACATGATCCTTATTGGTTTATAGTCGAGATATTGCATTTAATGATTACAACAATGAAGAAGACATGATAACCATGTTTATGATGACGTATAGTACTGATTGACAGTCGAGATATGACATCTTATAATGATGATGATGATGAAAACATGATCTGTATCAATTGTCATGTTTATGATGACGAGTTGTACTGATTGACAGTCGAGATATTATATCTTATAATGATGATGATGGTAACATGATCTGTATCAATTACCATGTTTATGATGACGCGTGGTACTGATTGACAGTCGAGATATTAAATCCTATAATGATGACGATGATGACGGCATGATGAGGATGAAAATCATAATGATGATGTTGATCTTGATAATGATGAGGATGATATAATATTATGGATAATAATGGTGACAATGATTATGGCCATGATGATTATAGCAATAACAGGTCAATCAAGGACTTGCAACCGCAAGTTGAACTAATGTCTGGCATCTTACATGGGGTCTAAAGCTCTATCCATGACTTAATGACAAAAACCTAACGGTAAACGCTAGTTAGAAGAACAATGATAGGAGTTTAAGAGAAGTCAATGTTGATAAGTTAAAATTATACTACATCTCTCGGTTTATATATTGAAATCTTATACTAGTTCGAAAACAAACGACCAAGTCTTCTTATAGATTCCTAACCCAGTGCTGCTGGTTGCCATATGCGTCCAAACTAACACTGAATAGCTGATGATATTGTTGAATTGAACACAATATTTTGGTATGTGTGTGTGTGTGAGTTATCGAGGTTTAACTTTTATCATTGTATGAGCGAGATTGGCCAAAAAACGTGCTTGATATGTTTATGATATAGGCTCTTATTTGCTCAAATATATTATGTATATATTTCCTTAAGAAAGATCGAGAAATTTCCGAGGCATTCCGGAGCGGAAAGGAACAATTACAGAAGTTCTAGTGAAAATTTTCAAAGTTTTGAAGAAGAGCATTTGAATACTTTCATGTAAGTTTATACAGACACAATGGAGACGGTTCCAATTTGACGGAAGTTCTTTTGAATGGAATTGTGATTCCATTGAAACCTGTCTTTTGATGAAAACTTTGGATGTTTGGACTTCAAGGCTATATGGAGAACGGCAAAAAAAGCTGGAAAATAACGACGTAGAAACTCCATCAAATCGTGTGTGGAGATGCATTTTGTGGGACAAGAAACTATTGTAATTATTGGTGAAACATAACATTAACGTGGGACTATCTGTATTTTAAGCTCAAATGTTAATTTTTGAAGAATGTTTATCTATAAAACGTCTATTACTATATCGGGAATGTGTTTAAAAATTGATAAAGACAATTTATGAAAAACGGTGAGTTTTTTTTATAATTTTGCATGTGTGCTTTGAAGCCTTTAGTTTTGGTTTGGTTCTTATTCGTAGGGTCTGAGGTATTTATCTTGTGAGTTTTCGTTATTAATAACGATGAAAACAATAATTTTTGAGTTCTATTAATTTACTTCAATATAGATTTATTTCAAACTTTCTAGTACTGTAAGGGACATATTTCTTTCGATATTTTGGTCTATGATTTTCATTTATTTGAGCACCCAAGTCGCATATATTCTATTGCACTTGTGAAGTGAATACAAGTTTATATTTTCCGGTCAAAGCGTATACGTTGATTTTTTAACGGTATATACAAAAAACAATTATTAAAAGTAGCTTACAGGGAAAACTTGAAGAACATTGGTTTAGTTAAGCATGAAACTAGAGCGGGGATTTCTCTTGTGGAACTGATGCGATCAATAAGTCTTGTATTGTCAGGAATCTTAGTTCCATGTAGACTAGTAGAATAGTTATCGATCGGGAATTCCGCTGTCGTAATCTCTGACGTAGGGAAAATACTGTATTGACGACATCGGTGTCCTCGTGGTGCCTCGCTGTGAGACCGCGGACAAGTCTGAGAATTCCTCCTATTATACACTAGCAGCTACCGTGTGACAGGGATCTGTCGAGGAAAGCCCTCCTACCACCCCCAACTTATCACGACTTCTTATTCGACTTGAAAACCTGGAATCCCGTTTCGCGTTTAAAATGCAAAGTGGATAGTTGTGCTGTGACATAAGTGTTCTGGGATTCTTATGAGCGACATTCCGCTCGATCTCTTCAAGTGCGGTGCTATATACATTACTATACATTGGACTTAGATAGGAACTTTCATACAGTAGTCTAACAGTTAAGGTAAGAATTACTTAGTTTTTAATCGTATTTTATTTAACTTACATCGGACCTTCTTTTGTAACTTATTAGTAATTCCAAAAAAAAGTTTAAAATTTGTTATATTTGTATTCATTGCAAAGCTTTTTGGTGTCTTGGAAATTCTGTTAAGACATTTGCGATATCGTTTATTCTATATTACTTGTTATTTGAGAATTACTAAAAAGCATGGTCTTTGACGCAATTTGCATATTTTGAGCAATCGCTTTGAATAGCACTATAGCAGTTTGCGTTTCGGTTCGTATTCTTACTTAAAACGTATGCAAGATTACTTCTTCTAAAATAACGTATCCAAGTTTAATATTTTATTGCAATTCTTATCGGATTCAATTGCTAGGGATAATTATAGAGAGATAACAAAATATCTTTTGCGTACTATTTGCAATAAAATTTCGAAATGATATCAATGTGCATTTGTAGGGGAGCAGGGACAATGAAATGTGGCCCTGCAACAAATGAAATACAGTTAAAACTGAGCATACGCACAAATGTAAAGCATACAATACGAAGGTGCAAAATTTGGCCATTGCGGTGAATACATCATGACGTATTGAAGACTTCAATTCTGCCATATATTGTATAATATTGATATACGGAAGCAATGGAATGTTGGATAAATCAAGAGTATTGGAAAATCGCTAAAGCCTTGAAAGGTAATGACGTCAAAGGAAACCCGACATAATAGTGATTGGGAGACCACTTTGATATTGAGGTTAAATTTAATGACGTCATTAATACGTCATAACTATTGATCGAAGGGATTTTCTCGGTCATCGATTTTTTAAATTAAGTACTGTTGGTGTAATTTATTCAGCCGATATTTCCCAGCCTCATTTTCAGTTTGCCGATTATGTCACCTGCATTGAGCAGACGACAGTGCGCGTTCTTCGACAATGCGGTCTGCTAAAATGTTTGAATGAAAATAATTGGAAAATTGAATATACTGTTTCTGTATTTTTTTGTACATCAGTTTCCTTTTGTACAAAAGAATCATTTGGAATTACAAAGTTATTTGATGAAATACATGTGAATAAAATTTTTTTTAGTAAATATAAAAGATATGAAATTGATATCACCTTAAATGAAATATAAAATATAAATAAAACCATTTATATAACTGTATAAGATAATGCCATAAGATATGTCGTTATAAAAGATATTTCATAAATATAACTTATTATATAAGATATATAATATATCACTTATTATATAAGATAAATCAGTATAACTTCTATTATAAGATATTGTATTTACAGATCTCTTTGTATAAAATCATTAAATCATTAATCATTAAGTCATTAAATATTTTTTAAATATAAGATATGTCATTATTTTTAAAAACTATAGGCCTATTCATAATTATAATTATTTTATTATATATATAGAATTATAAAGATATTTCGTTATATAAGATGTTATATATAAGTAAATATGTCATTTATAGAATCCTTTATAATTTTAAATCAAGATCTGCTAATGTAATCTTGTCGTATCCAAATATTGTATATGAATTATAAGTCGTTATCCGTACATATATGGATCATATCATTTCAAATCAGCAAGAGACATTCAAGGGAGATCACCATCGGTGTCTTGTCGTTGACAATGTCTGCAGTTGACAAGATCGAACGCTTAAAGCGAGTCGAACATAATCATTTATCTAGTCGACAACGATAGTGGAAATTTGACTAGGATATCGGCATTTGCCTACTCTGTTCCGATTTACATCTGTCGAGGGATCTTTAGCCTGTAGCACATGGGGCCTCGGTTTATTGTTTATTGAACAACTAAACGCTTTTTAGAGGACAATGGCATAAGCCTATTTTTTTTAAAAATTGAAGGGATATTCAGCCTTTATCACACCGCATAGCATACGGGCCTGGGTTTATTGTCCCATCGGTGCTGCTTTCAATGTACTGTTTTTCTGACATGGGGAAAGATGCTTTGCGAGGACAATGACATTAGCTTACGGGGGAAGGGATGGATTGTTTCTCCCAGATGTACAGGCCTAGGGTCGAACAAATACTTTGAGAAATTGGAATAATGGGTCTGGAACTGCTGGGTATTTTTCTTCCGTTCTAATCTGAAATTAGATAAAATTAATAACTCTCCGATGGGCGAGAATTATGGAAACTGTTATGTTCAAATTGTTTGCAAATTTGCATTGTTGAGGAATCTTTAATGTAGTAACCTATACTTAACTATTATCTACAACTTTTCTTTACAACCATACGAGGCTTCGGTTTTTGTCCCGTCTGAACGACTATCCGAGGAGGAAACCGGGTTAAAAATTTCTACGGTATAACTATTAAATGACGGAATGGAACCCTGAACCTTCAGGTTAACGACCAAGCTTCCATTTCATTGAAAGTGAAAAGAATAATCGCCATATTTTGTCAATCAAAGATAACTCAAGTAACGGATATCTTGTATTTAGTCTGTCTTCAACCTGGACACCAAACCAGTACTGTCAAAATAATTCTCTTGATGAAAAACATCTTCAAGATAATAGACTCGACTAGCGACAGATATTGGAAACAGGCGGATTCCGGGAGGCGACCTAGTGGATTCAATTCACTCAGATCAGAAAAACCGGCAAAACTTTTACCTATGTACCGCACCTGCCCATGCTTTTGATATCTGGATGATCGCGAGTTTTATCTCTCATTCAATTATCTATCTTGATATTCCGACTTGATGTTCAGGAATTGGAATTTCTCTTCACACAGATTTGTAAGGAAGATCATCAAGTCTTGATATATAACATTCGGGTTAAAGATATTCCGACTTGATGTTAAAGACTTGAGATTTTCATACAGTTTTGTCTCCACGCTCATCAAGTCTTTATATCGTATTTATTATTAAAGGAAAAACGTCTTGTTGACGGTATCTAAAGAAGCGTAGTCTCTGTTTGTTTTTTCTTGCTCTGTGTTTATTTTTCATCTTAACTCAGTGAGTATTATTGAATGGTGTAAATAAATAGTTGTCAAACGATTGACGCGATCTTCTACCTCACACATACTACATTTTACCTTTTTTCAGGAATCTTTATTTTTTGAGAGATTTGAATTTAAAATCAACCCTATTCAAAAAAATAGAGTTAATCTGTGAATGAATTTAAGTCAATAAAATTGAATATAACTTCAATATAAAGGCAAAATTTTCTTTAAAGTGATACTTCGTCTTAGCATGAACATAAATTTTAGTTCTCAAGAATGGTCAATATGAGTATATATTCATCAGTGAACTTACCTGGTGTCATAAAGTAACAGAATCCCTTTAAATCTGGAAAACTTACAAAACTTAGTAATTTATTAAGGGTTTTTCAATAATCAAACGGATCTTTATGGATAATTACTATATTTATTTATTTTTTATGTTATTTATGGCAGCAGGTATATTTACTGATGAATAGAGCTCTTATTGACCAAGTTTAAAATTTTCAAAATTTACGTTCTATTATCTCTTAAATAATGATATTTTAATCCACTGTTCTAAATTCATTCAAAGTTACAATAAAATTCTAAGGTACCAAAATTAAGCAACCACAGCGGTCTGATTGAAATTCGCAAAATTGAAAATTGATGCTATAAGTGTCCCGATACATAATACAATATTTTAGAAAACCTCTGTACAATCACTTTAAATCCGAGTTCAATCTGGCAGCAAGGTAGAAAACGTGGTAGGTGATCTCACGTGACCCTGATATCAACCTAGAATATATTTAATGTAGATGTCTACAGTAAGAAAGTGTTTTGTTTAGAGAGTATTTTACCTACTAACTGTTAATACAAGTCTTAAGATGCTGGCCACACTTTTTTACCTGGGCCATCTCCGTGCCTGTCGCGTTTTCACGTCACCTGACGAGATTCGGCGCTAGTATGTTAATTCTCTAGCCTATCCTCCTTGGTGGTCACGTGACTAATTATGACCTCGTTATGTCTTTCCTTGTTGATTAGAAAACTAGAAGATACTTATTTGATATTGTCGTAAAAATTAAGTTTGTTTCTGTATTTTGTTTATTTGTTAGCGTTTTCTTCAGGAACGTTGGCTTCTTTTGTCTGATTGATTCTCGCAAAGCCGCGTTTACTTTGGCATACCAGTACAGTTGGAGTAAAATCTATAGTTTGTTTCCCATACAGGTATAGACAAAAATAAGACGTAAAACTCCAATTAATTGCATTTCATTCCAAACTACCTTTACAAGTTCCTGTTTGATAATGACCCAAATTCACCATAACATAGCCGGAAGATCTTTTCACCTTGTTCCATTAACCCGAGGATCCTAGGCCTACGTATTCGCCCGTTTGCTAATTCATACGTCGCGGCTGACACTAGATTATTGATGATTAGGCAA
This sequence comes from Nipponacmea schrenckii, assembly GCA_030562195.1. Taxonomy (NCBI): domain Eukaryota; kingdom Metazoa; phylum Mollusca; class Gastropoda; family Lottiidae; genus Nipponacmea; species Nipponacmea schrenckii. Next base: position 15,757,902 of record CM060203.1, read on the forward strand.
AACAGGAGCTCCAGGCAGGCGAAGAAGAGTACTAATTGAAGGTTCTGTAGTAGTCAAAAAAGACCCGGAGCCTTTATCACATCCCCCGCTTGACCTGGTGTATGGCACAAATTAATTGGTCATCCCTGTCGTATCATGCAGGATTTGACACACTTTTTGCCTTTCTGCCTTGAGGTTCACGTTACTTTACGTCAAGCCGTGCAACGTCATCGCCGTAGGCCGGTATTGTCCGATAAATACAACGGACTTGCAGAAATCTATCATAACAAATTCTTTATTGTCAACAACAACTACTTCTGCCTTTCTTGTGTTTGTCTTGGAATCTTGCTGATTTGCAGCATCTTGAATTTTTAGTTTTTATCATTGGAAATTCCATTCAAGGTAAGAACATAGTTTTACTTATATTTTCAATATTGCAGAGTTTTATATTAAAATTTTCCCCATATTAATTCAATCCTTTTTGTGACCAACGTATTCATATTTTCTAGTTTTTAATAAAAACCGTGCAATTATACGGATATATTTTTTTCGAGCTTATTGCAAAATTTCCTTTAAATGTATTAGAAATCGTTGAATATTGTCGATCGTGAATTAGTGATCAAACCATCTAACTTGTTATACACATTTCAATAATTGTTCTTACACTTGTGAATTTATATGGAAATAATTTCTTTCCATCCTTTTCTAAATTTTCCACTGAATTCTTGAATATTTTTTCGTTAGTGATTTAGTGATCAACGCAGTTAGCTTATGGTACGCATTTCAATAGGAGTTTTTCTCACCATTGCTTCTATAGAGAGCATTATCTTCTATAACAGCTTATAGATGTTTGATTGAGAAATGTTATTCAAGTACCCGGTGTTGGTACACTGTCTGATACAGTGCTCATTAAAATACAAGATTGTAGTGAGCTGGTTCCAAACACTAACATGGAGAACATAAGTAGTACTTGAATCGAACACATCTTAACCGAGCTTCTAATTAGTTTTGGACACACGTTGGTCCCAAGTCCTTAAGGCTTGTTGTTCTTTATAAGGGTTCTTGGCATGGTCCTCGAGAACTACTTGTTGTGCTAGTAGTGGACACAAACTTTGGCTTCTTATCATATCTTTATTAAAGCTCACGTTTCAACATGGACAATGGTCGAGTTTGTAGATGGGTGTTGGTTTGGATAAGTTACTAAGAGTACCAATTGGTATTGTTAAGTTTGCTACGATGTTCAAAGATTAAACCCGCTTTTCCACTACTTAAAGCGCCCTTCTTTTGTTATATTACATATCTAAAACTTGTTTTCTTATCAAATTCAGTTTGATATTTCCGTCTTCGGGTTTTAGAAATTCGATCAAATCTAAAGGGGTTTCGCTGAAAGCATCTAATATCATTTGCGATAGCTACGTGATAAAACGCCCAGTTTAAGTGGAATTGCAAGACCAATGTTGGATTAGTGCAAATCGATGCTATCATTGTAAACATTGAAAACGTATTTACAATCCCTTTAACATTGAAGCACCTTTTACACTATAGTTTGTAAGCGTTTTATTCTGTTTAATTGATATTGTTTTGAAAGTAAGTGATATTATGTGAAATAACACGTCACGTGATTAGAAATTCAAACATCTTTTGGCAGATTGCAACATGTTTTGCCGTCAATCTCGGCAAGGGTACTTCCGCTGTCTAAAATAGCATCTTTGAATCGACGGTGAAAGCGATGAAAATCGTGTAGAAAAGTTGAAAAGCTTGTCTTGAACACCTTGTACACGTGGCGATGGGTTTAGATTCAAACATAATATTGTCAGTCTAAGACCCGATCAAATATCGCGATTAGTTTGATAGCGAAAAATATCTGGTTGAAAATATTTATAGTAGCTTTCTTGGTGAGTTTCAATGAAAATATCTCGCCCAAGAGCCAACAAACACACTTCTAAGTGTTGACTCTTTGTACGAAATTTTCCGTCAGCCATTCATTAAAAGCGAACTTAATGCGATCAAGAACGGCTCTTGTCGTTTTATTCAAATACAAGGAAGACATCAAGAAAAAAAAATTCAGATCGGTTGAACTATTTGAATAACCGACCCTTTACCTTGTGTTCCTATAACATTGGTAATAAAACAAACGCGCGTGCGGGTGTGATTGTTAAGTAGGTGTAAGAGGTAGGTAAAAACATTTAAAAAAAACGTGTTTTGTGTAAATATGGAAATATAGGTATAATATATACGTTGGGCTTTTCAGTCAAGTTATTTATCAATACATATTCTCTATAATGAGGTTTGGCTTCACTTGACACACGATCTTAAACATCTCAGTGGCTAATCAGGTAAATACTTTTGGTTTAGGCGCACCTTTTCAATCATTGATCCCTTGTAGAGTCATTTCACTTAAGGCATACGGGTACATGTGTAATGTGTATGGATACATTTTACATATACATGCCAACGTGAACTTATGCCAGTACTGCCTGCTGCACATATACATGCATGAATATGGATACATTTTACCTGTCTTTACGTGTATTTGGAGGATACATGCATCAATGTGGATACATTTTGCCTGTCTATATTCGAAGGATACATGCAAAAATGTGGATACATTTAGCCTATCTATATTCAAAGGATAGATGTTTACGTATCATTTTCGTTATGGCAATTGTACAATTTTGTCAGTGAATTCCGGGTTAACATTATAATTGCTGACGCATAGACTCAATTACGATACCGTGGTCGCCATCTTGTAGCCACCATTAGATTATTAAGGATAATATTCGAGTTAATAAGATGCGAGGTGCAGGAAGGAAGAAAATCATATTGTTTAATAAAACCAGCTCTTGGTAGAAATATTTTCACCGATTCTCTGTAATTTTAGACGCTGGATTTTCCTCTCTTGGGTACCTTGCTTTGTTATTTCATCTGGTTTGATGTAGGGAAAGAATCGGTCGGGATCAAATCGTAGGAATCTTTACATGTAGACTCAATTTACCAGCTTCATTTTATTTCATCTTTCTGACATTCTTGCCCTATATTTTCTATTCTCTGTAGGGGAAAGTGGGTCATTTCAGGCACGTTCGTGCAACAAGTACTTGCGACCCCCCTTGCAGCGTGACTTTTATTCAATATTTGCTGAATTCGTCAATGTGGTAAAAATTGAATCAAAAATGCACAGAAAATGTTGTATTGGTAAGAATGCTGCACGTCCGCCAGCGTAGAAATGCGGTAGATGTAATGCAGGAAAAACTGCAGAATGTCATAATAATCCCCGGACTGTTCGACAACTGTATCAGATGACTGCGTTGGCGACGAACACATCATGACATGCAGTTATAATTAATCGGGCTTGTTCAATGATCTTTCACTCCCGCACCATTTCCCACCGTCTTCCATCACAAACCATTTCCAACATCATACTGTCTTCAATCACAAACCATTTCCTACATCAAACCATATTCCATCACAAACCATTTCCAACAACAAACCATCTTACATCACAAACTATATCCAACATCAAACCATCTTCCATCACAAACCATTTCCAACATCAAACCATCTTCCATCACAAACCATTTCCAACATCAAACCATCTTTCATCACAAACCATTTCCAACATCAAACTATCTTCCATCACAAACCATTTCCAACATCAAACCACATTCGTTCACAAACCATCTTCCATCACAAACCATCTTCCATTACAAACCATTTCCAACATTAAACCAGTTCCCACTTCTAACCATCTTCGATCACAAACTATTTCCCACATGTTCTGCATCAACATGTCCTGCATCATACAATTTCCTCTTTGGTTTTCGTACCAGGTTTGTCCTTCCTACCATATACAGTACCACGAACGAAGACATGCGAGTAAAGCTGACTTCTCTTTTTTTGTGGTATTTCGGACAGCCATAAACAAACTTTTCAATGCTTCTCAGCTTCTGACGTATCAATTGACATTTTTTTATTTACTCAATTAAAGATGATAAACTGTGTCCTTGTATGATGACCGCAAGGCTTTACGATTAGGTCGAATATGGCCGTTAGAATTTCCTTACGTCATTCATACAGACCATTATAGTGAATATATATACGCTGTTTACAACTAGAAGCGTCTCTGAAGGTCTTTGTCAACTTTGTTTTCTCCAACTGACGAATTACTTGACATTTATTTCCGTTCAATTAAAACTAATTTATTTTGATGCCTGTTGTTTACTGTTATCATATTTAAACTTTTGAAAGACTTTTGAAATGCGTTGATGGAAGAAACCTTGACTCAGTTCGAAATTTTGAATAACAAACTCAATTAATTACTTGCCGTGTTCATTCATATTCATGAGTGTTTGGATATTCATGTACCAATTTATTGATCTGTAAGTATTGAATATTGATAAGGTCGAAGGTAAAGAAATTATTTTATACGTAATCAAACAATGAATGAAAATGGTTGAGACTAATGATACTGATGTAACTGAATGCATATTCATGAACTAATGTAACAAGTAAATAATTATATACAGAGTCATAAACTAATGCATATTTATGAACTAATAGTATGCAATCAGCCTAATGAATATTCATGAACTAATGTAACAAGTAAAATAATAATTATATGAACTAATACATATTTATGAACTAATAGTAAGCGATCCGCCTAATGAATATTCATAAACTAATATAAGAAATCATTCTTCACATGTGCAAGCTAATGAATATTCATCTTACAATATCACAAAGCTAATGAATATTCATCTTACAATATCACAATAAATTTCAGGTTGATTTATTGTAAAAGAAGTGTATGGAGAGAGTAATAGAGTATTTATTTAGCGATTAAAGTCAATTAGACCCCCATATTGACAAATTAGAACAATTTAATAGAATAATAGGCCTAGATTACACCTCGTTAAATCTGGCTAAAGTGACGGCTATATCCTGCCTCAACTCCTGCATATATCGTGAGAGTCGCTTCATATACATTGGTAATAATTAAATACAAATTAATTCCGGTTAATGTTGCAAGATTTGACCGGGGGAAAAAACGTCTGTTCTTTCAAATGGGATAATAAACCGATGCATTGTGTGCTATAGGCTGCCAAAAACCCTCGACATATTATGGGAATCAAAAAGGAATAGGTTCATGCCTTTGGTCTGGCAAAATTTCTCTCATTGTACAGTGCAGACAAATAGGGCGTAAAACTCGTTTTTCTTCAACATCTGTGCTTTTGAGTTCTTTAATTATCTGTGAATACCTGGCGTATCAAATAAACCGAGGCCCCGTGTGCTATAGGTCGTGCACGTTAAAGATCCCTCGACAGTTGGGAATCAAAAAAGAGCAGGCTAATGCCACTGTCCTGGCAAAATTTCCCCCATAGCACACTGCATGACGTTGCCCGTCTTCATTAGCCCGCAGAAAAGTAGGACGTAAAACTCCATTCATTTCATTTGATTTACCTGGCGTATCATTCTTGTACATCAAAGATAGGCATTTTTACTCTGTAACGAATCAAAATAGCGAACCTTGCCGAAGTTTAGATGCCCATATCAGGCTATATCAATCTTGTCGAATAATACCTCGGTGACTAATTATACACGGCTATAGGATCCGTCAACTAGGCCACAAATTCTAAACTTTCTCTCATTAAAATCACTAAGAGGTGTAATTAAAATGAGTCAGGGTTGATTCAGGATGGTTGAGTTACAAGGGCGGAGAGTGGAGCAGGGTGTCCGATTCATTCCCATTCAATTCCAAAACATCGTAGATTGGAACTCTTTTGCATATTTCAAAAATAGCATATTATACAAATCGTTTTAGTGTAGTCATCATAAAAAAAACCCTGAGAAAAATCAATGCCGAGGCGTTTGGCTAAGGACTAGTTTAATAGACAAATCATCGTGAACCTTATTATCCTTGTAATAAACGTATTGTGTCTTTCTTTACAAGCCCAGTAGAAATTGTAGTAAATAAACGACGTAGGTAAAACGATGGGGAAATATCTTCACGTAAGACTTGAATTGTTTGTTATAAAATGGAGAAATCTATTAAGGTTTAGAAGTTTGCCGACTGGAGTGTAATTTTCTCACCTATGTTAAATATGCTATGATGTTCAGTGGAGACAGCTAGCTCTCTCGTGTCGTGATGCTCGCAAGCAGACTCCAAAATCAACGTGGAATCTCCCGCGCTTATCGTATCCAGCTCGCGTGTTTAGGCTGGCGACGCCACAAAGACAACAATTTACTAAAGTATGTATTATATTTTGAACATTTTGAGGGTCTTCAGTACATAACAATTTCAGTTTTTGTACTCAACTTCACCCCTAGTTTAGCCACTGGACAAGACAGTCATGGTCTTTTTTTTTGCTTCTCACCATTCAAGAGATTGTGAAGCAATTATTAATAAACATTTATGTGTAATTGACACAATAATACCGCACCGTTCCAAAATCAATCAGACGCCAGTTGTTGGTGAAAATCCACTAAAACCGATCCTTCTACGAAAAAAAAAATGCATTTAAAAGCATTGGCATACTTCGACAGAAATTCATTTTTGAAGACAAGAAAAAAAGTGAAAAGTGTATGTAAAACAAACAGGTATATAGAGCGACATGTGCGGAGATTTTACACTACCGTGACACTGTTTTACAGTCGAGGTAAAAAAAAACTCTTTATTTAAACAGGACTTAATGATATCTGATTCACCTGAATCGGACTGATCCCAAGAAAATGGAAACAAACCGCGAACACTACTCATAATTCTTGGTAAACTCAAGCCGGACGTGAGTATTTTCAGTCGGTGAATATTTCCCGATATACATGCAGCATAATTCCTTCCATCGCGTAGTGACAGGTCGAGAAAGCACGCATTGCCCCGTCGTTTTCTTGTCATACTAGGCATACTTTCATGTCCGCTGTACTGTTTAGATATTAAACGTTGGTTTCCTTGTGCGCCAATTTTTACCCCTTCAAATAGCTACCACGTTTCTTGCACCGCCATCTTGAGATTTATAAAACTTTAGGCGATGATATGCATCTCTGTGTGGCTACATCAAAATTTGAGATAAGAGCGAATGGGAAAACGAAACGGAAGCAGGGTATCAATTGGCGCCATTATTTCGTGTCTAAAACCGGAATTTCTATTATTGTTTCTAAATATTTGTGAATGGGTGAAGAAAAACGACTGATTAAGGAATTTCTCAAGAGTCTTGTGAACAATTTCCAACTCCTGCCAAAACTTAGTGAAAAAAAGATCGCCTCAGATTTCAGAATTGACAGAAGTGGAACTTGGGAGTCGACTATTTTTTTGGTACCAAGTGAAGTATTCGGTAGGAGAATATTTTATCATATTTTGATTTTGGATCAAAGTTTTGTCCGATTCTTGTGAGCGGTTTGGGGGGTGTACGATATCAAAGGCATTATTTCACGACGCCAATGCCAAGTTCCGTCTGCTTCTGTATATCTTCCTAGTACTCTATCGATAGACTCTCGGGTGTAGCTTCGTGACGGTTCAAACGGTCTTTCTCGACAGAAATCAATTTCACGTACAAAAACTGGAAAACGATTTTGTAATATGAAACGAAATTGCTTAATTTGGTCGATTTTTGGACAAAAAGCGTTCAAATTAATTAATCGATTGTCGCTAAGATGGCACAAAAAGTTGAAAACTTCAATAATTTATGTAAATATGTTTTTCTTGCCAATATGCTATAGTGTCTTACATAAATATTTACTTTTGATATTTTAATTAAAATCCCTAATTAAATTTGAGCCTCCATTAGCACTAATTGCTGCATGGAACAACACGGAAAGGCAAAATCGAAGACTAGGATCATTGACCTGAGCCTTAAGGAAGACTGGCTCCTCCGCACTTTTGGTCAGGATGTCTGAAACAAGTTGGTGGAATTGCTTGAAGATGCACTGAGATGCACTGAGCTGCACTCATATATATATTAAATTGATTGAAAGAGACGTAGTTAAATAAATAGATAATGCAAAATTGGTTGCAGATTACTGATTATATGTCAATCCACAATTTGGCCTTTATTTTGCTTAAATCATTAAATAAGTTTCCAAAAGTAACCAAAACAATCGTCAGTTTCCAAAAGTAACCAAAACAATCGCCAGTTTCCAAAATAACCAAAACAATCGTCAGTTTCCAAAAGAAACCAAAACAATACCGATTATTGACATGTTTACGTAAACCTTTTAAATAAATTTCGGCGTTCTAAAATGGACATCTAAATACTTTCAGATATGTTAAGGGTTATATTTCTCTAGATTACTCCTCAAATGGGTTATTTTGTTTTAATATTTTCTAAATTAAATCTTGTCTTTCTCTTTCATTTCGTTAATGTAGATTATAATTCGTAAATCATTATTAGAAATTTGTTAATAGTTCGTAGAAATTCGCTAATAAACACCTATACGATATCATTATCAACACAAAGAATAGACTGTCGACAGCCAACACTATTAAACTATTGTCTGTTGAATACTTCGATTTATGAATGAAAAGACAACATTTTAACTGCATCAATTAAAAGGATGGGACTAACCTTACGTCGAGCCAATTAGACAACTTGAAATTTATTACATGGTGTTTTTCAAGGTAAATGAATAAACGTCAGTACGAAGCTGTGAGCTTTAACTACAAGAGAACAATTTTTTCACCCTACTTCGAGAAATGGTTGAAAGCATGTTCGTTAGTCTATGTCGTTTTATTTCAACTTTCCTCCCAAAAATCTGACGATCGCTTCTATACCTCTCACTATCTCTGACTGGCTGGTTGGCTGGCTGGCTACAACTCGTGGACGATTTTTAATTAAGAAAAAGTAAACATAGAGGAGAAATTTTGGTGTGTAATGTTTTTTACTCGGATGACTGTCGTAGCAGCGTTTACCTAGTTTAGATATACCTTAGTCTTGTTCATTAATTTATACTCTGTTTTAAAACTCGGTGAAGATGTAGTTTAGACCATCTTTCCCCTATAAGGAACTTTACTAGACTTCGTGTGGACGGGAATGTACTTATGTCCTTACACTAAGACTATTAGACACACTGCCAACAACGTTTCAGGTAGGTTCCAGTGTACAATATTTCCTTTGTTTTTAAAGAGACATAGACATATCATATGCTATTATTATTATGTTATTGGTAATTATGTTTTTGCCGATTATGTTATTTGTAATTTGATAATTATGTAATTTCCAGTGTACAATATTTCATTTGTTTTTAAAGAGACATAACTTTAAGGTTATAACAATATGTAAATTGTATATTATTATGTTAATGGTAGTTATGTTATTGGTAAATTGGTAATTATGTTATTGGTAGTTATGTTATATTGGTAATTATGAATGTATCTTTTACTGAATTTTCAAGAATTGTTTTCTCTTTAATTCTACATTTAGATTTCATTTCCCAAAAATATTTGAATGCGTTATAAGAAATAATTTTAAATTTTAACTGCATTGTATGAAAATGTATTATGCGAAAGGTACAAGATACATGCAAATATGCAATTATTGTGCAATTGAAAATTTTATTTTTGTATTGTAATTCTTGGATAACAATTAGGCATTGTGGTTTTTTAGTTAAAAAAAAAAAATGTTAAATTTGTTTTTAAAACGGTTTAATACAGACGAATAGAGATGTAGATTTTAAGTCTAACCAAACCAAGTTGTAAAAATGTGACCTAAACGGTGTGCCGACTATTGAAACGGGGCTTAGCGATAACAATAAGAGGTTTTAAACAGGCTAATGTGAAGAATATTAGAAACAAAGACGTTACAATGATAGTAGGAGATAAATTCACAACTTAGTTTAGTTCCGTGTTGTGTAAGCTACGACTTAGCTACAACGTTTGACTTTACTTTAGTTTGCTATGTAAGTGCAATATCGGTTGTACACTGTCGTTTTTGACCACGATCAGGTATATTTTTTTATTATTAAATTTAAACCGGATTTGAGGGGAGATAATAGTTCCCGATCGTTATAATTGGTGCACTATTAATTTTCATTTTTTCCTGTGGATTAAAAGGATTAAGGTTTCAACCAGTATTTTTTTTTAAAAATCAATTATAATTGCAGTTACGTGTGATTAGTCGAACTGAAAAATTAGTGTAAGGGGTGTAAACCGACCGCTGTTTGATTTATGTCATGTCATGTTAGTTGCTATGCATTATTATGCAAATATTGTGTTAATTTGGTTATTAGTTGTGTTATTAGTTGTAGGAATTATAAGTTGTCCTATTAGTTCTAGGCCAAATTTCGTCCATTTCTTTTGCCTTTCCAGTATTGTCTTATTTATTCGTTGTCGTTTCATTTATATACTATAAGTTTTAGCCTTAGTTCTATATAATATTCTTTGAGTATTTAAGCATAACTCAGTCGCATAGCCAGTAGCCACATTATTTTAAAAAGGACCTTCATTAGTTTCAAGGAGGTAGAATACACAGAAGGTTATTGCCAATTAATATCCTTTACTTACATCACGTGGTCAAAGTTTATCGTTTATTCTAAACAAATGTTATCTCGAAACATCTCGCAATATCTCGTATCTTCGAGAAATTTCTTTTTGCTCTTTGAATCCATGTCAAATGGAATGATACAGTTGAAATTAATCGATTCGTTAGAAAATATTGAAGACTTTACCCTCCAGAAGGCAGACGAGACGTATACCGGACACCCTTACCAGCTGGCCAACAACTGATAGTAATTGGTTTTATCTTTTAGCTGTCTATGTTCCATTAGGCATCGTACACAATGTGTATACACTCCGTTATATTTCACGTCATGTAACAATTAATTTTTTTTTTTCGTTTCATGAAATATGCATTTTGTTATCTGATAAATTCAAAAAAGTATTGAAATCTTATTTAGCTAATTCTCAAAACATCCGAATCATACTATTTGCTATGTTTATGGTGCAGGAGTTAAAAAAAAAATATGGTTGTCTGAATTTTAATGCATAGTTCGTCTTGAGACACAAAACCCCGTTTGTAAGCTTCATATAGCAAAAATGCGTGGTATTGGGGACACTGATAGCTTCGATTTGTGGTATTAAAATTTCCAGTCAGATGTCTGTGGTTCCAGCAATTACACTTAAACAAGGGCTCTCAAGCTTCAATATGGTTACTAGAATAATTTATACATATCTTAATTGCTTGTAAGTACCAGGGGTTAAAATTAGCCGAAATGAGTCGAATGTGACACTACAATGGTTAAATAAAGATATCACCTCTGACATGGGGTGGCGTGGAAAACACAGTAAAGGTGCATGTCGGGACACCTCTCAGACCTTATCTCGACTCCAGCAAGATTAAATTGACAAATAAGATCACCTTCAAGCTAATAAAACTTGCCAATCTACAAACAACCCGACCTTAGTTTTGTCTACAGAAGGGGGCGCTCGTACATCAAAAATGGCGGCTGATAGCGGTCATTAAAATTGTAGAATGGCGGGAAACAGATATGTTGATCTTAAGGCTGCTATCTTCCAGATGGCGCTGTTCAGTCTTCTGATTGGCTAGATTTCACACGAAATTGAAATACGAAACTAATGAGACAATTACTCGTAGACTGAGAATATGGAAGGCGAGAGAAAAAACTAGACGGCCATAAAAAAAAATCAGAAAACAATTCTGATAACATTCTTAGGTATAGACATTACAAGCTTCTTGGCATAATACTTGTGACATTCTGGCCTCATTTGTGGCGAGCGCCATGATAACAAAATGGCCTCTGGTCCAGCTTCATGCTGCCATTGACGTCAGCGCTGACTTGCTTACGTCACTTGTAAATCGCCGGAATACCTCTTCAGCCTCCATGAAAAATGTTTTCCCAAGGCAGAAATCAATACGGTTATTATATTAAACAACAACAGAGTTCTGGTGCCTTGTTTACAAACTTACCATTGATCTATTATTTTTTGTTTATTTGTTTTAAATGATATAAATAACAAACTAACAAATTTTGTTCCGTAATTGCCAATTAATATTTTTGGTTTGTTCATTGTCTATGGTTTTAAATTTCATGTAGCTATCATAACCAAGAAATTACATAATAAATATTTTTTCAAAATTATATTTTTTAGTTACTTGTCAATTATATTTTTTTTATTCATTATTATTATTATTATTATTTATTTTATTATTATTTAATTCTTATTCTTATTCTTATTCTTATTCTTATTATTTATCAATTAATTATATTTGTTTTTCTTATATAAGAGGTCTAAATCGACATGATAATATAATAGAATTTTAGTATTATTTAATATTTTTAAATAAATCAAAATTTTTATCAGAGAAGTTGTGAAAGTAAAATATGAATCAAAGTTGATTTATTTATTTATTCCAATAAGTATTTTTTTTAAATAAAACTTATTGCTTAAAATAAAATTGGTTAATATAAAAAAAAAAAAAAAAAATACAAAATAGTATAAAATACAACAAAGTTATAAAATAATATTAACAAAATAATAAAATATTTGATATTTAATGCAAGTAATTTATTCAAATAACATCTTTTACATTATTTATAACTTGAAGTTATTCTGGTGAATATTATAACATAATATAGTTTACTTGACCTATGAGTCAGACCAAATATAAACCTAATTTTATTCTAGTTTGGCACACTAGTCGGCTTCAGTTTTCTTCATTGCACACTTCATGCCGTGGCCCGTCTTTATTCATCAGCCAAAAATGTCGAAGAGAAGGTTATAAAACTCCATTCATTTCATTTAAAATTCCTTCCAAATTGATATATTTCCTAAATTCTGGAATCGGTTAACGTCTCATCTTGCTCATCAATTGGTCACTTCCGGTCATCTGGTAGCTCTCTAGAATTGTTGAAGTGGTTCACCTTGGTGCACTGGTTGTGGTCAAAGGCGTTTCAGATGCGATTAGACGAGATCCGTGTTGTCTTAATACGATGGCCACTAAATGTCAGGGTGGTATTTGAAGCACGGAAAACGATTCCTATTTCTTGTTCATCCAGTATTCTAAAACCTCATACAATCAACGGGTTCGTTGGCATTCTCAGACTTTTACAAAAGGTGACAAAATGTCAGGGTATAGATCGTGATATTTGGGACCACTTATAAGCACAAGTCGAGCTTTTATTTCATTTAGACTTCACAATCTCTTGGCCGTTACATCTGTATATGTTATCCAGTGAAAATTGGAACTCTTTCTAGTTTATTTCTTCGTTTTTCGTTGATTTTATAGTGCCGTAAAGCCCGGAAATTACGTTTTTCTCACCGTTGACCTCATGATATTTTATCCAGTGGGTATTTGATGTATGGAGGATTTTTTGTGGTCTGTGTTCTATTTCCGGATGTACTAGGATATATTTATGAAAGATATTTGCAAACTTGTAGTCGGAGGACTGCAGAGGTGATTTAATCTCAAACATTTTGTCATATTCATAATTTGGATGGTCGTTTAAGTGAAACAGCCAATCGTTTGCAAGGAAATTTGAAAAAGTTACCTCGTTTTAAGCTGTGGTGCTTGCCAAACTTTTAGTGGCTAATTGGTCAATGACAGCTTTACGTGGAACACAGATTTGTGGCTGTCGCAAATTCAATTTCAAGTTTAAACCATTTCTTTCAAACTATAAACATTTAATTGAATGCTTCGAGAATTCTCCGAGAAAAAATCGTCGAGTCAGCTGAATCCAATTCATTCATAAAAAGACGCAAACAATGAATGAAAGTAAGAAAGCGAGCGAAAGAAGACACACATATACTCAAAAATAAACGGAGAATGATAAAAAGTTCAGTATTTGTCTGTGAAATTTATTTTAGGTCATTTTAAATTTTCTTAACGACATGACAACTAGAATGTATTCAAAGATACTTGATGAAAATGGAAACATTAGCCGAAGCATTGAATTTAAACCGCCGTGAAAGAAACAGGTAATTGTTTGTTATGGTGAATGTAAAGAGGTTTCCATGTTGATTTTTGCCAGATCTGTTTCACTTACTTTCTGTCTCATTATACATCAAATACACAAATTACTTTTAATCCATTCACAATCTAGGTGAACCCGTATCACACCTAAATTTGTATATAGGTCGGGTTGAACTCATAATGAACTTCGATTTGGAATTGGTAACATCATTAAACCGAATTTCTGTAATATTGTTTAAATAATGAGAATAATGGGATTTGAAACGTCATCCAATCCGACGTTATATGTTAAGCTAATGATTAAAATTATGGGTGTTGTGACGTCACTTGTTATTATAAACCGAAACTTGCAATTGGGCTATATTCTTGTTTTAAAAGACTATTATGCCGTTTATATATTGATAGATTACAATAAAGGCCTTCAATAATCATTAATGATTTATTTTGCTCGACTAGTCATTGGACTATAAAATCATTTTAAGTGTTCTAATATTAATGACGCCACTAAAGTTAATCGCGCGACGTTACCGCCACGTTTTCAAATCCCCGTCGACGAGCATCAACGGGGCCATTTTTATAGTCCTTAATTTGAAACATCGAATGGTGGCCAGTGCCCTAACATATGGCATAATGTGATATTTCAAGAAAACTTTATTTTCATAGCGCGACAATTTATATACATAAATCTTTGTCGTGAAAAAAGAAGTACACGAGTGGAACGGCAATATAGAACGTGAGAACACGCGTTATATTACGAGACTTGGTATGAGCATGGCTCCCAAGAGACCGGAAACGATATGAATTGTTTTTAGTCATTTGGAGGTTTAATGATGCTTATCGTTGTATCGTTGTGCTAGGATTGGGACCACTCGTATCGCTCTAACGTCTAATTTTACTCCAATTTAATCATAAATAATTAATACCAATCTAGCAAATTATCCATTATCTTTACCTTTGACATTTTCAACGTTTCGTCGTCCGTATCCGGCCAACATACCCAACGTATGCTGAACGTCTTTACTGATTTTTACGATTGAAATCTTACCGTTGCGGAAATGTCAAGTTAAGCCCATTGAGAGAGAGAAGAAAATTAAAACTTGATCAAATTCTTTAGATAACCATTATCAAATTCATCTAGATGATTTATTTTTTGTTTCTAACTTTGATTATTTTCTTCTAATGAGGATTCAACATGCCGCTTAGATTGATGACAAAATGATAATTGTCTACTTTCGTTTTTCTGATTATAAAGACGGCGCTCCTTTCCTTAATGATATCTTTTTTTCATTATCTGTAAACTTCTGTTGGCAATACTAGTTCGTCTGGATGTATTCAATGCTGAGGTTTCTTTTGAGAAAAAAAGCTTGCTGCTCTTGGAATGAACAATTTAATATGAATATGTTAAACATGTTGACTATAAAGATGATTTAATTTAAACGAATGACATATTTTGGCCTAAAATAATGATAATGATGATAATGATAATGAAATGTAGTAGACCTGATAATAATATTGATGATAATATTCAGTATGCAATATGATGAAAAAAATTGTAATAATAATAATAATAATAATAATAATAATAATAATAATAATAATAATAATAATAATAATACACAAAAATAATACACAATAATAATTATACACAATAATGATGACATGCAGTATTAATAATAATAATGATGATAGTGATAATAATAATCACGTTATCAATTGCTATGACGAAACCTTTTTAAAACATGCACAGCAGTACACGGGGCGTTATTTTTGTCATATTAACCCCTTCAACTTGTTAACAATACAAAGATTTTAAGCAACACAAATTTTGAGCTAGCATTCTGAAGAGCAAGAACTAACGATCCCGAATACTTGTAAAAATCTTTCTGCATGGCGGATTGCATTAATATCGTCAATAATTTCTTAACTCTAATTAACTTTTTACTAGAAAACTAGAATCTTAAGAAGTAAATCAATATGAATATTTGACCCTGCTATCACATTAACACTTTAAACGTGTGATAATTTACTCTAAAGTTGAAAAAAGGGCCTTGATAATCAAATTAACTCATTTTGTGTTCATCATGACGTCTGTTTTTAAAGTTAGTTTGTTATATACGCCATTAACAGTAGATCTATTATGAAGAATATTCCTTCCAAGACGATCATTTTAAAATAGTTTCATAAATATATTATCATTCTAACGCATGTTGGTACATTTTCATTTAAAAATGGAACTGTACTCCAAGAAAGAATAAGTAAAATGAAATGTGATTTAGGTTTTATAATATGAACGTAGTGAAATTTTGTGTCGTAACAAATTCATATTTTGTTAAAGTCGATATTGTTTTCAAAGAATTTGACAATGTGAAAAGTTTGAGAATTAGGAATTATGAAAAGTGGATGTCATAGGCACCATTGATTAGACTTAGAATGGCATCACGCGCCGTGAGCTGGCTACAAGCCATTTGATTGGTTGTAATATTGTATAGTATTTCTCTAACGTGAGTTTGAAGTATCCGAGTTATATTGAAACACCATGAAATATAGGGCCCTCTTGTCATCTATACCACACCCCTACCATAGTACCTTACCCCCCGGGACAACCACAAACTTCTCAGGTAGGATTCAGATTTCTTTCCAAAATATTTTTTCCTTTTTATAAATTGAAAATTTGAAATTTTGATTTTATTTGAAAATTAAAACTTTCGATATTTGTCTAAATGTCAAATTTTGACGTATTTTAATTTTGCATCCTTGATTAGAAATTAAAAAGTCTCTGAACTTTATTTTTGTAAAGTGTTTTATTTATTAGTTATGTTTGTTTGATAATTTATCCGAAAAGGGGCTTGGTTGCGAAAAACGATTTCAATTTTTATTCTTTAATTTAAAAAAAAACATTTTTGCCATTTGCTTGGGTATTTTGGCCGTCTAGATAATTGTTAACGAAAATGTCAAATTCTACATATTTTGAAGTTTGCCACCATGTTTCAAATTAGCTTTTTAAATAAAATTTTCTAAACCATCAGTTGAAATATTTCAAAATCTTAAATGAAAACGAATTTTAAGGTATAAGAAAAATTTCCTAAAATGTCATTTCGTGAATTTTTTTTTATTAAGTGTACAACGGACATTGAATGCGAGTTTAGTAAATCAAAATAAACCAAAATTATGCCCATGAAAATAAATTCATTCAAAAACGCATCTAAAAGTGTTTATGAGAAAAATAAACATTCTAAGCGTTGTTATGAATTAAGGAGAGAATTTTTCTTTGTCTTGGTATAACAATTCTTATTTTACTGTTATTTTCATATAAATATTATTATTATTTTTTTGCCGGAAAATTTCATATTTAGCCAGTGTTTATTTGATTTGTTCTGTGTATATACAAACTAAATAGCTAGAGTTTCGCTGTATTTTTCTGGATGGAATTCACATGCGACGGACGGTAATTATTGTAAATTTGCCCAATTATCCACAAGGCTAAGATAGAGCATTATTAATATTCAATTAATTTGGATAATTTATAGGGGAAATTAGAAATTCTTAATTGGCAATAATTATTAAATATTTGGTAAAGTTGTTATTATTATAGATAACATAATGGAAAAATATCTGCTGTCAAGCGAATGTAAAGAAACCATTTGTTATTAAAGTTATTATGCTTGAATACATGTTGAATATACCATGCATGCATTATTTCGATTTCTAGGGTTCTTATATTTAGAAAGTCTCCAAAAATATAATTTATACAATATATGAATGCATATCGCATTTTAGAGAAATATAATTCTGAACCCTGAAATAAATGTTATAGTTTATACCATGAAAATGTTTGCGAAAATCAGATCATTTAAAGTTAGTGGATTGCTTTAAAAATCCGGTTCTTTCATAAAAACAAAGGCATGGCTTACTTAATCCAATCTGCGATTTAGTTTGGGAACTCCGTAAAGGCCTTATACCTTTTGTGGAGTTCATATAGTAAAAAATATTGTGTTTTCTGGTATATTTATTAATTGTGTTACAAATTTCGTGAGCTCGTCATATCTTTTAGAGAATTCACAATATTAGCCTATGCAGCAAGTTCTGAACCTCGACCAGTGTTTCCGACAGTTAATCGGTTTAAAACCCGGTACTTGTTTCATGTATAAAGTTGATATCACAGGTGTTAGCTACTTGAGAGCATGTTTGTTAAATGTTCAAACCACTTTTTTTCAAATTTATATTTTCTTGTTATGTCGACCACCTACCGAGGTTTTTACTACCTAGAGAGTTTACAAATTGTCCAATCCCTTTCAAGGTTATCAATGTTTGTGTATTGTTTTTTGAACCACCTTGAGAATCAAAATGGTATATTGCACATCCCTTTGTCTCATTTCCAACTTTGTCAATTTGTCAAAAGTTCCGATACAGTGTTTCATTTGGTTTTATAGAAAAGAACGAAAGTGCTCGAGGTCATAAACACATAATATGAATAGCGAAGGCCCCAAATGTTGTCCTTGGTGCAAACCGTTTGAGCTAGTTAGAAATTATATACTTCGATTTTTTTTCAACAATTCCGATGCAGTGTTTCATTTGGTTTTATAGAAAAAAAGACCAAGTGCTCAAAGTCATTAGCACATAACATAAATAGTAAAGGCCTCAAATGTTATCCTTGGCGCTGCCTGTTTCAGCAGGTTAAATATTTGACATTGTATTCAGTTATTGAAGCTGTCTTTATATAGAGATCAGTTAGGGGTTACTCACAATTAGTGTTTATTTGTAATACGAGTTTTTATAACCCCGCTTTATCCGCCCCTTTCTCCCGTTGGCATCAATTAAAGCATTGGTATATTTAGCCCGATGAATAAAATCTAATTTGTCGTACATGTGTTTAACCCGTAATTTTCACCATCGTTTGCTCGCGAGCACGTGTCATATCGCACCTGCATGCGGCCAGTTGAAGAGTGTGTTAAGAGTCTGGTTTATTTCTGGTATCTCACGACCATTATACATTGATTAGTTTATACGGAGGAGAAGTGGGGATTATAAATTTCCGATTAATGCCATATAGGGGTTTTAAACAGGGGGGTCTTTTATTCTCTAAGCATCATTGACTGATTATTTAAGTGCCTCCTCTCTTTATCGACTCGTCATTATCAATTCGTCACTCGTCCTATCCGGACGACTTTCACTTTTCAAAATCTCTGGAAATTTAGGAAGCGGTGAGTTTGATGGATATGGATATTGCGTTAATGACACAGTTCTTTGAAAATATTTGGTTTGTTTGTTTCGGTCTTCGGATGACAATGTATATTATTTATCTTGTGCATAAGTTTCTTGTTTTGTTTATTAGATTTTTAGGTGGAAGGGGATGAACGTTCCGAAAACACGGTCCGTGACATTATAATTGTATTCCTCGATTTCACTTGATAGACTTGATTCACTAGTGCCGAAAGCACTGTGCGAGGTATCGAAATAATAACGGAAACACAGTTTTAATATTTGGATTTGTCCTCATATTCAAGTCTTTTTATTTTTTATAATTTCAGGTCTTTCTTCGGATCCACCGAGATCGACCTCGAGTACTGTAGCTAGCTCGTCTCCTGCCGGATTCGAGCCCCACCCAACAGAAGAGGCATCACCCTCTATACCTACCCCAAGCGGGACAATAGCCACTCACGATAAACCAATGTTGCTCCTTCAATCACAGGTAAGACAAATTTTATTCTTAATAGTTCAACAGTTCTTTTCTGCATTTATACACGGCTAATAAAGACGGAAAACGTCGTGTAGTGTACAATGAAGTAAACTGTATAACTAATTGCTTTGTATAATATAAGAACTCAAAAATAAATATACAACAGAATCCCTGTATAGTTTGATAAATCCATTTAACTAAGTAATCTCCACTTGTCTGATAAATCTATTAAACTAAGTAATCTCGACTTCTCTGATAAATCCATTTAACTAAGTAATCTCCACTTGTCTGATAAATCTATTAAACTAAGTAATCTCGACTTCTCCGAATAACTAATATTTATAGTATAATATAAGAACTCAAAACTACACAATAGAATCTCTGTATAGTTTGATAAATCCATTAAACTAAGTAATCTCCACTTCTCAGTATAACTAAGCATTATATGAAAATAGCCGTGAAATACCAGAAAAAAGCCTTTTGATTTATTTAGTTGTTGTTCATAAATTCAGCGGTTTGGAATAACTACTTATAATTATGGATTTATCGGATACAATTTAAATTCTATGGTTAGTCTAACAGATAGCATTCCTTTAAAGGGAGACTGCGTCTTAGCATGAACATAAAATTTAAGTTCTCAAGAATGGTCAATATGAATATATAGTCATCAGTGATCTTACCTGGTGTCATAAAGTCACAGAATCCCTTGAAATCTGGAAAACTCACAAAACTAAGTCATTTTTCAAATGCATCTTTATGGATAATTACTTAGTTTTTTTTTTTGATACTTATTTATTTGTTTATGTTATTTATTGCAGCAGGTATATTTACTGACGAAAGCTCTTATTGGCCAAGTTTAAAATTTTAAAATTTTATGTTTATTTAAGACGTATTATACCTTTAATCTTCGCTTGTCATAAATTCTAAAACTTTGTCTGCAATGGTCCAAACATGTGTAAGAATGTCATACTTGAAAAAAAAAATGCTTTTTGTTTCTCGTTGACTTGAATAGCAAAATATTTGATAAATGTGTTCACCTGTAGAATTTATTGTTTTTTTGAGCGAAGAAGTGTCTGCTCTTGAGAAAAAAATCGAAGATATATGCTGAATGGAACGATTAAAAACAATTGTCATTTTTTTGCATTTCCATTATTTTTGAATTTATCAGGAAAAAAAATCTTTTTTTGCGTCTGAAATTTTGACATGTAAAAAAAAAATAAGTTGAAAAAGTACTCTTATTGTAAAATTTATTACTTTGACGGCATTGCAAGGAGAATTCTGAAAATAGCGAAACAACCACGAACTTTAATTGTTATCCTTTGATTCCTACGTGAGGATAGTTTAGTTTAGTTTAGTTTCAATTAATACGATTATTTAGTATATTACGATATATACATATCTAGCTAATATTTCTGAGCTTTGCATGTATAACAGGGACACTGATAGCATCGATTTGTACCATTCCATCTGTGGTTCTTGCAAAGGCTTTTTAATATTATTAGCAGCTTTTGTGAAAAAGGCGTCATAAACGGTTAGTTTTAGTAAAAATGCAAAAGGCACGGACATATCTGCCTGCAAATCTATGCTATCAATGTCCCCGATGAATATGAAAAGTTCCGAAAACCTCAATCTATTAAAAGGCATAGTAGCATTTCAGTAAATCATTATCATGTTTCAATTCCATTTTTGAAATTAAGTTCAAATGAATAATTTTATTTCGAAAAGTGATCAGTTTAATTGAGTGCAGTTGAAAGTTTATCATAAAACTATTGACAAGTTATTTATTAGGGGACAATTTGAAGCCATATGTTCTAGCACTTGATGGTTAATATTCTTAACTGACGGCACGTGTAATGCACGCGTAAACGCGATCTTGACAAATATCATTCCAGAAATAGTTCCATTCTTGAACAGATTGGCAGAAGTAGAATGTTTTTGAATTCAGCCATCCATAACCATGCTATCGATAAGATTAATCGCAGTAATGTACATTATTAAAAAACCGTTTTCCTAGTAGGGGGCGCCACTGATAATTTCAAATTATGATTGACATATGGTTGATTTTTCGGTGTGGTTACACCACGTGCTCGCGTTCCATGAGTAATTGACGACGGTTTTAAAAAGGAAATGACGTGGTTGATGTCAAAATGATAAAGAACGAAGTGAGATAAAAATCATAATATTTCAACATCTTTTATTGTCCTTAACCCTAATTATACCGACCCGTGTTTGCGGCCATTGATTATGTCTTGCCTCGGTAAATTAACCCTTTCAAATAGACTGTGGCCGTTGGGCGGTTCATATAGCTCTATGGACTCGGGTAACTGCCTATCTCTCTTCTTATCAAAAATCAAATTAAAAATCGGAGTAATTGTTAATTATTATCTTGCTCCTATAAAATGATTTGATCTCGCATTTGCAAAACTGAAA
This sequence comes from Nipponacmea schrenckii, assembly GCA_030562195.1. Lineage (NCBI taxonomy): Eukaryota > Metazoa > Mollusca > Gastropoda > Lottiidae > Nipponacmea > Nipponacmea schrenckii. Next base: position 15,779,904 of record CM060203.1, read on the forward strand.
TAATACATAATGGAAGTCGAATTTTATTTCATATGAAAGGACCGATTTTAAATTCAATACAGAACAGCAGCGCTTTATCAACGCGTTAATATGGAATTTACATTCTTGAGAAGGGTGCAATATTTACTGCTCATTCGAAATTTAATTTAATGTTATAGGAAAAAGTGTTAAAACTCGGGGACTTATTTTCGCAAAGATAACTAAGAAAAATTCAACTATGAAGAAAATATAGTAATGCGATTGGGTTAAAAGACTTAATTTCAAATCGGCTATAGTGATTGACTAGAACACTAAAATAATCGTTAACTTATCGAGAATTATAGGCACCATTTGTTAAACTCTATTAATGCATTACAAGTACATAAATATTATAATGAATGCATATATTACAATATAAAGTATACTATTAGGTGTATGAAATATTGTTATTGGCCGGTTGGGAAATACATTACATTTGTACTCATTGATACTATATCAAAGCTAAAAATACGTTTTAAAATATCACTTAGTTTCTTAAAATCCATTTCTTTTGTATTTTGCAGACCAATTACGAGTCGGCGGCGCCAGGAATGGGCGGAAATCATTACGGAGCGTACACTGGAAATATTACACCGCCAACAACAATGGCCGACATAGGCGTTTTCTCAGCCTCGTTTTCAGTTCCACTTCCGGACTTCCAAGCAGACCAGTCGTTTGCCAATGAGGACATCTCTGATAATTATGCTTCCGGTTACGAGAGCAGCCAATCAAGTTTGACGAGTTTTCAAGCCCCCGACCACGCACAAACACCGGCTTTTCACGAGCCTTACAGTTTTGAAGGAAGCTTTGCCTTACAACAACGCGATACTTCAAAGCAACCCTACAATCTGTACCAAGACCATACGAATTTGGGACACGAAAAGTACGGAACGCCAGTGACGTCATACGAGGACGCTTTTCAAGGTTTTACTCCCAGTGAACAAGAATTCTTTCAGCATCGGTTTTTGGATAATCAAAAATCCTACTTGAAACAGCCTTATAATGATAATCAGGAAATATTTAATCAGACCCATCTGGGATTTACTGACATGGATAACAAACAATCGGTCTATCATACGTACGACGCCGCCGGACATTATGCCGCCGATAACCCCCCATTCCCCGGATTCGCTACTCCTTACTACGGAAACCAGAGTGTATCCTGTGCAAATTCTAGTTTTTCATTTACGAACCGACCTGTGCCTGCCTCGTACCTAGGCGATTTAAGTATTCCGATGACCTCACAGCATTTACAGAGAAGACCGTCGTTATCGATACCAACGCCACCTACACCGGATATGTAAGCATTTATCTAACCTTGAATCTAATTACGACATGGTGGCCATTTTATTTTTTGTTTTTGAAGTCTCATCACACCTCGCTATTACCACTAAATCTTTCCATGTTAAATCACAAATCAAGAGTAAACCACCTTCCGATTTGAATTAGTCTGTACAATTTTGTTCACAATGTATCTTCCAGGCTTGACAGACAGAAATATCAGCTTCAATCACCCACAACCCCACCGACCCCCAGCTCGTGCAGGTCCTCACCCCCACGGGATCAGCCAATGAAAGAAAGTCTCCTTTGTGCTGTGTGCGGTGACAATGCGGCTTGTCAACATTATGGTGTCAGAACTTGTGAAGGCTGCAAAGGTTTCTTCAAGGTATGTATTCATTTATATTCAACAGTCTAATTCAACGTGAAGTATATGCCAGGTATCATGCTATACTATGCCAGACATATGCAGCTAAGCATTGGATTGATGAATGGGGGAGATGCAATTCGGGCTCATAGCTGCACCAGGCATATAAAAACCCAGTAGATAAAAAATCTGAGAGAGGGGGCCAACCTTTCGCCACACACGGGACATTACTACTTTGACGCGAATTCAGGATAAAGCTCACGAATATAACTTTAACTTTACCATTTGCAGAGAACAGTTCAGAAGAATGCTAAGTATGTCTGTTTGGCAGATAAAAACTGTCCCGTGGATAAAAGAAGGAGAAATCGGTGCCAATTCTGTAGATTTCAGAAATGCATGGCAGTAGGAATGGTCAAAGAAGGTGAGTACCTTTTTTGTGGCATGTAATCGTCTTTTTTCGTGCCCACAACTGGAGCCTTTGCCATTTGATTAGAAGTTTAGTCTGGAGGGATCAGCTGGTCTTTGTCCAAACCTTTTGGCATTGATCTTTCCCAGATTATTTGTCCCGATTAACAGCTTGGTCGACTGCAAATAATGAGAAAAGATAACTTATTCAAAGTTATCTACTGACTTTGACACCCACCGGTCGAGATAAGAACCCACGACCACCATTTTTTTATTTTACCATTAGCGTTTGATACAACGGTAATATGTATTGACCTATATTACTTACCAACCTCACTGGCTTATATCTAATGTTTCACTTGTAAATGTCAAAAGATACGATAGATTAAATAATCTTATTCCTTCATTCATTCATAAGATCTATTTGTTCATTCATTCATTCATTTTTGAGGATCATTTGCTCATTCAATCATACATTTATTCATTCATCCATTTGTTTATTTATTCATTCTCGAGAATCGTTTGCTTCATTCATAATATGCATTTGTTCATTCCTTCTTTCATTCATTTGTTTATTCAGTCATTTATTCAGTCTTGAGAATCATTTGCTTCATTCATTTGGTTATTCTTCCTCTTATTCATTCATTTGCATCCTTAACTCATATATCCAAGGCGCTACAAATATCGGACAAACTGCTATGTTTGGTCTCCCGTATTTAAAAAAAAATTGTAACACGGTTTATAATGCATTTTATTTAATACACTCTTTGAAATGATATGCTCAATGCTTATCAATTAATAGTAAATACGCTACATATATCGAATGTAAACTTTCTGTTTGGTCTCTCGTAATTTTTTTTTCAAATGTATAATAGTTGATATTGTTTTCAAATGCACTACCTGTCATTTTCTTGAAATGATATGTTCAATGCTTATCAATTAATAGTAATCATTCGCATATCTGCTCTGATGATCTGTTTCTTGCGTGCTGCCGGAACTTATCTTATAAAAAAAAACCTCCACCAGAATTCCTATATAAAAATGGTTTCATAATAGAAATACATGGCTAACGGCCAATATCTAAGAACCTATCAAACGATAACGAACAGAAGCATTAAGATATAAATACAATAGTCATTGTAACCAGATAGCGGCCATTAGAAACCATCTTGATATAATGTACAAGTGGGTACCTGCCGTGTGAGTGACCCCCGGGGGTAACTCACGAGTTAGACTTTCTACATTTTACCTGAGGGTAACACAGTCGAGTACCGGTCTAGATACAGATGTTTCTTGTTGGTTTTCCACTTCTAACTGACTGCAAGTCGACATCCTATTATCCATTGAAGTTCTCTGGTCGACATCTTAGGCTATTGTTCAAATTCTCTGACCCATATTGAGCCATTTTTGAAGAATCTTTAATTTTTCAAAGGAAATTTCTGTATTTCTGTTAGAGTTAGTTTTCGTTCAGAAATTCTACAGACCGCTTCGAATGTTAATTGATCTCAATCAAATGTTTCGGTTTACAAATCACCGTTTTAATTCGCATTCTTCAAACTGTACGATAAATATCTCGTAACTAACCCGAAGCAAAACCTCCATATTGTCAAAATATCTGTCTAAACGCTTTAAAAATGATGGATACCAAATTTCATAGGCGCCACATAACAAATATAATATCTTAACATATAATGCCATGAGCCAAATAAAATTGTCCAAATATTGTTGTTCAGAAATTCTGGCCCTCCTTAAAGCCGTAATTTCAAATTTTTCCCATATTATTAAATACTCGAGCCTCTTAGAAAATTCCAGCCCATTTCCTTCGCTCTTTAAGAAATCATGATATGAAATTCGAGATAGCATCTATTGCGTTTATGAAACAATTTCTTGTGTGGTATCATTTTTCCTTGCCTCTTGCCAAATTATTGTCAGTTTAAGAAAATATGCAGTGGAAATTATTGTCTTGTGGATTCAGCTGGAATCGAGAATAAACGGACATGTTGCTTATTTGATTTGAAATGGAGGTTTTAATATCGACGTACATGATCCCTAGTTATAGACAAATCAAAAACATGACTCGAACCATAGACAACATTTGTGAAGAATCACGAAATGTGTTTTGAGAAATAAACAGACATTCTTGCAGATTGTTTATAAGAATTCAGAAAATTTCGTATTGTTCACAATTCATTGTGCCTTCTTACGTTTCACTAGAGGTTCAATACACGCCGTTTACCTACTTACGCCCATCCTAACTGTCAAAAGAATTTAAGAACGTAATTAAGGATTAGAAATACCCGGAAGTTTTTTTCTCAAAATTTGAATCATGTCCTAAACAAGCCGCCATAGTTTGTTTTATTTCGTACATAATTAAAATGTAATTGTCTTTCTTATCATCCATGAGATTTATTTTACACAACGTTTCAACAATTTACATTGCCATCTTCATGTGAAACAATAGCATATACCACTGAGTGTTATTGTACACATTTTAACAATGTACATCGTCATCAGTTGGTGGAAATTTAACTTTGTGTATTTCAGTTGTACGATCAGATAATTTGAAAGGAAGACGAGGTCGATTACCATCTAAACCAAAAAGTCCCCAAGAATCACCCCCGTCCCCACCAGTTAGTTTGATCACTGCCCTGGTACGAGCTCATGTGGACACTTGTCCAGACTTACCAAATTTAGACTATAGTAAGGTGGGTAACTCCATTTAATATATTTTACATTTTTGTTTCTTGTACTCTCTATTGATAAAAACAAATTAGGTAAATCGTGATGATGTTACGTTATCATCGTAATAATGTAATATCATATTATTTATTATGCCTTCATTGTGGTGATATTACGTTATTATGCCTACATTGTGATGATATAACGTTATTATGCCTACATTGTGATGATATTACGTTATTCTGCCTACATTGTGATGATATTGCGTTATTCTGCCTATATAGTGATAATATATTACGTTATTCTGCCTATATCGTGATTTTTTGTTCTTCTTACATCGTGAAATAAAAATTTATCCTGTTTATATCGTTATAATATAACGTTATCCTTTTGATAAATCGTGATTGGTTGCTTTATACCGTTATATAAGCACGTGGTGTTTCTTTCATTTGTCATTACTCAGAATTCGTCAAGCTAATGTATATAATTTACATTTTTTGTAGTTCCGAGTACCTAGTCTGGAAGAATCTACGAGCACCGTCGCTTCTGGTGAAAACTTCAAGATGTTTTACGACATCCTCATCCAATCCATTGATATCATTAAAAGCTGGGCAGAAAAAGTTCCTGGTTTTACAGATCTCTGTAAAGAAGATCAAGAATTGTTATTCCAATCGGCTACATTAGAACTTTTTGTCTTGAGAGCAGCATACAGGTAAATTTTCAAAGACATTTTTTTTAACTTGTATTTAAATGAAGACAAGCTGTAGTTTGATTGGTTATGGTGTTGAAATCTTTACATGACGTCATTTGCATTTATCCACCATTGGGATGAACTATTATATTATCGGTTTTTCTATTGCAGAATCCAAGCTAATGACGACAATATAATATTCGATAATGGTTTGGTTTTACACCGGCTACAGTGTTTGGGTATATTTGGCGATTGGGTCAACTCTATTGTGGACTTTGGACTCAGTCTTCATCGCATGACCCTTGACCTGTCTTCGCATTGTTGCATGGCTGCTCTATCTATGGTGACTTGTAAGTATCTTAAGTAAATTATTTTAAAAAATGACCTACGTTAAGGGAAGGAAAAAAAGTTACCCAATGCCAATGTCCTGACAAAAGTTCCCATAATTGCACACTGAATGGCATTTTCAGTCTTTAATAGGCAATTTTAATTTATTATAGTATTCAGAGTGCTGTCTGGAAATCGGAAGGATAGGTTCGCATTAGGGAATATTTGGTTTCTTTATGACTTCATTAATATCATATTATATTTAATTATTTTCCTCCTTATCTTTCCAGTACGCCATGGATTAAAAGAACCACATAAAATGGAAGAACTTCAGATGAAAATAATCGATTGTTTAAGGGATCATTGCACCTACAACAGTGAAGCTCAAAAGAAGCCCAATTTCTTCTCAAAAATCTTAGGCAAAATCGCAGAACTCCGTACTTTAAGCCGTGAAGGACTTCAACGCATGTTGGATTTCAAATTAGATGAAGTGCGAGCGCCACCTGTTATAGAAAATATGTTCCTCTCAAGTCAACTTCCGTTTTAAATCACCCATCAATCAAATGTATCGAGCTATTTTGTGATAAATTAAGACAATTGATTATAACTATCCAGATTCAGGGCCAGTGATTTCATTATCAATGAGTCAGGGCCAGTGACGAGACAGATGATAAATGAAGATTTACATAATTACACAAAAGCACAATGTAAAATATGAATTTAAAGTAACGCCGATTAGGAGAATCAATTTTATGGAAGACTGCTAGGGCCACAATTTGGTGATGATCGTAACGGCCATCGACTTCCATAATGTTCTATTATTCGGTCAGTTGTGAAATTTGTTAATTGTATATTGAACACTTTGTGCACTTTACATTGTATATACATTTCAATTGTGTATTTAATTGTTTCAAACCAAAGCAAATTATAGTCTATTTACACGCCTGTGTGCAATATCACATTAAAAAGAGTTATGCCCCTTTTCTACCTCTGCAAAGACTAGGTACAATTTAGATGCATATCAGAATTATAGGTTGAAGGGATTGTTAAGAGGTTTTCTAAACTTTTTTGCAATCTCTTTAATATATGGACATAGCGACAGATGGTTATCAAAGTAAAACAAATTGTTCAGGCTTGCAATGTATATTTCAACCACGCCCCTTCCTTCCATATACTGACACGCCCCATTTCTTGACAGATTTGAATTCTATGAAGTATATAAATATGTATAAAGTAAATAAAGAATGGCCACACCCCCTTGTATAATTGACACATGTACATTGTAACTTTTTACCTTATATATATTTTTCTACCTAACTTTTCGATACGAATATTCGATGTTGATCCATTATAGAAAGACTACCGGTGCGTTATGGCGATTTTTATAATCAGAAATCTGCTTTAGTAGGCGTAGGATGTACGCAAGTCGAGATATACCATCAGATTGCGCGATGTAAAAAGACTAATATTTTTAATTTTTTTATTTAATACTTTTGAATTTTTTCAAATTTCTAATTTTTTCCATTTTGAGAGCCAAAAGAATATGTAAATATGCTCAATTCCAAAATTGGTTTAATTTTATTTTTAGATATTTTTTTTCTAATTTTTAAGAAATATCTTTTAACTAGGCAACTGTACACTGATTTTAGCTTTAGATGTTTCTTAGATGACTTTTTTGTTGTCGATTCATGAGAATAATCAAGCAATTCTTTGTGCGTGACGATGACTTCAGATGCGTCACGGTACTTACGTGACGATACCGTGACTTTTGTATCGTTGCGTGACGATATTGTGACTTGCGTGACGATATTTTTACATGTGTGACGATCTTCTTACATGCGTGACGATATTTGCATCATGCGTTCGATTTGTTACATGTATGACCGCTTTGGTAGATGCGTGACGGTATTCTTACTTGTGTGACGGTATATCTCGACTTCCAACTTTTATAATTTCTTACCCGAAACGTTTTGATGTTTACCAGTTATTCAGTTTATTTTATTTCACTGTATAGAGAATTTAAATGTCGTAATAAATATGAAATCTCAGTGACTGTATAAAATTGAAAGTAAAAGTTTGTAGATATTTCTTTATTTATGTGTTATGGAAATGTTGTACTTTGTTTTCTCTGCAGAATAAGTGCTATATGACATTGTTAATCACCTGGTTATACTTTATGGATCATTTTATTTATTATAATTATTATTATTATGTGTTCCCATTTTTTTAAATTAATATTTTTGAATATATTTGCATATATTTGCATTAATTATAAAATCTAAACGTATAGTCATCAATTTTAATCGTCATGAAGCACGAGCTTTCGCAATTCCGCGCACTGAATATTGTAAAAAAAATGTATTTTTATATCATAATTTTGTATTCTTGATGGAAAACTAAAACTATCTTTACTCTACGTTGCAAATATGATCTGTTTTGGAAATTTGAAAACAAGTAGAAGTGCTATAATTTTTTATTTTTTTTTTTTTTAATAACTTGTGGCCAAAGAAACTTGCCCGCTTTATTTATTATTTAGCAAGTAACATTACATAAAACGGTCGAATTTTCACTAATAGGATATGTTGACGTTAAGGTGAAAAATTTGACAATCAATTGACAATGAAAATGAAAGGAATGGAATTTTACGTCCATCTTTGTTGGGGTTAATGACTATGGACGGTAGACAATCAAAATTGGAGTTATATTGAATTTATGCACTTTCGTGGATAAGGAGGCATAATTAAGTCATAGGCATTTTAATTGGCATAGTGTTATTGTTATATATAGGCATAATTATATTTCCAAATATTTTGCATAATAAGTTGTATAATATACAACATTATTTGTAAGGTTTAAGAAGCAAAGCATTATCATTTAGGTTTGTTGCAAGAATCGTTGCATAAAACATGCAAATTGATAAGGCTTAACTATAATTATTTAAATCTCAAATGAAATTTTGTTAAATTTTGACATCTATATTGTATAGAAAATTGTAATTTATTAAGATGGGTCGAATCTAGTCATAATTTCATATTTGAAAATGCAAAAAAATTTAATCACATATTTTACCATGTTTGTTTCTTTTGTGTTTTCAACCTTAGGCCATTTTGTTTATTTCAAGAGACTAATTGAAGTCTGAGCTGATCAAATTTGATTAAAATCTCTAAAAGAGAAAAATCGAAATGTGATTAAAAACTCTTGAAAAGAAAAATTGAAATTGGATCAAAATCTCTTGAAACAGGAAAAATTGATCAAAATCTCTTGAAGAGAAAAATTGAAATGTGATCAAAATCTCTTGAAAAAAAAAATTGAAATTTGATCAAACTCTCAATGAAATAAAACTTTATCAGTCTCTTGCGAGAAATAGGTACTTATTGAAAAGGTAAAACTTGTTAATTTCAAGTCTGGTGGTGTGATAAATCACTTTTATTTAGTTAAGACTTAGAAAAGGACTGGTCGAGGTCACAAACAAAAACATTTAAGACAAAACATAACAAAAAAATACTTCGCCTCTTAATTTCCCACCACATTGTTTCGCTGTTGCTATGATTATATTTAATTCTGTACAGGTTCAAAACTTAATAAAATGTGTAATATCACAAACAAGTATTTTTGTATTTTGTCATTATAGCGTCGGTATAGTCTCAAAGATATTTTGTTTATTCGAGTCCGATTTTAAACGTTAATAAGATCAGTCCACTATATCTCTAGGTAGAATAAACAGTCATAGAAACTATACGATTCAAAGAACTCTGTGTAGATTACTACTTATCCTACCTATGTAAAGTGGACTTGTCGAGTGTATGTTTTGAATTGGTTCTATGTACACATAAAATCTTTGGTCGAATATATGCATTTCCTAATTTGGCAGAAATTCTTAAAGAAACACATGGATCTCTTAAGGAACGTTACTTGAGAGTTCGAAAAAGACCCTATGGCAACATTACACGTTGAGGGAAGAGAGCCATTCATGTACGGTATCCGTTTTGTGTTTGGGACAGGTCGGCAACGGATAATAGCATACTACGTTTCACAAACATTGGCCAATGAGAGCAGAGTATTTAGAGTTGTTATGAATTTAATATCCAATGAGAACTGATACTTGGCTTTGCACGTGCATAATTGTCGGGTATAAAAGCACTGGCTTAATGCTCCGAGAATTTTTAGTCGACATTACCTTGCTGGAGATGGGCGTAAGCGAGGATTCTACCAACAAAGCAACGGTTTAGCAGTACACGATGTTACTCTAGTTATTGGGTAAGTCTCTGACGATAGTCTATATTATTTCATGAATTAACTCGTTAAATAGTAAAATACACTCTTAAAAGGTTGGGTGGCGGAGAGAGGCTTGACCAAATTAGAAATTGGGTGAGGTCAAATCTCGTGTTGGTTTTCCGTGTTAGTGTTAACACCATCACGTAACACGAAATTCTTCATGTTCTATTATCTGGTGTCATCACAAATAATCCGAGTTAAAAAAATAACAGATAAGATCAAATAAAGCTTCTATTTACTATATCAAATCATTAAAAACACTTTCTGGAAACTTTAATCAAGTCTATAAAATATTCAGATCGGTTCTGTGTGATAATTAACACCCAAGAAATCATACCGATAAAAGTTTGTGATTCACACTCGGTGTTAATATCTTACTAGGCGATATTGTCGCAATTCTGTATTAACACCCGTGTTAACACGAGATTTGACCTCACCCACTGCCAAAAACATCACATCACAGAACTATGTACCCTGTTGCTGCAAAGGCTACACAATATGCATAATCTAATGTAATAGGACTGCTGACTGGAAAAGCTCATTTGTAAAATTAGGGACGTTTTTTGTTACCACGGGTTATCACATTTACACAATTTCAAGTCATCACGAAAATGAAGTCAAGGTGATAGACGCAGCGAGTTTACCAGAAGCACAGGATGGACAGTGCTGGTATATTCGAGCATACACATAATATAAAAAACAAAACACTCTATCTTCAGAAAATTTATTTCAAACATCAAACATAAACAGCAAATCAAAAACGTGACTTTACGTCGTTTGACCTTATATAGGCTAGCACTGAAAATTCAAATTTTCTGTAAATGTAACAGAATGTAAAAAAAACAATACATAATAACCCTGTTGAATGGTATCTGTCACGTTTGTCAAGATTTGGACAAGTTTGTCTAGAACTACAGGGAACATGTGCATATAGAACTTTAGGAACTTTCTTAAAGAGATAATAGGCGTTAGAATACACTCGTCCTACGGCTTATATTTGTGTTTCATATTGACTATTAGTTAAATAAGTATGCATCCCACACTTTACCAAATTTTAAAAAGCCACAATAAAAATATATTCGGAATTTTAAAAAAAAAGTGAGCCAGCGACGATTCCATTCAGTTTGAGAATAAAAGCGTCTGGTAAATCAACGCTAAAACATCATTGTGGAATTCAACAGTAGGGGTCAAGGACGCGTGAAAACTCACATGTTAGAGTTACTTCCCTTTATATTAATTACACGATTTGAAAATCGCTTGATGGATGGCTCAAGCGTTTTATGATTAACTACTTTATTTTGGGGATTTATCGGATTTTAGAGGGATTTTGATGTATAGGTAAGTCCACTGATGGATATATACTGTTATTGTCCAAATTTGAGTGAACTTAAAATTTTATGTTCGTTCTAACGCCTATTATCCCTTTAAGAAACAAAATTATATGCTATTTGTAAAAATCAAAATATATAATAAAATTTTCATTCTCAATATATTTTTCACCGGTTTAAAAATTGAGGTAATTAGACTAGATGGAATTCAATGTATATTACTAGTATTTAACAACGCCGAGGAACATTCTCTGTATGCAACAAAAGGTATTGTATTTTTATCAGCTTACGATTTATAACATTCACAAAGTAATGTCCCATGCACATGTGCTTGTGTATATGTATATTTCATATACTTGATCGCAGGAACACAGATCTGTCCATTTAATACACATGTACTTGTGTATTTTAAAACAAAAATTTCCAAATGGTTCATATCATTCATTGTATTGTCACCATGGGCTGAATGTTGGACAGGACCATGTCCGTGTGTATTTGGACCTAATTCTCACTCATGCAAAATAAAGATTCTATATTTGTCTCTATGGACTAAATGTTAGACAGGACCATGTCCGTGTGTATTGGACCTAATTCTGACCCATGTAAAATAAAGAGTCTATATTTGTCTCTATGGGCTGAATGTTAGACAGGACAATAGTATTATTAAACTTGCATTGTGTTGATTACTACAAATACTACCTTAAGCAATATTTTTAATTGGCATGGGATATGACTAACATTTATAGCACTAATATAAAGAAGGGAAATAAGGTGCGCATTATAATCGCAATTATACAGTAGTTCAAACACATCAAACTGTGATCACCGGGACATTTGTTGCATAATAAAACACAATATATAAATATGTATGAACACCAGTAGCACTTCAAAATGTCTTTTAAACTTATCAAAAATTAACATTATACTTAAAAAAAAAAACAAAAAAAAAAACTGACAAAACAACGTAACAAAATATAATGGCTTACAACTCATATCAGTCACTGCTATTCATCTAAGGTACAGCGAGTTTTCTATCATATGTAACCCTTGATAATTAATATAAATAATAACTCTGTAAATAGTTAGTGATATTAAATAGTTCAAATAATGCCATTTACCTTGCCTAAAGACTAGCTTAAGAAAACTTTTGATATCGTTTTATAAAAAAAATTGAAAATGATATTTTGCTCTTAATTAAAAAAGACAAATCTTTGAATGGAATGCCCAGCTTTTTGGATACAAATTTTTGCTTCAGTCAGCAGTTTTATCCTAGAATGCTTCATTGTTTGATTTTAATATTGCTCATGTCAAAACCTACATCAAGCCTAAAATATGTTATTTAAATCAAGCTCTATTGGATTAAAATGATTCCCTTTTGCTTGATATGTTCCCCAGCCCTTACATAATTTAATATTAATATTTAATATTTAATTTTTGCATGCCCTTTCAAACCTTGAAAATAATCTCATTGTAATTTATTTAATTAATGTAAAATGTATATGTTCTAAGGATGCACGACTTGCCATTTTTTTTATACCCCTCAAACTCTATTGAACTCTTCTACACATGCATAATTTCTATAGAATAACACTGTAATTGTATGTTTGGAAGAGATCATTAGTGAAATAAGGGGTGTTTTTTTTCTTGACTACATATTGTAAGCATCATACCATAGTTCACCTGAACTTCTTAAGGATCTGAAAAAGAAATGGAGTTTTACATCCTGATTTGCTATATATATATATATATATATCTCGTTGGGCTTACAAAAATGGTATATTCGTTTTCAAAGTGTTAAATGATATCTAACATATAATGTGATAAATATCAGTATTACAAATTAATATCGATAACAAATATACTGAAATATTCCCATATTGTGATATATGGTGATTATCATGATATTTCATCAAATTTTTATAAAGATAAGATCATTTACACAATTTTAATCAATACTTCAATATTTGAAACAGATGTTTTTTTCCATGCCATCAAACACAGGGTTGTTTTTGTTACATTTATAATTTGTTTTTGTAAGAACTTAACAACATTTTGTTTCAAAAAACAGTAAAAACCATACTTTAAAAATATCACGAAAAATACCAATATCACGAAAAATACCATATCTTAATACCATATTTTAATGATATCGTGATATCCATGTGAACAAATATCGCCCAGCCCTACCCATACATCCTAGAGGTATAGCTCAAACTAATGACTTTATTTGTTTTACAATGCCAAAATGTCATTGATATCCTACATAACACATGTTGATTGGTTAAAAATAACATCATCGGAACAGAAACTTGTGAGATTACAGTGAGTGAGGAAAGAAAATTGTAAATAATAAGACTTACCCTACAATATCACTGAAGGCAGTAAAGAGTGGTTTACTCGTGTATTTTACACCATGTTTCTTACATAGTGATTTACATAGAGGCATCACTTTAGCTAGATTGTGACGTGGCATTGAAGGAAATAAACTGAAAGTAGAAGATATTAAATATTGGACATATAACAATTTATGTTGTTCATGAGGATCTAACTGGTTCATCTATTTGATCTGGCAAAGGCGTCAGTTTTAGAGAGTGCACACTAAATAGCTGTGTCACAGCTATTTGATACTTACTGATGTTCTATTAGCAACTTGGTGACTTTCTATTTGATACTTGGTGATTTTTATGTGATACTGGATACCAAGTGATGTTCTATTGACTATTTGATACTTACTGATGTTCTATTCGATACTTGGTGATGTTCTATTTGAGACATGGTGATTTTTATGTGATACTAGATACCAAGTGATGTTCTATTGACTATTTGATACTTACTGATGTTCTATTTGATACTTACTGATGTTCTATTTGATAATTAAGATGTCCTGTAAACCAATCATTGAAGAAGGATGGATCCACATTACAAGTGGCGGCTAACTGCATAGTGACCCAATCGCTACCCTTTTCTTTGTCTACTTCCATTGGGATATGATTCATCTGAGTAGTCCACACAAACCAATGGCTTTCTAAAAATCTGTAGTGGAGTAAAAGGAATTTGCTTTATATTAATTATGGACTTTTCAAAATAATACTGGTTTTAGATTGTACTATGGTAGATGTGATGTCATGGAAATTCAAAATAATACTGAATCTTAGATTGTGATTTTATGGAAATTCAAAATTATACTGAATCTTAAGTTGTACTAGGCTAGATGTGATTTTATGGAAATTCAAAATAATACTGAATCTTAGATTGTACTAGAGAAGATGTGATTTTATGGAAATTCAAAATAATACTGAATCTTAGATTGTACTAGATTAGATGTGATGTCATGGAAATTCAAAATAATATGGAGTCCTAGATTTATAAGGTAGATGTGATGTCATGGAAATTCAAAATAATACTGAATCTTAGATTGTACTAGAGTAGATGTGATGTCATGGAAATTCAAAATAATATGGAGTCCTAGATTTATAAGGTAGATGTGATGTCATGAAAATTCAAAATAATACTGAAACTTAGATTGTACTAGAGTAGATGTGATGTCATGGAAATTCAAAATAATACTGAATCTTAGATTGTACTAGAGTAGATGTGATGTCATGGAAATTCAAAATAATACTGAATCCTAGATTGTACTGAAATAAGGGTTATTTTTTAAGGAAAGTGTTCATAATTCACTTTATTGACCAAGTTTGCAAACCATATGACCATTCTAATAGGTAGTATTCCTTCAATATATAGAAGCATTTTAAGCTTAATAAAAATTGATATCTGTGCTCAAGGACTTAAAAAAATGGAATTTTGTATTATACTGGAAACCTACCTGACAAAGAAATAGAGACCAATAGTGCCCCAGAATCCCAGGAACTGATAAAACATCAACTCATACCTCACAAAAAACATGAACATCCAAAACATCTCCTGTAGAAATATACAATCATTATAGTTATGTATATCTGGTGCAGTTTCATCTTCAGCACTAGTACCACAAATCATGCTACAGCCACGCTATAACACGATACAACCACATTACAGTCATGCTATACCACAATACAGTCATGTTATACCAAAATACACACTTTTACTCAAGATACAACAACGCTGTACCATAATACAACCATGCTATACCACAATACACACTTTTAATCACGATACAACCATGCAATACCACAATACAACCATGCTATACCACGATACAACCACGCTATATCATGAAACAAGCATGCTATACAATGATACAACCACGCTGCAGCTATGCTATACCACAATACAACCACTTTATACCATGCTACAACTCACTCTATACCACAATACAACCACAGTATACCACGATACAACCACGCTCTACCATGATATGAAGTTGTAGAAAAACTGTATTGTGGATTAATGTAGGCAATGATCCTTGCTCAAATGTCAAAGTTCAAATTATACACAATATACCACAAGCTAAGATTACCTACCCAATATTTGTGAAACTTGATTAAAAAATATGGTACTTCAAAATTGAAATATATAGGTAATAGCAATGGTGGTAGTACTGCAAAAGAAAATGACTATATTAGTCTTCTTTACAGAGCTGTGTTTTTATCTGTATTTGCCAGTAATGCTTGAGTCTAGCTCAAAAAATGACTGACTGCAATTTTGATATTTAGGACATTTTCTATGCAAAATTTAGAGTTTGTTTTTATGTTTTCAAAATGAAATTGGCTCAAAATCTTCATAAAGTGTTCAGTTGCGAGTTTCTCGATTCAACAGCTCTTGTTCTCAACTTTGATACCAAAAGCAATACTTACTAAAATAGAAATATGTTTGTTGTTTGTTATATGGCATAAAACCTTTCTTCTTTTTACCCCACTGCAAGATATAACATATATGATATAATAAATGGGTAGGTTTTTACCAATAAAAATTAATTTCACACCAATTTGTAGGTTTTTACCAATTAGAAATAAATCACACCTCAATGAGTAGGTTTTTACCAATTAGAAATAAATCTCACCTCAATGGGTAGGTTTTTACTACTTAGAAATAAATCTCACCTAGATGGGTAGGTTTTTACTAATTAAAAATAAATTTCACCTCAATGGGTAGGTTTTTAAAAATTAAAAATAAATCTCACCTCAACGGGTAGGTTATTCCCTATCAAAAATAAATAATCAAGTCTAATATCTGGATCTTTACGAATGATGTTAGGTTTAGCATGATGTTGAAAATGGCGATGGTTCCACCAAGATGAGGACACTCCCTGAAAATAGATTTAAACTTCCAGAAAACAGTCATTTCTATGAGTGCCATTCTTACTATACTGATTACTTAATACTTCATACTGACCATGGCACTATATATTATTCCATTTATTCCTGCAACTCACCTTCAGAACATTGATAATACATATATGAGCATAATGGTTCCATTTGGAAGAATTAAAGACTGATAAATGTCCAAAATCATGCTGTGACCATCCAGCTTGTGCCTGAAAATAGAACAAATTCAAGTTAATACCAGCACAAGAAATGGAATATTTAAACCTGATCTTTGGAAATTGCCGCTTTGCAGTTCTACAATTGCATCCTTTTTTGTAAATTGCAAAATATTTGTAATATAGATTACTCCGGACTGGTTGCACTATTTTTCAGAAATCTTATGGTAAGAACTATTTTCCTACAATTCTTTATCAGTGCAGGTTGTCCAGGAATCTGAGCATCAGGAACATTCTAAAAAACAATTCTAATAAACAATGATATTGGTTTAAGAATTTTAGAAGAATTTTTAAAAGTGGGATAACTCCTTCTTGCCCAATAGACAACAAGCCAACTGACCTAGCTACTCCACTGTCCTAGGACAAGCCAACATGTTACCAACTAAGATAGTCCTGTGTCCTAGGACAAGTCAATGCGCTACTGACCTAGCTAGTCCACTGTCCCGGCAGACGGCAAGCCAACTCGCTACAGACTTAGCTCTTCAACTGAATCCACTAACTGTCCTAGCAGACAACATTAAACTTGCTTCTACAAGAAAGGCAGACTTCCAACCCTGCGAGCTCAGTATCCATGTTTGAAAATTAGAGGAGGACTATTGAACAAACCTGAGCAGTGACAAGTAATACAACTGTAAATAGGTATGGTATTATTCCAGTACCAAAATACCACAAATTAAGTACTGCTAATAGTTCAAATACCAAGATCTGACCAACGGTCAACCCGAAAAACCATGGACTAGCTTTAAACATTCCCATTTCTTCTACTTTCCTACGTAACTCTCTGAAATCTTTCTGTAGTTCAGTCTGAAATAAACCAAAATCAAATCAGATCAGACATTGATTGTAAAATTTAAATCAGAATTAAATAAAATTCTAATTGTGGAAATAAATCAAAATAGATATCCATTGTGAAAATCAAAACTGATATCAATTGTGGAAATCAAAATCAGAACTGATATCAATTGTGGAAATAAATCAAAATAGATATCCATTGTGGAAATAAAAATCAAAACTGATATCAATAGTGGAAATCAAAATCAAAACTGATATCAATTGTGGAAATCAAAACAGATATCAAGTGTGAAAATTATAATCAGAACTGATATCAATTTTGGAAATCAAAACAGATATCAATCGTGGAAATAAATCAAAACAGATAACGATCAAGAGTTTAACTTCACTCAAATGCACTAAGGTTCCATTCAATCTACATGCTCTTTCTGTACACATTAAAAAAACCCCTAAAAAGCTTATTCTGTTAATCAAAATTTCCCTCATGGCACACTAAATAGCATTGCTAAAAGGTTGAAAACCCTTGGGTAAAAATGTACCTCATAATCCTCTTCTTTACGAAGGTAACCCACTTTTAATGGCTTCAAATATTTCAACACCATATCTTTATTACCATGAAAAGCTTTCCAGGCATCCTACAAAAGTAATTAATGCATTTATTACCTTTAAATTTTCTACTGTCAAGTCATCACATTCTTTTACGCTCATATGGCGTTACCGGTACTTGTATCTTCACAATGTCAAGCTATAACAATCTTTTTTCATACATTGACTTCAATAGCCTCCGTTATTGTTTTACAGAATGAAGAAAATTTGATTGGATTATACGGCAATGAATACAGCCAATCAATCATAGCCCTGACCAGAAAGGTAGTATATACTTTGGCAAAGTAAAGTAAATAAATTAAGAGTTTTTCCAAAATGACTTAGTTTTGCAAGTTTTCAAGATTTTAAGGGATTCTGTTACTTTATGACACTAGGTAAGTTCACTGATGAATATACACTCATATTGACCTTTCTTGAGATCTAAAATTTTATTTTTATGCTAAGACCTATTATCCCTTTAAGAAAAGCCTAATCAAAGTACATGTAGCCTATAATGCACCAAGTAAGATAACAATATAAAGGTAGTAGGTAGCACCAGTACTAAACAAATAGTTTAAATATAAACTGGGATAAGATAAATATTATCAAAACCCAAATATTATTGTTTATATTCATTTACTGATAAAATATAATATCTGATTATGATTAGACTTGAAGTGAAATTTGTAATTTTTTTTAGTCGAGCAGAGATATATATCTGGGTCCAATTTTAAACTTAAAGTGACACATCTGTACAGGATATTAAAGGCCATGTTTCTGCCATTTCGAGGATTGATTTGGGCCTTTTTGTATTCAGAGGTTTGAAAATGTTAAAAAAAGGAAATTCATTCATCAAAAATATCGCAAACTAGGATTTTCATTCTTTATTTAACTTAATTCTCTAAGCTATTTATGTTTTTTCTTCATTTGACAGTTTGACAAAAAGACAATTCATGATTTTAAAAAAATACAAATAATTCTGTAGGCCTACACGCCTGGACTTGAAGGTTCACATTTCAAAGGAGAATTGTGAACATTATTACTGATTTTGCTAATATATATGGCAAACACTCCCTTTCAATATAGAAACTTAGAAAGAACTAAGTATATGTTTCATATACTATAATCCCATTTTAACTATTTTTAGTTTGCTTACTTAATTTAAAAAAAAAAACATTATTTTAACTCAATTTTCAGTTTCCTTACTAATAAAACATAAGTAAATGTAAACTGCTTATTTGAGTTCATGGTTTTCTAGATGCAATTTTGTCATCAGACGGAATCTTTTTATTACTAAATTTATCAGTACTGGTATCTCTTAAAGGGATAATAGCCGTTAGAATACACTCGTCCTACGGCTTCTATTTGAGTTTAATATTGACTATTAGTTAAATAAGTATGCATCCCACACTTTACCAAAAGTTAAAAAGCCACAATAAAAATATATTCGGAATTTTAAAAAAAAGTGAGCCAGCGACGATTCCATTTAGTTTGAGAATAAAAGCGTCTGGGAAATCAACGCTAAAACATCATTGTGCAATTTTACATTGGGGGTCAAGGACGCATGAAAACCCACATGTTAGAGTTACTTCCCTTTATATTTACATTTTGAAAATCGCTTAATGGAAGTATTAAGCCTTTTATAATTTACTACTTGATTTGGTGGATTTATCCGATAATAGACTGATTTTGATGTATAAGTTATGACACCAGGTAAGTCCACTGATGGAAACATACTGATATTGTCCAAATTTGAGTGAAATTAAAATTTTATGTTTCTTCTAACGGCTATTATCCCTTTAAAGGAATAATGTGACCTAAAATGAACATAAATATTGAAAATTTTAGACTTGGTCAATGAGAGCATATATAAATCAGTAAATTTACCTGCTACCAACAAAATCCTTATTATAGTATTAATCTAGTAAATCCCCAAAACTTAGAAATTATCTATCCATAAAAATGCATTTGATTATTGGAAAACGCTTAATAAAATGATTAAGCATTTTTCAATTATGTTGTATATTTTTATTGTTTATTTTGTATCATTTATTTTCATTTTAGTCATTCAAATAAATGGCAGTATCACACTCAATCTGGTTCTGATTTGTTTTGGGAGAGGGTGAAGGAGGATAAACACAAAAACAGTTTTGTGAGTTTTCAAGATTTTAAGGGATTCTCTTCCTTATGACACCAGGTAAGTTCACTGAAGAATATATACTCAAATTGTTCACCGAAGAATATACATGTATATCAGTAAAACTTATGTTCATTTTAAAACGCAGTATCACTTTAAGACTTTCCTAAGCAAAATTTTGACACAAGACTCAAGTACCGGGCTGAAAGGAAAGAAATCTTACTATGTAAATATAGGCCTATTCCTAAAACGTTATTTATCCTGTTTATAAGACACATATATAAAGAAATATGCGTAGGTAAAGGATCACAAGAAACATTGAGTTAATAAATGTCAGAAATGGTATATCCATACATCTTGTGCTTCCTAAGTAATTTATCTGCTGACTGTAGCCTACATCATCCAGACCAATAATTTCCTGAACCTTTATTCAGAAAGTTTATGTTTGTACAATAGGTAAGCTAACCTTAAGTAAATAAAATTGAATTAATATCATTAAGTCTCCATTGTCATTGATGAATAATAATCAATTTAATTGTAGATCAAAAAAGACCACTTTTATATATTATGGAGAGGGCACAATTTTGATTGGCAATCCATATTTAAAGGGTTACTATCGTACTGCCACTGGGTCTTCTTAGCATGAACATAAAATTGTAGTTCTCAAGAAAGGTCAATATATGAGTATATCATCAGTGATCTTGCCTTGTGTCATAAATTAACAGAATCCCTTAAAATCTGGAAAACTCACACAATTAAATCATTTTTGAAAAACACTTAAATTAATTTATTGAGCATCTTTAAATGATCAAATGCATCTTTATGGATACCATAGGCTAATTACTTTTCTTAGTTTTTTTTTCATTTTTTTGTGTTATTTATGGCAGCAGGCATATTTTGGCCTACTGATGAATAGAGCTCTTATTGGCCAAGTTTAAATTTGCAAATTTTATGTTCATTTTAAATTTAAGACCTAGACTAGGCTATTAATAGGCCTATCCAAAGGTCTGTCTGAAGCGTTAAGGGGCTAAATTGAAAATAAAACATCTCACCCTAACACAGCGAACGCATGTTTGATCTAATTTTAATTAGAAATCCCAATGGAAGGATTTTAAAATAATAAATGTTACCTACCGACGCATCTTCTCCTGCATGGATGCCAATTATTCTTTCGCCGCCTGGATGCTTCTTCGCCCATGTCGAAACGTTGTAGACGATACCTTCAATGACAATCCATCTGTCCGTCTTCGAGTTGTGTTTCCTGATTTCTTCCCAGGAATATTCTGCCAAGTCGTCTGCTTTCTTTTCCTCGACACACATCTTGGTTTGTCGAAATTAATTGTCGTTTCGGTCTTGTGTATCCATTTAATTCGAATAATGTCCAACAGGAATTTTATTGAAAAGTACAACTACCTTCAGCTGATTATAAAGCAAGTGCACGTACCGGCTTAGTGACCTTGACCTTTCATCTTTTTAACCTCTTGACCGCAGTCGAATCATTTTATTGACCAATCAAACTCTCTGGATATTTTAAACTTGTGCTGCGAGTGTCCAGTCCGATGTTTTCAATGAAATTCTAGTCTCTGACGCCAAGACTTTTGTCCTCATCAGACAAAGCGGATATGGATGTTAGAGGCTAAACAATTATATATAGTCTCTCACACTTTTCTTAATATGGGGTAGGGATAATAGGCGTTAGAACGAACATAAAATTTTAAGTTCACTCAAATTTGGACAATAACAGTATATACCCATCAGTAGACTTACCTATACCTCAAAATCCCTCTAAAATCCGATAAATCCCCAAAATAAAGTAGTTAATCATAAAACGCTTGAGCCATCCATCAATCGATTTTCAAATCGTGTAAATATAAAGGGAAGTAACTCTAACATGTGAGTTTTCACGCGTCCTTGACCCCTACTGTTGAATTCCACACTGATGTTTTAGCGTTGATTTACCAGACGCTTTTATTCTCAAACTGAATGGAATCGTCGCTGGCTCACTTTTTTTTAAAATCCCGAATATATTTTTATTGTGGCTTTCTAAAATTTGGTAAAGTGTGGGATGCATACTTATTTAACTAATAGTCAATATGAAACACAAATATAAGCCGTATTACGAGTGTATTCTAACGCCTATTATCCCTTTAATATGGGGTCTGGATAAAAGAGGCTGAAATAACCAAGTCTAGAACACGTTTTTCAAAATAATATCAAAGATAAGACAAGTGGGCTTTTGTTGACCATTTCATGTTCAAAGATTACCAGAAAACACGCGAGATGATAAGATAATGAATATTTGGACAAAATAAATTGATAAAACATATTTCTATGCTTCCTATCAATATCACCCGATATCAACTGATTTTGATAACTGAGCCACTTAATAATAATCGCACGTGTGTCTCACCTTAGGCGGGAAATTTTACCAGAAAACCGTATATAATACGGAGGTGCCTACAAAGGGGTTCATCCAGTTCATTTTATAAAACGAATACGGGTCACAGAACTACCAAGGGAAGGAATCGAACAGCGATAGGCATTTGTGAACTTTCAATTAGTCGTAGTTGCTAAAACGATTAACAGTTGACTAACTTCACTAACTCATTACATGGACTGGTGAAATTCAATGCTATCAGTGACCCTGATACACATTCAGAAAGGTTCAGAAAAACGTTTCAATCTCTTAACAAATATATATCTTGTACATGTAGCCTGCATGTAGCGTAGGCCTACCCGGTATTTCATATAGGCCTACAATGTTAGATTGATCCATTCTTTTTCCAACTTCCTAGGAATCTTTTATCAGGTTTTATTGTTCTTTCTAGCTCCGTCGTTATGAATGGGGTCCAGGGGGCTGGGCCCCGGCTAGTGAGAATTTAGCCCTACCGATTATCCTCTCTCAAACTTTTAGTTAGCAGAGATTGAACAAATGATGAACATTTTGATTGGGATTTTGGTGCCTCGGAATCGTCAGAAATACGTTCTCTGGGTTTCTAGTTTTCAAAGGGGAGGGGAAGAAATCAGGACAAAAAATAAGGGCCCCTGTACCAATTCAGTCCTGGCGCCGGGGCTTGCTATCTGAACAACAAGAGGCAGTTCCCATTTCAAGAGTAGGCCCCTAAAGGCAGGTTTAGTACAAAACGTTTTATTTACAAGTCATCATAATTTCTTTAAACACTTAATAAGTGAGTCCCTGATTTTAACTCGAATAGATTCGTCACCCTCACAGATTATATGTGTTGAGTCGCCATCAACTTGTATTAATGTATCATCATTTGGCTGAAATATAGAAAGAAACATGTAATTTGGTTTGGTTACAATTAGATGTGTCACAAGGATTTTGTCTACTAGCTGGTCCATGGTCAAACGTCTTGGTATTGATCTTTCTTAGATTATTAATACCCATTTAGGGTAGGGCCAATTTTTCCTTTCTCAAAACCTTTTTCAGTTCAACATATTGATTTATGTACAATAACCAAATGGCGGATAAGAATCGTCAGGAATAGGTTCTCCAGGCTTCTTGTTTTCAGAACTTCCTGGAGAGGGGGAGTTCCAGGACAAAAATTATGGATCCCTGCAATTCAGTCCTGGCAACAGAGCTGTAGCTAAGTAGACTTGAAAAATGGCTTCTTTAAGATCACTTGACTTTCACATGATGACAACCCATGACCACAATTGTTTGATATAACCAAGCAAATGATGTCATAATAAGACTTCAAACCAGTTTGCATACTTTGATGTGGTATACAGTTTAGCAACAATGTTTTATACAGCACATCATTTTAATTAAATGCATGATTCACTCAAACAACTTACAAGATGTATAATGGATCCACTGCCAGTTTCTTCGACTTTTATGGATGAGATTCCTTGCTGAAAGACATAAATAAATCTTTTTGAAAGATGGGAATGTATTCATGAGTTTTGTTCTTGTGTTCATATTTACAAATCAAATTGTATGTTCTAGTATGTTGATAAGCGGGTTTGTAAATCATGTGACATCATAAATATTCATTAACTTATACAGTGAAAAATGAAAATAGAAATATGGTCAATAGTTTCAAATGTGTATAATAGACCAAGACAAAGAATTAGACTTAAGTCTTTGCCTTCTACAGTGAAACATGGTAGAAATATGTAATATTTTCAGGTGTTGAAGAGAATATGACTGCTACAGTGAAACATGGTAGAAATATGTAATAGTTCCGGGTGTTGAAGAGAATATGTCTGCTACAGTAAAACATGGTAGAAATATGTAATAGTTCCGGGTGTTGAATAGATTATGACTGTTAAAGTGAAACATGGGACTGTTTAGTTGATTTATAAAAACCAATAGTAATACCTGTGTCATAACATCAACAAAAGTTTGAATGTTCGGAGAACCAAAGATGTATGATTTTTTGTGCACGTTAAATCCATCATGTGATCGTTTTTGACCAATCAGGGCATCTTTAGGAAGAGGTTTTAAAGTATAAACGTTATCACGAACTTTAAGTGAACCAGTTAACATTGTGATGGCTGACCCTGGCTTGACCTCCACTGGCTCCATTTTTGCTGCTAACTAAAAGAAAGAAACCTTTTTATAAGGAAAATAATTTACGTTTGTGAGGATTTAAGACTTTAAGACTGTGTTTGAACCACAGGCCACCTTTTGCCAATGAACACCAATAACATTTTTTTATATCAGTCCAAACATCATGGAAAAAATTTTGGAAACCCGTTTTTGTAAATCAGGAAAAACCCAAAAATTGGGGTTAATGGACCTTGGTGGTAAGATACGCATCTAACTCCCAGTCTCTACCTAAAGAAGACCTCTTTTTATGGCAGCGAAAATTTTTTCCCCATATATAAATATTAATTTACCTCTGTATCAAGGGCCTGCTTTTCGTTTAACAGAAAGTGATAAACTTATACCCCTGGTATATGAAAAGGGGATGGGTTGATAAAAAATAAAACAGATTTGATTGAACCCTCAGACCCTCAGGGTTGAAAAGAACTTGCTACGGAAATCCAATATCCCTAAAAATAAGGGGGTTTTGAGTGGAGTTTACACCCTTTTCTTTTCAGGTATTTTATAAAATTTTTAAATTTTTAAAGGGTTCTGTATAGAATGGGGCTATATAGGAATTTCCGTTTAACAGGGGGAAGGGTTTTTTAAAACTTAGATGGTAGATGTTTTAGAGGGGAGGGGCTTAGATAAAAAATAAAAGGGGATTTATAGAACAAAGGGGGGTTTATAGAGAACAGGGGTTTAAAAGAGGCTTTATACAGGAAAGGGGCCTTTATAGAGGAGTAAGGGGTTTTTAAAGAGGGGCTTTTTTCAGGAAGAGGTTTTTAGGGGGGGGTTTTTATAGAGGGAGGGGGGTTTATAGAGGGAGGGGGGTTCTTTTAGTGGGAGGGGGGTTTTATAGAGGGAGGGGGGTTCTATAGAGAGAGAGATTATATAGAGAGAGGGGTTCTATAGAGGGAGAGGGGTTATAGAGGCAAAGACTGTTCCCCATTCCTTTATATTATTACATGAATAAAATGTTGTTTATAAAAAAAACCCTTGTATGATGCCTGATTGAGCTTCTGAAGCAATGAAGTGTGCAATAAGAGAAATTTTGACAAATCTTATATAAGTTGGAAATTTAGAAAAGGACTCCTAATGAAGGGGAAAATCCTGACCCTGAAACTAAAGAACGAAGGGTGAAATCCTGACCCTTAAACTAAAGAACGTACCCAGTCTATGGTGAGATCTGTTCTGTGGGATGCCATCATAGGTGGTGTGGTGTACGTCTCAGACACCACCAGATGTAACGGACGTAAATCTTTCAGTAATTTATTAGCTTGACCAAAATCTAAACTTGTATCAATTGGACAGTAACATACCTGGTAGTAGAAATATTACATCAAATTAATATCAAACAGGAGAAATAGTAGACATACCTGTATAATATATACTATTAGTTATATCAGTATTTTAAATGGGACAATATATCAGTTAATCATTATGAAGGTCAACATAATGTTCATAAACAATTTAATATTTAAGTATGGCTAGGGTGATAGGTTGACCAGTATATTAAATACTTTTAGTATTTATTGTTTTATTTAAAAATCAAGGTCTACATAATTTTAATAGTTTAATATTTTAAACTGTAGGTGAATGATATGGTCTACTGATATTATATCAGGATAAATACAGGTATAGGAATTGATATCTTTTGTAAATATCAGCCCATTTAAAAATAACCTACATAATTTTAATAAATAATTTAATATTGAACTATGGCTGGGGTGATATGGTCTACAGGTGTGAATAAATATATATATAAGAATTAATATCATGAGGCCATTTAAAAAATATCAATATGTCATTTAATCATTTTTGAGATATCATGTACATAATTTTAATAAATATTTTAAAACTGTAAGTGGTGATATGGCCTACTGGTATGAGATATAGGAATTTATATCATGAGCCCATTTAAAAGTACTAATATATCAAATATCATTATCTTGATATTATCATCTTAATTTTAATAAAATATTGCCATATTGTGATATATGGTGGATATCACGATATATTATCACATTAATATGATTGTACACAATTTTAACAAATATCTTAACTGAAACAAGAGTTTTTATCAATCTTAAAATGAGTCTTAATTATCTAAAATTCACTTACTCTCATTGATAGAGGTTGAAATGGTCCTAAAGCTTCTAAATATGGAAAATCTGGTTCTAAAATAGAAAATATCCAGCAAATTTCAAATATTAGTACAGACTGAAAGCATAACCAATGTGAATTGTAAAGAAGAGCTAGCTTTATAGCCAACTTTTTTTCCGAAAACATTGTGTCTCCACTGAGTTATCTAGTTCACGAACCACTTTAGTCTCGATATATATTGACATCTCGTAATGTACAAGGCTACCGATGTTGCACATGCAACGGTAAAACTAGTACTTTTCTATTGCTGAACGAGAAAAAGTCAGCTTTGTACGTTTCCACTGTGTTTAAAAAGCTGGCTTTAAAGCTAGCTTTCATTTGGCCCCCCGATAAATTGCCAAACAAGGAAAGTGAGGTTTTCGGTTGCCGAACCATAACGGATTGGCAATTTAACTAGTGGAAACACACAATAGCTACCTTAAATCAGGCTTTTTGTCCAAAGTTCAAATGCAGTTATAAAATTCGTAATATAGGTCCTTATTTATTAATTCTTTTTTTAAATATATCATTGAATAGACATACCTGTAAATATAATGGTATTAGCTGCATGTTTTCCCCATAATTCTACAAAATGTACCACATCACCCATTCTTAAAGATGGATGCCCAGCAAACATAACACATGGTGCCTTTACTTCTAGATTCATATCTACAAAAAGACAATAAAATTAAGGAGATTATAAAGTGGTTTTATAAACTGTTTATGTGTATTGGACACACTTAAAGCAGCAATTTTGCGCCATTTCAACTTGAGGTCAGACATCTGTGGTTCTTGCAATTCCAATACGGTTAAAGAGATTGAAATGCAGCTTTCTAAAAGTTTAATAATAAGTGCTTTTCAACATTTTTAAATTTTTGTTCAATCTAAGACACAGTATATCTTGAAAAACTTACCATTCAAGCTTTTGAAATTTTTAAGTCGCCCTTGATTTTGTAACTATAACAAAAGAGAACGAGAGAGAATAATTGAATAACATCACTTAAACACAACATGCGAATATCAGCATAAAAAGGATCACAAAGCTGTATAGTTAAAGTGAACGATGGTCCTATCTATTCATTGAGTAGGAGACATGGTTAAAACAATTTACCACTTGTAGTTGAGTAGCTCAGACAGCAGAGAGTTAGGTTGGCATCTGTTAGACAATTGGATGGCACAAGTTTTAATCCTGCTGAGGGCAGGGATATTCTCATGCCTCAGCCAGTACCTGCGAAAGTGCACCATATCTTACCTCCGCATGTGGAAAAGGACATTCAGGTAAATAGACTTTAGATTGTTTATTCTGCGACAACCTACAATCGAAATTTAAAAAAATACAGTTTCAAAACATACTTTGTTTGTGATATTATGTGAAATGCCATGCATTATATCGTGTGAATCACCATCTGTGATACCGTGTTTACCACCATGCCAATGTGACACCAAGCCAGACAATGCGACATTGAGCCAGCCAATGCCACATCAAGTCAGCCACTGCGACATAAAGCCAGTCAATGCAACATCAGCAGCTTATGAGACATCAAGCCAGCCAATGCAACATCAAGCAAGCCAATGCAACATCAAGCCAGCCAATGCAACATCAAGCCAGCCAATGCAACATCAAGCCAGCCAATGTTATATCAAAGTAGCTATGTAGATTGAAGGATTTAACTGTGTCCTACAGTATCATGCATGATATCGTGTGGACCACCATGCAAATGTGACACCAAGCCAGCCAATGCATCATCAAGCGAGCCATTGCAACATCTAGCCAGCCAATGCGACATCAAGCCAACCATTGCAACATCAAGCCAGCCATGCGATATCAAATGAAGCCATGTAGATTGAAGTTTTAACTGTGTTCTACAGTATCAAGTCTATTCTAAACTCACCATTCAGCAAAGATGTTGGAGTAAGCTAAAGCACTATCTGACACTGGTGATAGAAAATACATTGGTATACTGGCTAGACCACATCTATCTAGATGTATTGACAGTAATTCAAATAAATCATAGGTGATACCAGAAGGATAACATGGTACCAACACA
Source organism: Nipponacmea schrenckii (assembly GCA_030562195.1). Lineage (NCBI taxonomy): Eukaryota > Metazoa > Mollusca > Gastropoda > Lottiidae > Nipponacmea > Nipponacmea schrenckii. The sequence continues at coordinate 15,809,013 of CM060203.1, forward strand.
TTACCACCATTCTTTAATGTTACAGCTGAAATTAACAGAAGTCAAAGTAGTACAGACGATCTAAAAAGAGTTAATTGTATAATGTATGTTTACAACTTTTCTCCTCTCTTTATAATATTGTACATTAATTTATACTTAATTATATTTATTACTATGCATTATTATATATAACTGTAACCTATGTAATATGTTGATAATAAATTTATATAAAAAAAAATATAAAGAGTGTTACTTAAAGAGCAGGTCCAATATTTTATGTATTGTTATCAAATCCATGAAAATTATAGACCAAATGAGAAATGTATTCTTTACCTTGTCTGAAAGTCTTAACTGGGGCCTTAATCTCGAAAACTTAATTAAAATAAAATCCAGATTTTAAGAAATATATTAATCTTATTGGATAAGAATACATGTACTTTATTTAAAATCAATTTTATTTTTTTGACTGGAACACTAAAAGCAATTGAAATTTAGTGCTAGTTTAGAAAACTGTTATTATCATCCACGATAGTTTAGAAAACTACTACCATCGTCCCCGACTAGTTTAGAAAACTGTTACCATCATCCACGACTAGTTTAGAAAACTACTACCATCGTCCCCGACTAGTTTAGAAAACTACTATCATCGTCCCCGACTAGTTTAGAAAACTACTATCATCGTCCCCGACTAGTTTAGAAAACTACAATCATCGTCCCCGACTAGTTTAGAAAACTACTATCATCGTCCCCGACTAGTTTAGAAAACTACTATCATCGTCCCCGACTAGTTTAGAAAACTACTATCATCGTCCCCGACTAGTTTAGAAAACTGTTACCATCGTCCCCGACTAGTTTAGAAAACTGCTACCATCGTCCCCGACTAGTTTAGAAAACTACTATCATCATCCCCGACTAGTTTAGAAAACTGTTACCATCATCCCCGACTAGTTTAGAAAACTACTACCATCTCCCTGACTAGTTTAGAAAACTGTTACCATCATCCACGACTAGTTTAGAAAACTACTACCATCGTCCCCGACTAATTCAGAAAACCACCTTCCCGATAGTAAAGAAAACCCCGTTACCACATCCAACTAGTGTTTGAAAACTCTCTAAAATCCTGTACGAACCACTTTTCATCATCCCCTAAGTTTTTTGGGAAAATTTACCATTATAGAGAAATACTACTATTTAATCTGACTAGTTTAAAAACTGTTACCATCATCCAGACTAGCCTTGCGAAACATTATCCTTCCTTTCCCGTAAATTCCCGAATCACCAATCATCATCCCCCCAGTTTAGAAAATGGGGTTCTGTGTTTAAAAAAACTTTTTAAATAAAGAAAAATCCCGCTGTTACGTTAAGGTGAAAATCTCTAAAATTTTGGCCCTTTTTAAATGCTAAGTTTTTGGGAAAATTTTAAATTTTAGGATAAATATTTCCCTATTAATTGGGAAATTTTAACCCAAAAAGGTTTGACCTAAGCTACTGCCTGGAAAAATTTCCCTTTTTACCGATTGAAGGACGTTCACCAATCATTTGCCCCTTGGTTGCAAGGAGTTTTGTTAAAAAGCCAAAAAGACATCACTGTTACGTAATGGTGACTGCTCTAATGGCTTAAATACAGTAAGTCATGAAAATAAGTATTGGATAAATATTCCCCTACAGTTGGAAATCACATAGAGTAGGCTAATGCTGCTGTCCTGGAAAAATTTCCCTCATTACACGCTGAAGGACGTTGCTGATCTTCATTAGCCCATTAGGTGCAGAGGAGTAGTACGCAAAAGTCCATTTCATTTTGAGGTATTTATTTCTGATCATGATAGTTAAATGTGAATTTATTCTGATGTATAATAAGATAATTATTCTTACCTTAGGATGCGTTGTTAATGTAGATGTACCGGATACATAGCAAACCTAGAATCATACAATACATAGCAAACTTAGAATCATACAATACATAGCAAGCTTAGAATCATACAATACATAGCAAACCTAGAATCATAAAATAAATAGCAAGCTTAGAATCATACAGTACATATCAAACCTAGAACCATACAATACATAGCTAGCTTAGAATCATACAATAAATAGCAAACTTAGAATCATACAATACATAGCAAACCTTGAAACATACAATACATAGCAAACCTAGAATCATACAATACATAGCTCACCTTGAATCATACAATACATAGCAAACCTAGAATCATACAATACATAGCTCTCCTTGAATTATACAATACATAGCTAACCTAGAATCATACAATGAATAGCTCTCCTTGAATCATACAATGAATAGCTCTCCTTGAATCATACAATACATAGCTAACCTAGAATCATACAATGCATAGCTCTCCTTGAATTATACAATACATGGCTAACCTAGAATCATACAATGCATAGCCAACCTAGAATCATACAATGCATAGCCAACCTAGAATCCTAAAATACATGGCAAACCTAGAATCCTACAATACATGAAAAACCTAGAATCCTACAATACATGGCAAACCTAGAATCCTAAAATACATGGCAAACCTAGAATCCTACAATACATGGCAAACCTAGAATCCTAAAATACATGGCAAAACCTAGAATCCTAAAATACATGGCAAAACCTAGAATCCTGAAATACATGGCAAACCTAGAATCCTGAAATACATGGCAAACCTAGAATCCTACAATACATGAAGAATTTGGAATTTGAGTTTATTTTAATATGGCATTAGAGACTGAACAGTTAAAGGGATAGTAACAAGTATTTATAAATTTTCCATGTGTATACGAGACACTGTTAGCATCCATTTGCACCATTCCTATTTTCAATTTGAAGTCAGTAGTTCCTGTAATTCTACTAAAACTAAGACTTGCAAGTTTCATCAAAATCCATCACCAGAACAGCTCTCTATTGTGTCCACAAAAATTTTGGATGGACAGACAATACACGTAGGAGTATAGTATTTTGCGATAGTGACTTTTTGATGGAGGATTAAACTCAAAAGAGATTTTGACAGAAAGATTACGCACCTTTTCATGGGTAGACTTGATTACCCAGTTACTGCTACCAAGGCTATACCCAGAACTAACTGCTGTTGCCTCAACACATCCATAAATATTCTACAAATAATATTACAATCATTAAACATTGAGTGACAGTAAAAAAGGATTAAATATCTTGGTCTTATTTAAAGAAAAAATATAACAACAAAATTTGATTTTTTCATTTCCCCCAAAGGGGGCAACTCTAGTAAAAATCATGCTTTTGTGGCCATTTGAACGGACCTTGTAAACTTGCTGTAATTATTATGTAAAAAGTGGTTGTCTAGCATGATACACCCACTTTAAAGTATATTTCTGTTTTCACACAGTTTGAAACTCCAACTAAGTCAAGGGCATTAACTCAAAAACTATTCATCGAAAAATCATCAACCAAATTTCATTTAAATCAAATGAAAACTGTAGTCTCTATTGCGTTCACAAGCTCATTGTGGACAGACAAACTGACAGATGGACAGACAGGGGTGATGTGGACGTATAAAAATGAGGCGAGTTATTCAGTTATGTTTAAACATACATAAAAGCACAAATTATCAACACTAATGCAAAATAATGTGTTCATTTAGATCTTGTACGATTTTATATTTGACAACTTCTTCCTTGAGTTCCTTGTTGCCCTTGAGTATTCAAACTTACCATTTTCTGGTTGAAGCCTACAACTTGAACTTTTGATAAACTCGAATCTATATCATGTTTGGTGTAACACTGTTTCCATAGTAATGGATTAACAGCATCTTTTAATGGTGGTGGTAAATTTCTAAACAAGAAAAAAATATGAATACAAATAGCATTCAAATCGAAATTTAAACGGTTTATTTACTGTCATGACACTGTTTGACCTGCGCTTCTGAAAGTCAGTCTGTTGTCAACTGTCATCCTTTTCACCCCTAGCCTTATCTGTGCCAGGCCATACAAATCTCCACTTGTATGGGTTCACAATTTGTAAACTGTGCAAAGGTCATTTAGTTTTCTGCTTTTTTATTTGGCAGTGGTATAGCTCAGCCCATACTGAGTGGGATTGTCGTCTGCTAGTGAATTAGGTTCCATAGGTTCAAAACCTCCTCAAAACCAAAGAATTCTTATGTAATATTTCAGGACTTCTTAAAGGTGGCCCAGTATAGAATTTCGACACACGATCACATTAAGATTAATCATGTTTTAATTATCATCAAACCTTATGTCAGTACACCATTTTGAAAAAGGCTTGGGGTAGCTGAGTTTGAAGTGAACATAACTGAATCACACTAGAATCAAACTAACTCACTTGATGATATCTTCATGTTTCCATTTAGAAGCTATATTAGTTCGTGGGTTTCTCTCTACATAGTTGACTAGTTCTTCCATATACATTCTGTAATCAGAGGTAAAGAGATTGTAACAAAGTTTTCTCAATTCTTTATGTGTACCAGGGACACTGATAGAATTAATATGCTCCATTCAAATTTTCAATCTGATGACAGTGGCTCTTTCTGAGTGTTTTCTGACATCACTATGACAAATGCCGTCAGATATTAGTACATGTATCTGTATAACATATTCTTATACATAGTACTATTGTTGAAATGTCTCAAGTTATTTAATAAAGTAATTGTTATCAATAAAATTGTGTCCAGTTATTATTATACAGTGTTGTTCATGGTCATTTCAACCATAACCTCATATAAATAAACATGCGTACTTTTAATGGAACCAAGATTCACTTTATCTAAACAGCTAAAAAATGAATGTGAAATTTAAACAATCCTAACTAAAAATCTAACATTGTCTATATGCCTTCATGCTAACAAAACAAATCATCTTTGGAAGCATGTTGATTGGCTGGTTTGAAAATCCCACTTCTTATTTCTCCAAAAGCAAACCTACCTCCCCACTTGAAGAGCTGGTTCTGTGGCGTATACATAACCTTTAAAGCCTGTATATTCAGTTATATATGGTAAAGCTAACATACAGGTACTGTTGGATATCAGTATACCATCTATTGAACTTAAATCCAAAATTTTTAACTGTAAATGAAAACATCCAGGTAATGCAGACAGGCAACACCATGCAGTGTGCAATGAGGGTAATTTTGCTAGGGTTTCTAGCCCTATTCTTCTACACCTGACTAATGAAGACAAACAACACCATGCATTGTGCAATGAGGGAAATTTTGACAAAGACATAAGCCTACTTTTTTTGAATGAATCCATACTCTAAAAGGGATTTGTAGATACACAGTGTGTAGGTCCTATCTGATCAACTATTCAACTAGATACTTTTGCTTGTCAGTTCCTCTGAACTTCATCACTGACATTAATTTGTTGTAGACCTATGCAAGCTCACCCTTAAAACACCTGATGCCACTCAACGTTTGAGTTGATTTAGAATTTCAATCATAGAATCAGTGGATCTACATAACTAGAAATATTCATTAGATATATGATCATTGCAAACTAAAAAACCTTTTTTTTTTCTTAATCAAAAATTTTGAAAATAGTAAAGCACTGTAATAATCCTTAACTCTTTATTTTACATGGGTCCAAATTAGGTTCAATACAACGACATGGTCCTGTCTAACATTTAGCCCATGGGGTTAAACAGAATCTTTATTTACATGGGTCAGAATTACGTCCGATACAAGAACATGGTCCTGTCTAACATTCAACCCATGGGGACAAACAGACTTTTTACATGGTCAGAATTAGGCCCAATACAAGAACAAGGTCCTGTCTAACAATCAACCCATGGGGGCAAACAGAGACTCTTTATTATACATTAGTCAGAATCCGGTCCAATACACAAGGACATGTTCCTGTCTAACATTCAGCTCATGGAGAACAAATATAGACTCTTTATTTCCATGGGTCACATATAGATCCAATACACAAGGACATGTTCCTGTCTATCATTCAGCTCATGGGAACAATACAATGGATGATGTGAAAAAAAAAAAAATTGCCAGTACCTCTGGAGTAGCCAATTCAAATGATCCATCAACAAATAATCTACCAGAACATTCTTTTACTTCTTGACACTGAAAAATTCAGGACAAATTTAACATAGTACACATGACCGAAAAAAAAAAAAAATGTTTGTTTTCCCCTTGATAGACTCAATAAGCCCATTTGACATGAAAAATCAGACTTACAACCTCTCCTATTTTGCTCTTCTTTTCAAAACCGGGTGACCAGCTTCTAGCTTTTGATATCTGTGTCCTGAAAAAGTGTTTGTACATATTGTAAAATCCTTCTTGCTTTTCTGATTTATATGTTAGTTAATAGTAGAATAAATAAAACAATTTATTTGGATCTAAATATTACTCAACTCTATTTGAGATGTCTTTTATCTTCTCTATCTCATGCTAACTAAAAGTGGATAATCCTATACAAATAAATTTAGACGTTGAGCTGTGAACACTATTACTGATTAACTTAGCTACCAAAATCCTGTTTCTCATTCTGAGACCAACATATGATTGATCAATGGTGAAACATCCCTTTAACTTGATCACACATAACGCCACTTTATAGGGATAGTGCGTCTTAGCATGAATATATAATTTTAGTTTTCAAGAATGGTCAAAACATGTATATATTCATCAGTGAACTTATCTGGTGTCATAAAGTAACAGAATCCCTTAAAATCTGGAAAACTCACAAAACTAACTAATTATTGAAATATATCAATTTATTTCAAATTTATATCAAATTTCTTAAGCTTTTTTCAATAATCAAATGCCTTTCTATGGATATTTACTTAATTTTTGGATATTTTTTTTTTATGCTATTTATGGCAGCAGGTTTATTTACTGATGAACAGAGCTCTTATTGGCCCAGATCTATTATCCCTTTAATTAAGTTTTTGTTCTTACCCAGGTACCACTGGAATGGGAAGAAAATGTTGTACTTGAGCAATATCCAGACCACAATCTAACATTACTGTTACTCCTTTAAAATATAGCACAAAACATGGCTTGCTTGGGTTACTGGATAAACAAACCTGAAATTTAGACAGGATTACCTAGTTATAATATGATTTTGGTTTTAGTTCTAGTCTGAACTATAAAGAATAACAATTTTATAGTTTTTGCATTTTCATCTTGCCACTGGGTAGCTATGAATAATTAATCTTCCACGTTATACAAATCAACCCAGCTGTAAATATAAATATTGTGGATATAGAACAGTGTCAAGAGGTTTAACCAAGAAGCAGTTGGTAGAAAGAACCTTCGTGTAAAATATTGAAATTCAAATTAGCATAAATGAAATGAGTTAAGTCCTACTCTTCTGCACCTAATGGACTTACAACTAATGAATACAGACAATGCAATGAAGGTAATGTTGCCAGGACAGCTGCAATAGCCTACTTGTGATTTTGTGATTTCCAACATGAACAATATACAGGGCTTCGGTTTATTGTCCTATCCGAGTAACTTTTCTCCTTGTAAACACGATTTTGCCAGGGATGGAAAGGTAATGCTATTTAAAAATAAATTTACCAATTTCATCTTTGATTTTAAACCAACGTTTCAGTAAATTCTTTTTTATTTTATTCAAACTGTAACATCAATACCGGTACGTTGACTTATCCACTCAGCCTCTGATATGTATTGAATGTTGCATGTTCGACGATATATTAGAAAGAATGACTCTTTTTTATCTTGAGTGGACGAACATAAATATACAGGCTAAACTTTTTGACATCTGACTAACGTGTATGAACTGGACCTCAGAATTATTATTCAATATAAGATAAGTGTATATTGTCTTTGTATCTTAAATGATATAGAACTGCATCTATTCAATTGTTAGATCTGACTCAATCTATATTGATTTGAATTGATGCTTTTTGTATTTTGACAGGAAGTAAACACATGGCGCGCGTCTGTCACATTCAATGTTTGACGCGAGTCGTAGATAATTTCCTTTGGCTACGAATATGTAAATATCGGCCGTATTTGGTTACGCTTTGTTGTTGAGTTTGCGTAGAATTCACTTCCGTTTACCATAACATGTGAGAAGAGCAAAAGAGTTTCATCAGATAATTTCAAGAAAAGCGAATTAATTTGCGATTATTTTTATGTTGGATAGATTAAGTTCACTACTGAATAAATAATCAAGCGTTCTGCAAAATGGCTTCGAGAATTTTCAATGCCATTGGTCGTATTGGTGTTGGGTTGTTTGTGACTGGAGCTGTTGCACAGTCAGCTCTATATAATGGTAGGTCAAGGTCAAATTTGATGCACATTATAAGCATTTCATTTTTGAATCTTTGAGACTTTTAGGTATTTTTAATTTGATGAATAGAACTACTGAATCTAATAGCAGTGTCTTAACTTAAGGTGAGGTCTATGGAATTGTAAGATTTCATGATAAACCTATTGCATGTTAGGTAACAAATGTAAGAGACTTTTCATGCAGAAAATTTATTCTTCACACATTGCCTCTACTGTTTTTAACCTGAATCTCTGAGCAGTTGTAGATTGGACGCAGAACTCCATTCATTTCATTTCTCAGCAGTTGGAAATAAAGATAATCAAGACAAATGCCACTGTCAAAATTTCCTTTCTTGCCCATTGAAAGCAAAGTCTTCCTTTAAATCCCAAAGTTGGAGATGGCTAGATACTGAGGTACGACTTCTATTTTCAGTTGATGGTGGTTTCAGAGCAGTTATATTTGATAGGTTTCGGGGAATAATTCCAGATGTAGTTGGCGAAGGAACACATTTCATAGTCCCTTGGGTACAGAAACCTATTATTTTTGACGTCCGATCACGACCCAGGAATGTTGTAGTCGTCACTGGTAGCAAAGGTATGTAAACTCTGTCCATTGTAATAACCACTCCAAATTCTGCTTATATGTTACATATACATGACCCTTGTAATACAGCTAATATTTGGCATAGACTGGGACCTTATTCTTATAGACTTACTGGAGATCAAATCCACATTTAAGAAATACAGTAATATGATTGGTTTTTAAAACTAAATTTAAAATTGATTTCAGTGTTTGTCCAATCCGATGGATTTTGTTGGTGTTCTTCTTGTTTCAGATTTACAAATTGTTAATATAACATGTATATTGTTCTACATGTTTCAGATTTACAAAATGTTAATATAACATTACGTATATTGTTCTACTTGTTTCAGATTTACAAAATGTTAATATTACATTACGTATATTGTTCAGACCAGTTGTAAAAGAATTACCCAAAATCTACACCAATTTAGGTGTAGATTATGATGAAAGAGTTTTACCTTCTATTACTAATGAAGTTCTTAAAGCAGTGGTGGTAAGTTGAACTTGAGGAATTTTCTATATATAAATATTTAATTCATATGTTATCAGCTATCTATATTATTAAAAAAACCTATTTAGCACAGTCTCTGCTGTAAACTGGTAATCATAAGGGATTTAAGGTTTAAGTTCGTAACCACAGGCCGAGGTAGGTAGGAATAATCTCTTGCAGGCTTGTTTAAAAAATCCACAACCTTCAGAATCTGGAATATATGAATAGAAATATTACTTTTAGAGATGTTGCCTAGGACCAGCTGGATGAGAGAATCTTTGTAAAAAATATTATGGATTTACAACCCAGTTTCCCCTTGTCAGTGGTGTAGTTTTGAGGGACTGACATGGAAAAAGTGTAGTCATTCAGAAGAGACAATAAACTGAGGCCCTGTGTGCTACAGGCTGTGCATGTTAAAGATCCCTCGACAGTTGGAATTCATATTAAAAGTAATCTATTGCAGCTGTTCTGGCAAAATTTCTCTCATTGCACATTGCTAAGCGTTGTCCGTCTTCATTAGTCCATTAGGTGCAGAAGAGAAGGATGAAAAATATAATTATTTTCCATTAAAAATACATTGTGTAATAAATAATAAAATTTATTGTAAAACCCTCCTTTAAAAGGATAATAGGTCTTAGCATGAACGTAAAATTTTAGTTCTCAAGAATGGTCAATATGAGTATACATCATGTATATTCATCAGTGAACTTACTTGGTGTCATAAAGTAACATAATCTCTTAAAATCTGGAAATCTCGCAAAACTAAGTCATTTAAAAAAAAACCCGCTTAATCAATTTTTCAAGCATTTTTATACGCCCACATGAAATGGGGGGCGTATATTGTCGTCACCCCCGTCCGTTCGTCCGTCCACAATTGCTTGTAAACACTCTACACGGTGTAATTCTTGACGGATTTAGATGAAACTTAATATGAGTGTTTATGATCACGCAAGGATGAACCCTATTGAAAATCAGCGAAATCGGAAAAAAATTAGTATGAGTTTGTGCCCTTGTTCTTGAATGGCTCGTAAACACTCTACAACGTGCAATTCTTGACCGATTTTGATAAAACCTGGTGTGAGAGTATGTTATAACTCAAGGATAAACCCTATCGAAAATCAGCGAAATCGAAAAACATTTAGTATGAGTTATTGCCCTTGTTCTTGAAAACGCGTTCAATTTTAGCTTGTAAACACTCTTGAGAGAACAATTTTTAATGGATTTTAATGAAACTTGGCCTGAGTAATTGTTATCACCCAAGGATGAAGCCTATTGGAAACCAGTCAAATCGAAAAAAAATTAATATCAGTTATTGCCCTTGTTTTTGAAAACGCGTTCAATTTTTAGCTTGTAAACACTCCACAAAGCACAGTTATTGACCGATTTTGACGAAACTTGCTGAAATTGTTTGATATCCCCCAAGAATGAAACCTTTTGAAAATAGCACATATCGAAATATATTTAATAGGAATTATTGCCCTTGTTCTATAAAATGTGTTGGATTTTTGCCTTGTAAACACTCTACAAGTCACAATTCTTGAGCGATTTTGACATAACTTGGCATGAGTATTTGTAATCACCTAAGGATGAACCCTATTGAAATTCAGTTAAATCGAAAAATATTTAGTATCAGTTATTGCCCTTGTGCTTGAAAACGCGTTCAATTTTAGCTTGTAAACACTCTAGAAAGAACAATTCATAATGGATTTTGATAAAACTTGGCTTGAGTATTTGTTTTTACCTAAGGATGAACCTTTTTGAAAATCAAATAAATCGAAATATATTTAGTGTCAGTTATTGCCCTTGTGTTTGAAAACGGGTTTAACTTTTTGGCTAATAAACACTCTAGAAGGTACAATTCATGACCAATGTTGACAAAACTCACTGAAATTGTTGGATATCGCAAGGGATGAGCCTAATTGAAAATTAAAAATATCAAAATATATCTAATATGAATTAGTGCCCTTGTTCTTTTAAACGCGTTCGATTTTTGTCTCGTAAACACTCTACATGGCACAATTCTTGATGGATTTCGATGAAACTTGGTGTGAGAGTGTGTTATAACTCAAGGATGAACCCTATTGAAAATCAGCGAAATCGAAAAAAATTTTAGTATGAGTTACTGCCCTTGTTCTTGAAAACACATTCAATTTTAGCTTGTAAACATTCTAGAAAGAACTATTCTTAATGGATTTTGATTAACTTTGGCTTGAGTATTTGTTTTTACCCAAGGATGAACCCTATTATAAATCAAATAAATAGAAATATTTAGTGTCAGTTATAGCCCTTGTTCTTGAAAACACGTTCAATTTTAGCTTGTAAACACTCTAGAAAGAACAATTTTTAATGGATTTTGATGTAACTTGGCTGTGTTATTTGTTGTCTCCCAAGGATGAACCCTATTGAAAATCGAAAAATATTTAGTACAAGTTATTGACCTTGTTTTTGAAAACGCGTTAACTCGTAAACACTCTAGAAAGAACAATTTTGAATGGATTTTGATGAAACTTGGCTTTAGTATTTGTTTTCTCACAAGGATAAACCCAACTTTTGGCTTGTGAACACTCTAAAAATTCCTTTTTGACAAAACTCGCTGAAAGTTGTTTAATATCAACCAAGGATGAGCCTTATTAAGAATTAAAAATATCAAAATATTATTAAGGGTGAACCCTATTGCAAATCATAAAAATACCGAAAAATATTTAATGAGTTGTTATTAGGTACAATTCTTGACGGTTTTTAATGAAACTAGAGACCCTAGAAAAAAATAGGTTGGAAGGTTGAATATTTCATTCCACTTATTGTAACCTTACTGAAAAGTTTTTATTTGAAATAAATGCTGCCAGTGGGCGTATATTACCTTGCCTGGCAAGCTATCTATCAGTAATCAAATGCATATTTATGGTAGAATGATGAATGGAGCTCTTACATACCAAGTTTAAAATTTTCATAATTTTATGTCCATTCTGAGACCTATTATCCCTTTAATAAACAAACATTCTATCAAAAAATTCCATCAGATTTCATCAGGGAAGAAACAAATAACAAATACTAAAAGACAGTTATATTACTTGTTGTAATTTTAGGCTTTATTTGATGCTGGAGAGTTGATTACTAATCGAGAAGTTGTCTCCCAGAAAGTTAGTGAAGAATTGGTAGAGAGAGCTGGTCAGTTTGGTATTGTATTAGATGATATTGCTTTGGTAAGCTCTAATAATTTCTTATTTCTTCTATAGCCTATGATATTGAAATCTGATGTTTCAGCAATTTATTGGGAGCTGCAGTGGCTCAGATGCTTTCTTGCTAACCTGAGGGTTAGAATTTTTCAGGCTTCTTTCCCCCTTGTCACTGATGGAGGTCGGAGGGACTGACAAGGGCAAAGCGTTCGGATGGGACAAAAAAAACGTGGCCTCATGTGCATGTTTTCATTTTGAAAATTGCTAGGCGATGAAGTGCATAGGGTTTGAATCCTTTAGATAAGAAACCAAAGCCAGTGTTTCTGAAAGTTGCCCTAGTGTCATCTTTCAACTCAAATCTTATCGTTAGTAAATAGATTAGTCAAAAGCCTATGTCCTGGGGAAATTTGCATGGCATTTTCAGTCTTCCTTCGCCAATTAGCTGCAGAAGAGTAGGATTCTATTTTTCTACTTATTTTCTAGACACATTTAACATTTGGTCAAGAATTCACAACAGCTGTAGAATCAAAACAAGTTGCACAGCAAGAAGCAGAGAGAGCCCGATACAATGTAGAAAAGGTAAAGATTAGCACCTAATTTCAGTTTATTTCCTAATTCTTTCGCTACACAGTTTATGTCTTACAAGTTTTCTGTTGAGTTTTGTTCTTATTTTTTTTAACCAATCATTTCAATTTTATTTTTGTCTTTTTTTCTCATCTCCATTGTAATCTTACAGGTATCCTTCTGTAGTTTTGTTTTAATGACTTTATTTAAAACCAATCATTTCATTTTTATTTTTTGTCGTCATTGTAATCTAACAAATTTTCTACTGTAGTTTCATTCAAAGGTTTATATTTGAAACCAATCAAAACCTCAATGTATAACTGTTTCCTTCTATCATTGACAAAATATGGGATAGGGAAACCCAAATTGGCTATACTTTTGCTTTCTGATAGTTGTTAGTCATTAGGTGAGGTAAAAATCTTGTGTTTACATGTATGTCTGTGTTTGTGTTAGCACTGGTGGTTGTACAGAATTAGGACATATAAATGAGTGTTTAACACAAGCTTGTTATCTTTGATTCCTTGGGTGTTACATATCACACAGAACCCATCTGTGTTAACACCAGATACACTATATAAACACCAAGAATGAGCTCAAATGTCATGTTATGTGCTAGTGTTAACACTAACACGGAACATAAAGATTTTACCCATTTTATGTTTGTTAATTCTAGGCAGAACAATATAAAATAGCGGCTGTTATCATAGCTGAAGGAGATGCAAAAGCTGCAGAATTATTGGCTAAATCCTTTGGAGATGCTGGTGAGGGTATGGTAGAACTACGTAAGCTTGAAGCTATAGAAGATATCACAACCAACTTGTCCAAGTCAAGAAATGTGACTTACCTCCCTTCAGGACAGCAGACATTGTTGTCCTTACCACATTGAGCTGGTTGACCGTATGATAAATTTAGGTTTTTAGTGTCTTGTGTGAATGAATGTTGATTGGTTTATCTTTAAAAATAACCGAAGCACAAATTATAATTAAAACAGTTTTATGGATAGATTCTATTTTGGAGATTAGGGTGATTGAAAGGAACAAGTTACTGTTCAATAAAAGGCACTGGCACAGGGTTAAAATTTCTATTTTAGTATTATATTTCAATATATTGCCCTACACCATCATCAGGAATATAATACTTCTAGAATATGACATACACTAAAATGAAAGTAGAATAGATGCATCTATCCATAATGATCGTATTGATTAAAATTCTTTATGTGTTCTTCCAATAAGATTAATTCATTATTTGGTTATCAACTATCAAATCATGAAACCCAGCATTGAAAGACTCAAATATAATTATGTAAGAATTACTTCCCTTTGATTATGAGTTCTGTTAAATAGTGCTATTTAATTTTGAAACTTTGCATTTTTATATCTGCCGTCTTGATATAGCAAGTTGCATTTCTGTATTAGTTCAATGATTGTGTTAATAAGTGTATATTTAAACCATTTATTTTGTGATGGAAACTAACATTATCTCTATTTACAATTTTTTTTTTTGGGTTGGGGGGGGGGGGCTGCAAATTTCAATAATTCATAACAATGAGCAAGCCTAGATTCTCAAAGTTTTCTGTGTCTACAAATTATCATTATAAATATAATAATGTAATACATTTTGTGTAGTATGATTGTGTTGGATCCAAGGGTGTAAAACTCAATTTCATTTATAATGGATCTGAATGTGTAACTTACTAAATAAAAAGTCATTTTGGAAAAGTTTGAGACTTTTAGATTTTTCAACCTGGATTCCCTTTGTCAGTGATGAAGGTCAGAGGAGCTGACATGGAAAAAGCTTCAAGTCATTCTGATGGAACAATAAACCAAGTGCCTGTTCAAGTTCCCTTGACAGTTGGAAATCTCAAAAAGAGTTAGCTATGCCGCTGTGCTGGCAAAATTTCCCTCATTACATACTCCATGGCGTTTCCATTTAGATGCAAAAGATCTAGTATCATGATGACAAGTTGCTTAGTAATTAACAAAAGAGGTCTAAAGGAAATTGAAATAGTTTATAAAGAATCAATATAGGCCCTGATACATATTAGAAGGCTAGATAATAGTTTTTCTACTACTATTTGGAGTTGGAATTGAATTGAAATGACAAGATATCAATTGATATTAAAGGGATCCTGCATCTTAGGATGGACATAAAATTTTAGTTCTCAAGAATGGTCAATATGAATATATATTCATTGGTGTACTTACCTGGTGTCATAAAGTAACAAAACCCCTTAAAAACTGGAAAAATCAACAAACTAAGTCATGTTTGAAAAACGCTTAATCAATTTATTAAGCGTTTTTCAATAATCAAATGCATCTTTATGGAAATTATTTAGTTTTTTGGATATTTATTTATTTATGTTATTTATGACAGAAGTTATGTTTACTGATGAATGGAGCTCTTATTGGCCAAGTTTAAAATTTTATTTTCATTCTGAGACCTACTATCCCTTTAAAAAATTGGCCAGACTCGGTTCTCAGAGCCATGCCCCTCCACCCATCCCGGACCCAGCCCGCACTGTATGTCTAGACTAATGTCATTTACATTAGAATAAAAGTTGAAATAACCTTTAGGCGTAAAAAAGAAAAGTTGTAATTTTACCACTTTACCGATAACCAAATGTTTTATATATATACCACGTGACATCCAGTCTGGGCGGTATGGTGACAGCTGGAATTCGAAAATATGATACGTAAACATATAAACTTCATTTTTATGCGTCAGTACATCTCTGTTGTGTGGACGTTCCCCCGCACCCAAAAATTTTATCTTCGTTTTACATGAAGGAATTGCTATATACCCCCCCCCCCCCTCTGAATAGTTTCTGTCCCCTGCTTGGCCCCCTAACTTAATGTTTCTTAGAAGGAAACTGACATGGCCAATTATTCCCAGAAGACTCATACTGGTGAATGTTACCTATTAAGCTTACCTATTGCTCAGTGACCAAGGCTACCCGTTAAGACCTCTTACAATACACCCTTATACTGAATCCTGAAGACAAGATGGCTTCCAGTTGTGTTACACACCAATTCTTATCTGTGATATTTTGATACCGTGTTGGCACCATTCTATAATAAGAACAAGACTCTGGCTTTCCACGAGAAATGTAGAGAAACAACATGGAGTATACAATACTAAGTTTTATAAGTGTATTATATGCCGTATCGTGTTTGAATTTAAAAGAAATAGTTCCTCATTCGGAAATTTCGGATCAAGGTACGTTGAGATCGTTTCTTTCTCTTTGCAGAGAATTATAAACTTGGGAATTTCTGATTTCTTAAATAGCCCCGTATATAATTAACCGTTTACTCTTCACTTGAAATGTTATATCTTTACATTTATATTACTTTGAAATATATGAGCTCCAACTGCATGCTATTTGTCTCAGAAGATTCTCGGAATATGAATATAACCCTATTTATTTCGACAGTTAGTGGAGGGGGCATCTCTAGAACGACCCTTACGACTGGCTTGTTCGTGCCCCGTGTCAATGCCAAGCAGAGCGTTCGATGCCCCCACCCTACTTATACTCAGATTTCTCATACGATTTATCAGTGTCCCCAGCTTCTCTCTTTAACTTTTTTTAATCTTAATCTTGATTCTTCCTTACAGAATGTCATGGAACCAGCGTTGGGTTAGGTTATAGCGGATCACGTCAAAACCATTATAATAATTTAAAGAAACGATACACTGGCTGTACGGTGGTGCACGGTAACCTTGAAATCACCAACTTAGATGATCCAAACATTGATTACGACTTGTCCTTCCTCTCCGATATACGTTACGTCTCCGGATATGTGTTTATTGGACTGGTATCGGAGTTGGACACGTTAGAGCTGAAGCGTCTTGAAGTCATACGCGGTAATAGAACGTATGCTATACACGGAGAGGCTTACAGCTTGGTTGTATCCCTAACGTCAAGGTATCACAGTCCGCATCTTGGTCTGCAACAGTTACATCTTCCGGCTTTAAAAGGTAAAATCCATCGTAACTTTGAAATCCATTTGTTTTTGCGATGAGTTGGATAAAAAAAAATAGGTTAAGCACGGGTAAAAAATAGAAACGGTTTTTTATTAAGTATGGCCCCTTAAGCAAATTGAGCTCAGCTGGTAAAGGAGGTATTTTGACGAGTATATGGCTGTAATTGAAATCGTAAAATCCATACCTAACTACTATACAGATAATTGAAATTGTGATCTACCAGCTGGTCACAAAAATATAAAACGAAATCATCCGTTTTTGCAGAGATCGTAGAAGGCAGAGTGATGTTTATTGGTAACCCAGTGCTGTGTTTTATCAATACGATACCTTGGTATAAAATAACTCGTCTCTTCAACTCCACAAACAACCTACATCCTGTATATTATGGCGAGAGAGCCTTCTCCAACAACTGTAAGTTTGATTTTGTATTTAACCACGTGATGCATTATATTTCTATCCCTCAGATTTAATATATGGATGCGATATCGTCACTGTTCTGGTCCCGGTTCCTCAGATGCGATATCTCTATATGAAATCCTGATATGATATTGTCACTATGATGTCTGAATGTGATATCGTCATTGTTCTGGCCCAGTCCCTCGGACATGATATCTCGATATGAAATCCTGATATGATATTATCACTGTGATGTCTGGATGTGATATCGTCACTGTTCTGGTCCAAGTTCCTCAGACGTGATATCTCGATATGAAATCCTGAAATGATATTGTCACTGTTATATTCGGATGTGATATCGTCACTGTTCTGGCCCAGTCCCTTAGTCATGATATCTCGAAATGAAATCCTGATATGATATAATATGTCACTGTGATGTCTGGATGTGATATCGTCACTGTTCTGGCCCAAGTTCCTCAGACGTGATATCTCGATATGAAATCCTGATATGATATTGTCACTGTGATATCTGGATGTGATATTATCACTGTTCTGGCCCCAGTTCCTCAGACATGATATCTCGATATGAAATCCTGATATGATATTGTCACTGCGATGTCTGGGTGTGATATCGTCACTTTTCTGGCATCAGTTCCTCAGACGTGATATCTGGATATGAAATCCCTATATGATATCGCCACTGTGATATCCGGATAGGATATCGTCACCATTATGTATTAGTCCTTTTTAGCATCCGATTATAATATTTCAGGCCAAGATTGTCCAAAGGAATGTTCTTTCGATGGCGCTGCAAGATGCTGGGGACCCAAACCCCAACTATGCAGTAAAGGTATGTTAAATTTAAAAACAAAATCGACTGCCTTGACACCAGGCAATAGAAATTAAAAAAAAAATTGCCTATTTTCACAAAAAAATAAAAGTAAGCATCACGAAGTTCCCCGTTATCAGCTGGTCATGCCTAACTTCTTGGCATTGATCTTCCCAAAATATCAGTACCCATTTACAGCTGGTGACTGAAATTATGAGGAAAGTAAACGAAACCAATATTTTGACGTCATTCAAAGATTTCGATTATCAAACCGTATGTCCTACAGCCTGCCCTACTGACCGATTTGTAATTTATTTAGATATTGACTATGGTTGTCATTCAAAATGTAATGGTCGATGTTTTGGAGGTGGGGAGGCAGGGTGCTGTCATGAACTGTGTTCTGTAGGATGTACAGGACCTACAGCAAGAGATTGTTATGTAAGTAATAAGATTCAAATATCCAGGAGGGACTTCGTCCTATACCTTGTCTGCAATAACCTCCTTTTTGGTATAACCTTTTTTGATTGGGTTGTACGCAAAGAAGAGCCATCGACAGAAATTTTGTTACAGTCTGCATTTCGTGATAAAAAGAAAGATGACTTTGACAGTCAAGGTATATGACGAAGTAAATAATAGCTTGACATTGTGTAGATGAGCCTATGTGCCTATTTACTTACAAATGCATCTTTATGGATAATTACTAAGATTTTTTGGATATCTATTTATTTTTTGTGTTATTTATGACAGCAGGTATGTTTACTGATGAATAGAGCTCTTACTGACCAAGTTTAAAATTTTCAAATTTTATGTTCATTCTAAGACGCAGTATTTCTTTAATGACGCTTTCGGTTGTGTTGGCAATTATTGAAGTGTTATCTTTCCAGGTTTGTCGAGATTTTAAGATGGAAGAAAGTGGAGAATGCTTGACTCACTGTCCTGATTCAACATATACCAAGAGTCAAAACTGTATTCTATTTTAAAAGTCACTTTGAGCTTCAGACTGGTCATAAGTTATTTAGTAAATTATTTACCCACCCTACGAGCTCATAATCTATTAGTGTAGGCCTACTAACAAACGTCCATCTTTATGACTCGCTCTCTGGATTCCGAGAGTCAGAACTATGGCCTATTTCAAGAGCGTTCATAGGATTGGCACTATCGGGTGCCTTATTCTTGAAAAACTTAACTTACAATGATTTTAGTTTAGGGTGCTATAAGAGATACTCCCCTATAGAAGCACTGACCTAGGTCACTAGTAAAAACTATGCTATGAAATTCAGTATACATGTACTAGTACATCATTTTGATAAGAAATTGTCTGCTCCTTTTAGACATTTACAAGATAAAGCAATGATAAAAAATGAAAAGTAATTACTTCAGGGCGGTAATGAAAGGAGATCTAATCTACCATGTACAAGAACATTACTTAGATTTTTATTCCTTTTGTAAGCAGTCACCAAACGTTTGGTATACATATTAGGGAATTCATCCTGGAGTTCTTTATAAAAGCGTTTTACAATCAGCATTTTCGGCTGTAGAATTATAGGTGGCGACAAAAGGTATAATTTGATTGTCATGCCTTTTAGTGTTACATTCATCTGATTGGTCAGTCATTTAAATTGATTTTTTTTATTCAATGAGATTACTGGATTATATTTCAGTTAAGTTTAAGTTATATTCTGTATGTACTCAAAATAGAAGTTTTTTCTATGGGCGTTCAATCTTATCTGAATCTGAATTGCAATCAAATTCTGGTTTTGGCAATTTCATTGGAACAGCACTTTCTTTGCTCTTCCTAAACTTATTAGACCTACTTGTGGAGCAATCTGAAGAAAGAAAGAAAGAGTTATTATCAATTGATAGTTGTTCATATAATGACGTAATTATCCTAGCATCTCTTAAACAGCTATTGCTAAATAGCAAATAATATACGAGCTATCAGCTGGCAAATAAAGAATTCGTATGGTTCGTTGTAGGCTTTTACTATACCATTATGTATATTGGTCATTTTTGGTTTAAATTAAAGTTATACGATTCGATTTTGTTATATTTTTTTTTAATAAAACGGTTAAACTGATATAGATCTCATCAGTTCAAACGTTTCAGCAATTTGCACTGAAAAGCCACGTCTTAATAATTTTGTGGATGTATGAGAGTCAAATCTCGTATGAACATAAACGGTACTATTTAGATAACCACAGTTTGTATAAGAAAATATACTGTACAGTTTCGATTATAGAAGCACGTGCACTTCATCCATTCTTGTTAAAAGTAATTTCGTTTCAATATTACGAATCACGAATCGTTTCACTTACTATTTTTGACGTGTAAAAAGTTATTTTGAATTTGGAACTGGCGAAATGTGCTAACAAGTGTGACAGTGTGCTGTATTTTCAGTGATTGTCTTTACAATTTGACGTCTGAATCCAAGATTTATACTTTCACTACAAGAGCCAATCACCTGTAAATACCCTTTGTTTAGGTTCTATTTTTAGCTTGGGATATACCTTTCTCTCTGTGAGTTGTCTTCATGTCCCAAACTAGACTACAGTTTAACATTGGTGAGTGAAAACTAGATGTCTGTCTTTCTTCAACTAGTCTTTTCAGCAATTTAATTTATATACTAATCCGTCAAAGGTATGTTTGCCTATTTTCATTACGGGTTGTTGTCTATTTCCATTATTTGTAAGACAATTGCAAAAGAAGCTTCTAAATATTACACAAGACAATAAATATGGGAAACACCCTTCTGTAATAGATGGGTATATAACGTTTTAACACAAGTAACACAAGCTCCGTCGCCAGGACTGAATTGGCATTGGGCCCTTATTTTTTGTCTTAGTTCTCCCCTCCCCCTGGGTAATTTTGAAACTAGAAACAGAGTATTTCTAACGAGGCACGAAAATCCCAATCAAAATTTCCATCTTTTTGTTTTTGTAAATCAATCTCTGCCAACTGAAGACGGTTTAGAGAGATGAAAATTGGTGGGTTTCTCAATAGTGGGGACCCAGCCCCCGTGGACCCAACCCTGGCGACGGGGCTGGTTACTCGAGAATAAAACATATCGAGATATATACTAAGGATAATAGGGGGAGGGGGGTTTACAAATGATGAAAGGCAATATCAAGAGTGGGTAAGTAGCAGTGAGAAGTCAATAAATATCCCATATTTATTGTCTTGTGATATTATGTGCTCCTCGCTTCTAAATGGCATTCAAATCTTAATATCAAAATAGTTCTTTTAGTCTAAGGATGTCTTTGCTTTGATATACTTGGATGGTTTTGATGAGTTGATATTTTTCTGCATAGTATTTTATAGTATTTGTGTATTTATAGAACCATAAAAGAAACCTAATGGTGTAACCTTATGGTGTATTATAACTTTATTATTGTATATAAATATTGTATATTGTTTTTACAGAATATATTATTATGAATTGTGTCATACAGCTAGTGAGATCTAAAAAGCCTTATTTTTTGGGTTGAAACGGAGGTAACCGCGCTTTCATCCAGTGAAGAACTTGCGTATAACAACAGGTAAGTTTCATGACATTTTTGATATGTAGGGTATACACTGAGCAATGCTTGTGCTGCTGTCAAGGCTGTTCAACTACAATATTAACAAAATTTGCCATTTATTTTAAAAAAAATGACACATCAATTATACATCAAATATATAAAAAACAAGAATTTCCTTGAGTGGCATTTAATAACTGGAGAATATATTATATCTGGATACAATTATATGGATAACCAGTGGCGGAGCCACAGGGGGGGCAGCCGCCCCCCCTCGCAGCCCCAAAGGCTAGTTTTTCGGGCAAGGCATTTAAAAAAAAAAAATTTTAACGGCCCAATTTTTTTTTTTTTTGGAATTTAAAAATGAAATCATATCTTTGCCCGAATATCCTATATTACTATAACTGTATTTTTAAAAATTGATAGCCCAATTTTATTCTCCTATAATAATATTTCATAATTCATATTATTTAAGGATCGAAATCACTGCACGAATGTCATTGCTATGATTATATTTTACATATTTCAAAAATAGAAATCGCAGCCCGAAAGTAGAGTTTAGAACTTTTTTTTACACAACCAAAAAAAGACAATTCGGACACATATTTCAATTTTTTCAAAAAATATTGTATGACATACAATATTTGTTAAAAAAAAATGGAAATCGGTGCAAGAATTGACTTAAATTAAGACAATTCGTTAAGGTTTCACCTAAAAAGTTAACAAGTTCCTTGGCTTACTTCCCTTGGAAAATAGATCATTTTTTAATCAAATAAATCAATAAAAATTCCACCAATAAGAAAATGTAAAATAAATAAGTTTAATAAGGTTTCAACTAACAACACACGAGTTCCCTGGCTTACTTCCCTTGGAAAATAGATCATTTTAATCACTTTGGGTTTTTTTGTGTAAAAAAAAGTTCTAAACTATTATTCCACCAATAAAAAAAATGTAAAATAAATAAGTTTGATAAGGTTTCAACTAAAAACACATGAGTTCCCTAGCTTACTTCCCTTGGAAAAAAGATCATAATTATCATTATAATCACATAACATTGCGTGTCCTCTAGCTGTGATCATTTCAGAGTGAAATTTCGTTAGAATAACACCTGTTCTATCTTCCATCGATCATCGATAAACACGCACTAAAAATTGTTCAAAAATATTTTTGTCTTTTGTCAAGAATTGTTTGGCCTGGTTATAACTTGCACTGTTGCAATTTAGCAAATTGACACAGAAATCAAAACAATGTCTTCTACACGTAAACGATTGTATCGACAACGGGTTGCATGTGATGCATGCGGCAAGGAACTTGATTCCGATTATAAAGAAAGTCACGTAAAACGCTTACACTTGGGGGATACTATTACTTTTACACCAGTTCAACAAATAACTGATAAATCTCAGCCACAATTAAGTAGTTTTTTCGGGAAAACACATACTAGCACATCTTCAGAAAGTAATCAGAATGTAAGTGAAGTAATTAGTAGCGAGCACAGTGAAGTGGAAACACATCTAATTGATGATTGTGACCCTTCTTCCCAATCAGCTAATGTATCCGGAGGCACAGTCCGTGAATGTTGCGATAAACCAACATGTTCCAACACACCTGATATAAGTGGAACTGAAATTCCGGAAAGTCCACAAGAATGTTCATCTGTTTTTTGTGAAATTAATTGATTTGACATGTAAATATCCATCAGATCCTTGGCTCTTCAAGGATTCCAAAATCACTGATTCATTGGTGCGAGCAATAATAGAAATAGGTGTTTGTCAACCAGGATTTCATGATGACTTCGATGATTTCCAAATCGACAAAGATGGGAGACGTTTTCATGTGGAATGGTATCAGAAGACAATGGAAAACAGAACAAAATCCCATAGACAATGGCTTTGTTACTCTCCAGAAACACATAAAATGTACTGTCTGTCTTGTTGGCTCTTTGCAGAAAAAAATAAATTTTCATTTGAACGCACATTCGCAGATCCAAATGCTGGATGTTCTAATTTTAAAAAGGGATTGAGAAAATTCGAAGTCACGAGGATTCTGAAATTCACAAAAGTTCTATGAGAGTTTTAATTGTCACAAAGTTTCGATTGCGGAGTGACCAGACAGTCTATCAAAATTTGATGAAAGCCAAAAATGCCGAAATCGAACGAAATCGACAAGTTATGAAGCGTCTGGTAGATGCGATACTTTTTCTGGGAAAACAGGGTCTTGCATTCAGGGGTCACAGAGAACATGCAGGATTAAGTCAAGATTGTAACGAGGGCAATTTTCTCGAACTTGTTAAATTCATTTCAAAATATGATCAAATTCTAGCCGACCATCTGATAAATGCTAAAAGGAATGAAACTTATTTAAGTCATCACATACAGAATGACATCATTGAATCCATTGCCAATGAAGTTCTTCGGGGAATTCTATTTGAAGTTCGTTATGCTAGATATTATGCTATTATTCTAGATTCAACTATAGATATCAGTAGAATTGATCAATGCTCGTTTTCGCTCCGTTACGTTACCAAGTCGGGAGATATCGTTGAGCGGTTCATCATGTTCGACGAATTGGGTGGTGCAAGTGCCGAAGATTTCAAGAACTTATTAGATAAGATGCTCGAAAAATGTTCTTTAAAATTTTCGGAATGTAGAGGTCAGGCATATGATGGTGCTTCCACTATGTCAGGTGATATTTCTGGGCTCCAACGACGAGTCAAAATTGAAGAGCCTACCGCAATTTATGTTCACTGTTGTGCCCACAACTTGAATCTTGTAATAGGTGACTCGGAATTTTCGTCTTGTGTACAAGCTAAACTTTTCTTTGGCACTCTAGAAAATATCTACAGTTTTATGACAAGTTCTCTTCCAAGACTGAAACTGTTAGATTCCGAAATTAAGCTACTGGATATAGCAACTTTGAAATTGAAAAGGCACTGTGACACACGTTGGCATAGCCACAAAGACTCAGTGAAAGCTGTGATAAGCTGCATTCCAGCTCTCGTGAAAGCTCTTGAACAAATTGCTAGTGGTGTATTACGAAATACAACACCGAAGGCACTTGCTGATGGTAATGGTATTCTGGCAACAATTACTAAGTTTGAATTTATTGTATTATTAGTTGTTTGGGATAAGATATTAGCATGCACAAATATACTCTCATGTTATTTACAAGAGTCCGATATTGATATTATGACTGCATCTTCACTTGTTCAGTCCACTCGATTGCAATTAGTCGAATTACGATCAGACGACGTTTTCAATGATGTTGAAACTGAAGCAAGAGATATCGCATCAATGTGTGAAGTCGCTCCGGTGTATAAAGAGTCCCGAAACCGAAAAGTAAAGTTAATGCCAGGTGAACGAGCAAGGGATGACGCCGTTGGTGATGGTCGTACCAGATTTCTTCGAGATACCTATTATGTTATCGTAGATACTTTGACATTTCAGATGAATGAACGATTCTCAGATTTTACTGAAATTGCTAATAAATTTTCTGCCTTAGATCCTAAATATTTCTCAGATAAAAACAGTGAAACGAAATTGATTGAACTTGGAAAGTTTTATAGTAAAGATGTCAATACTGCCGAACTAATAGATGAATATAGACATTTTAAAATAGTTTTAGAAGATATATTTACACCCCCTTCATCGGTACTTCTAAAAGTCAAAGATGTTTTACCCTTCATTATACAAAATACTATGGATACTGCATTTCCCAATTTGACGATTTTGTATAAAATATTTTTGACAATCCCTGTATCCAGTGCTGCCAGTGAGAGAAGCTTTAGTAGATTGAAACTAATAAAAAAATTATCTGAGATCAACAATGGCTGAAGACAGGCTCTCAAATTTATCTTTGATAAATATAGAAAGGAATTTTGCCAAAGATGTTGATTTCGACAAAGTCATTCAGACGTTTTCAACAATGAAAAAAAGGAGAAAAGCTATGTATGACTAAAGTTGATATCTATGATAATTGAAATTTTAAAAAAAATCGAAATGATAAAATCCATACAAACATAACATATCCATTAGCCGAAAATCTCATTCAAAATCGGGTGAAAACAGTACATCCCGTAAATTAAACTGAATACTTATGGATCTCCTAAGGGGGTAGTATCATGTGTTCTAGAAAGAGTAAAAATACTCTGCCAATAACAATAGTGTTTCTCTCGAAGAAAACTCTCAGAACTAAGTTCGAAATTCGGGCAACCTCAGAAATCTCGCCCCCCCCCCCCCCTGGGACGTAAACCTGGCTCCGCCACTGTGGATAACAAATACTTTATTAAATGTCTTGCGACGTTTCGACAAGGTACTCCCTTAAATGGAAGCTAAATTATGCTACTTTCAAATTATACAGAGAATGGAAGAATTAATCTGTTACTTAGAATTTAATTAACAAATTAAAGTTCCAAAGAATCTCAACACCCACATAGCGGATGGAATGCTGGTGATGGTAGGCTATTTGTATCGATTCGGATGCATTCGCCACATTACATTTAAATCTGTTTAATTCTTTTAATTGTGCGTTCACCTTTATTATGATATTTCAACCAATCAAATGCTCATGGGTAGACTGACTAATGGTCGTTATGATTTGAAACAAAACATGGAACGAAATAATAATTGAATTAAACTAGGTATCTTGTTTCTAGTAAATAGCACAAGCTAATTAGGATATAGACCAATAATGATATAAACTATAGACTAGCTCAATCTCATAAGGATATCATACATTTCTTGAATTTTCCGGAATTAGGAGTTCTACCGGACAAACTGTCTTTTTCACCTCATAAGAAGATTTATTGTCTCTTCCCTGTACGCCTTTCATACTGTGATATCACCCATTCGAGTGGTAACTGGCTTAAAGAGACGCTTGGGTTTTGAGGTATGTTGTACTTGTTCATCTCTG